>JAUESI010000036.1:4353989-4364652 GCA_032275145.1 Synergus laeviventris
GATGGATTTTTTCGAGGACGAGAATGTTGGAATGGATTGATATGAAAAAACATCTGATCGAGGGAATTCAAGATCGAATATCTACTGCTCGTACTGATCAGAAACGCGACATGCGAGTGTGTGGATGGTAAGTGAGATTTCAGAGTTCCTCCTCTTTTCACCATGTTGAGAACGTAGTTCAAATCAACACGAAGAGAAGTTGTATTTAATCCTTGCAGTCTCATAGTGGCCGCTGGTGAAAATCAGCGAGTGGCAAGTTGTTTACATTTTTTAGAGTAGGCTCGTTCCTTTCTTGGACACTCTTTTCTTTTTGTACATTTTTTTTTATTTTATTCACGTCGTGGTTAAAAATTTAATGGAATTTTGGATTTGTCGTCTTTCACAGCTTGTAAATAAAATTTTTATTTTGAATCAAATTCTAGAAACCAAGAAAGGAGGGGAAAATTCACGTCTCAAAGGAAGTTTAATACGGTTCACTGTGCTAATGATTTTCTTTTTGACTGAATATAGGGTGTCTAGCGGTCTTGAATTTCAACGTAAAAACTTTTCAAGGATAGAAGTTTTCAATTTCAATATGAATTCCGTTATTGATTAATTGATCATTTCAAATATCGCTCAATCTATTCATCCTTATTCCCCAAATTATTAGTAAAATAAAAAAGGAACGGAGTATTTTCAATTCATTTGAAGAATGACTTGGAAATTTAGATTTGAGTATTTGTACCAAAAAATAGAGAACGGAAAATAAAAGTTAGATTCGAATCACATTTGGAATTTGGAATTTTGTTATAGAATATCGCCAGACACCCTGCAATATATTATAATAGCTTAGAGTAGGATGTTACTAATGGTTTAACCTATGGAAATGTTGGCGTACACCGTTTTATTTTTAAGTCAAGTAAAACGCAAGGTTGTGTGAGTGTGTGTTTACGTATTTGCGTCTTACTTGACAATTTTTAATGCATTTTTCTCTGTGTCCATTATTTTAATTGTTAAAGTGATGGTAATCGTTTGTAATAAAATCCATGCGATTAAATTAATATACAGCTTTAAATATAAGTGGAATTAAAGAACAAGCAATGATTCTTATACTTTAAAAACGGTGTACGATTTCAGGGCTGGAGCTTTGTATGTGTGTGCCCTAACGTGGCCTAAGCTCAGGTGCCGGATGCGTCCCGGGACGTAATCCCTAGGTTTAGGTTTTTTTTGCACTGGGGTGGTATATATGAGAACCGTGGAGTGAATGTTTTGTTGTGATTGTTTTTTTTATTAATTTTTAGATATAGCTAGGCATAGGCAGGTAATTTTTTCTGGAATGAATGTTTAATTTTAAGTAGGTAGAACCAGGGTAAAACATTTCTTGCGTGCATTTCATGTTTTACCCTGAATGAAATATTAACGTTGTTTTCAGTCACAGTGCTCGAGATAATGAAAAAATTCAAGGAAATAGACTTCTCATGTACTTTTTCTTGAATTTAAATGTGAATCTTAACCATAGAGCCCTTTAAATAAAAAAGGGAATTATTAAATATTGGTCCTTCCTTGATTGACGGATATTTAACTTATATTTATATTTTCCACGCTAGCCACTATGAAGATTAGTAATTTTGTTATTTATTTGCATTCTTTAAATTTCAGGATATTATTTGTTTTTTTTAAATTGACTTTCAGTATCATTTTTCAAAAAATTTGGACTATTTATTTGACGATTTAAATCTGGGTTGTGAGTTGTGTTTTTCAAATAATCTACATTTTTTATTTTAATGTATTTTTGGCAGAAAAAATATTTATCTAGTTATGAAAATAGAAGTTTACCGTTGTGTATAGTTATAATTGCTAGTGCCCTTTTTTTTGTCATTTTATCACAAGTAAGTGAAATCTTTAGAATTATCGTAATGAAAATTCAAATTATTTAAATTCTTTTCAAAAGTAATTAACTAACTTTTACCATATCAAAGTATATTAAATGCAAATATTCTAGCATATCATTATTTAACATTATGTATACTAATATTTGTAATTTTTACAGATAGGATCTCACAAGAACGTAATTCAACTTGGAATTCTACTGGAGATCCTCTTGGAAAGTTTTAGCTGAGTTAATGATCATTCCCGATCGTAACTTCTTGTTTTCTTTGTTATCTATGATTCTTGTTACGATCTGCGAGAAGAAAGCGGGTAAATAAGCGAATTCTTGCAGTTGACAGAAATAGCTCGAACGAAGTTCAGACTTGAGAGAGTAAAGCAAAGCGAAAGGAACGCAACATTTTCGCACTCCGCGCCATCAAACTACGATCTCAGCATCAGACATGCGCAAGTGGATCTGGAGGAAACGTGCCAAAAACTTCTAGGATTACCGGTAATAATAATTCTCTTTAATTGCAAATAGTTCATAGCACTATATTCTTCGAAATTCGTAAAACAAGTTTCAAGTACTTGTTTCAGATAAACAAATCCACCCGGGAAAAACTGCTATGATTGTGACAACCATAATTATTATGTTGCAACAACCACATGTGGTACTGTTAATGAAAATCGGGTTTACTATAGGAAGCCTATCCTTTTCAATTTATACCTTTCTATATACAGAGATAGAAAGAGATAGAAGGAGATAGAAAGGAATAGGACTTTCTATAATCCATATGTCGTTTGTGTTGAATCATTCAACCCTTTTCTATGTTTCTTGAAGTACATTACCAAGTCTATCTTTTTCAATCACTATACCTTTCTATCTACAACATATGTGTGAACGAAGAAAGGTTATTGTAGATTAAAAAAGAGATAGAAATAGATTGGTATGGGTAGGAAAGGATACATATGGATACTGTATTTGTCCTTTCTATTTGAAATCTTGAAGATTAAACAAAATTCAAATAGATAGACTTTATATCTTTTCTCCCTATCTCCAACAGGGAAAGAAGGCAAGTGAGCTGTAGGGAAATGTTTACCATAAGTAGGGAGGGTTCCTGGGTTCGAGCATGTTAAAAATATTTGCGCGACCGGCAGGAGACTTGGCGCTACTGGGAACCAACCCGTGGGACCAATACGACACCCACCCTCCGCGTGTCTATTCTTTCGTCGCCGCGTGCCGTCTCACCCTCTCGCGCATAGAGAAGAGAAATAGGGTGGATTCAGGATTGTGGAAAAGCGAGCTAGAGGTGATAGACGAGCAAGTACTGCATAGATACAATAAATGGCGTCAAGATCCGCGTCGCCACGACCTGGCGCGCCGGTTGTCGCGCGGTTTGCGCCGCCGCCACTGTACACCGAACTAAGTTGCAAACCGCCCTTACAAATAGGGGTGCAAACTTGCACACGGCCAGTCTATACGCGGCTACTGCCCGCGTTCGATTCAACGAAATTCTGTCTTTTACACATTCTCGTTTCAATTATTTCCGAATACAGTTTGTGATTGTCAATTTATAATTGAAATTTATAAAATCTCTTCAGCACAAATCCACTGTGAGTTTACTGTACTCAGATAATCAAGTAACACTTGATTTTTGGCTAGAAAACTTAGTGTTACATTTTAGTTTTCATATCTAATTAAATATTTTATGAAGTGAAAAATAAATGTTTTGGGTGCAAATGTCTTTTAAACAAGACTTTTAGGCGAGATTTTAGCACTTCCTTTCGTCTGATCTGATCTACAGATATGATAAGCTGAGCCCGTTGTCAAGAGCAGATAAGGAGATGTTTTTAAGACGTCCTAGACAGTTAAAGAATTTATCTTTGCACTTTATCCCCTATTAGTGGAATGTATTATTAGGGCTGGATCCACCTTTTGTGGAGTGGAATATTCACAGTGAGTGAGACAATTATCGAATTGGCTTCCTAGACGATGCCTGTTTTGTGTTAATATTGTGTACTTGTGAGTTCTACGTTTAGCTTTACTTTAATGAGGTTTCGACTGTTTTGAGTATCGGTTTGTGGGGGTTAAATTCTGCATACTCTCTAAACTTGAATCATTGAAAAATCAGTGAAATTTCACTGATTACCGGTCAAATTCCACTGATTCTCAGTGACTCTTTTCCCACGATTTTAATCAGTGAAAAATCTACTGGAAATCAGTTAAAAGTCAGTGATTTAATTTTAGAGTGTAGATATATATATATATTTAAACTTCATTTTTTAAGTGTGGCATAAATTTACTGACTTTTTTCCTATCTAATTTCCTATTTTATTTAATTATTTAAAAAAACAAGTCTGTTAAATTTAAAGACCTTTTTAAATTCTTGTGTTTTCTTCGTCACAATTAACCTAGTTCGCTTATTTACATGAAAGAAATTGAAAATATTGAATGGGAATTTTTTTAAATAATCAAACAATAAATGAGCGATGTTCAACTACAATTTGAGCAACACTTGCGCAGAGGTTTTTACTCTTTACTCCCTTCGCAAATATTCCAAGCGAGATCAACAAGTAGTTGTTGTCCACGTGTAGCAGGATTATACATATACAAGCATACATATCTATTATTCAAATAAAATCTATATTATTCTATATTGAAATTTTAAGGATAAAATAAATAAATAGTATACATACTAAAATTTTAATCATTTCAATGATAATGAAATTAATCAACAACTTTATGGATATTTATTGTCGTTGCGGCATTGTAGGTACTAGGTATACATTTTTGACAAATTATACGCGTTTGGGTCTGTCGTATAACTCGGCATGGCGGATGTCCCTTGCGAATCCACCTTTTGTGGGAACTGCCGCAATAAGTACCTAACTACCTACGCGGTTTACAAAAAAAATTGAAGATGAGTTTATGCCGAAAAGAGAGAGAAAGAGACAATTCTCGTTTCAAAGGAATGTCGGCTCAAGAGTTTATATAAAGTAGACGAACAAAAATTAACCACAAAAACTATACGAGATCCTTTTCATTAAGATTTTTATTCAGTGATTCAGTTTGCTTTTTTGTGTGAATTTTTCGGAAATTAACTTTATTCGCTCTACTCTATAAATCTGAATTATTCAGACTTTTATAAGTAAGTAAATTAGTAACTTTAAATTTGACTATTGAATTAGTCATTTCTCCACTTTCTACTAAATGAAATAGTAATAAGTCACCTATTAGTAGGTTTAATTATTAATTGAATTGTTCACAATGAATTTTATTGTTTTTTGAACATCAGTATAATGTTAAACTTTTTGTATAAATAACTATGTGATCTATTGTATATCGCAGGGTATTTTCATATGTAATATCAATATATCAGGTGACCTTGAAAACCTTTCAATTATGGAATTCATCTGGAATTTTTAAAACTTTGCAAACCTGAAAATCTTTTTAATATATTTTATTGGAAAGTCAAATTAGATTCAAGCACAAAGATATTGTAGCTAAAAAGTGTGAGTGCTTCAACAATTTATGATTATGAATTCCATTCCAAATTGATTAGTAATAAAATAGTAGTGTTGCTCAGTTAAGTAGATTAAAATTAAAAACATTGTTTCTTTCTCATGGATTAACAAATGTAAAAAAAAATATGTTGACAAATTACTCCAGACTATTTTTGGAAATTGGCAAGAGATGCCAGATGATCGTTTCAAGTGGTACAAAGAAGTTCTATTTGATATTCCTACTATAAAAATGGATGGGTCTGAAGAAGAAAAGGGTTTTAGTTCCGAAAAGGTCAAAATGGTTTTTGCATTTATCTCAGTTAATACGCAAAATTTAAAAAAAAATCAAAAAAATGTTGTAGATCTTATAAAAATACACATTTTTTTACGAGTGATAGTTTCTGCGAAAATCAGTGGTACGACATAGATTTTTATTTGTTATTTTGTAAATTTTATTTTTGAGTTTTTAATATTATTAACTATTTCCCATTACCATTTCCGTTTACCATATTCCTTTGCCCTTTTCCTTTACCATGATATTTATTGTTTATTCTTTTCGGAAATAAATCCAAAATTTTTTCAAAACATGTTTTGTCCCTGGATATCATTCAAATCGTGTTATGTTCATATCTTGAATAGTTATTATAACATAAAGATAGTAAAATGACACTTTATCTGCATGATTATGACCTACTTACAGCTAATTAAAAGCATTGAATTTAACCTATAATACCAGCCGCAAGCATTATTACTGATGATGAAAATAGTTTTTCTTATTTTACTCATTGTAATATCTGTATGACAAATCACGTTTTGATTGTTAGCTCCTCATATAAAAATAACGTGACATGAGAAAAAAATTGAGGTGACTCGAAGGAAATGCAACCACTGACGCAACTGAACAAGACTGGATCTGGACCTGGTCCGACTATGTATAATGAATTCTGGTGAGAGCGGATTGTAAGGGGTGGTGGGGGCTGAAAGAGGATCGGCGCCTATATACAAGCACGAACTCACGAAGGCGAATCGTGTGTAAACTGTGATTCGTGTGGCGCCAGCCCTAACGCAAACTCCAACGAAGCCAATATAGCGCCGGCAGTGCGTCCGGACGGGCAATATCATCCAGGAAGTTCGAACTGTACTGCCGCACCTGTCCCCATCGGGCCACGGAGCCTCTCCCACCTTATGCGTACATGTATATCATCCACAATATAACATCCTAACTAACCCAACGCCACCCAACACACATCTCCACGAACGCCCTGGCCTCCATGCTGACGGCCAGGTGCAGTCTCGCGGACATTATTTCGATTTGGACTGGCGCCGTCCGACACTTCCGGTCTCATTACTAGCCAAGCCGGCCAAGCCTGTTTCTAATTCCAAAAGAGTGGCTGAAAAGTTCGTAGGCTAACACATTGATGGCGTTACTAAAATTAAATGCATATACCAACCTTCAAACGATATGTGTATAAATTTGACAGCTTTCGCCTTTCGGACAATTGGTTCGCGAGATATAGCATTGTGAGTGCAGCAACTTTTGTTATTCTGAAAAAAATGGATAAAACAGAATTGTGAAAAAAATACTGTTTAAGTCAAGGCTTCGCTTGATAAATATTATTCGGACTCTGCACCAGGGAAATCAACTGTTGAGAAGTGGTTTGCTAAATTTAAACCAGGCGAAATGAACGTCGAAGACGATGCACGAAGTGGACGTCTGAAAGAAGCTGCTACCAATGAAAACATCAAAAAAGTCCACAAAATAATTTTGAATGATCGTAAAGTGTAGTTGATCGAGATAGCTGAGACTCTAAAGATATTTGGACATGCGAAAGTTTGTGTGCAAATGCGTGCCGCGCGAATTCACAATCGATCAAAAGCAACAACGTGTTGATGATTTGAAGCAATGCGTTTAGCGATATTCAACTGTAATAAAAACGAATTTTTCAAACGATATGTGACAATGGATGAAGCATCTCATGAGCCCTTAAAATTCAGGAAAAAATTGTTAATCCATTAAAATATTTAAATATGCCTTTATATTATTTATTAAAAAATAAATATAGTTATTTATAGAAAAAGTTTAACATTACTGATGTTCGAAGAATTATATTCTTATTACTAATTCACTTTGGTATATATAATAAGTGATAACTTACTATTTCATTTATAAGTATAGAAAGTGGAGAAATGCGACTAATAAAATAGTCAAATTTTATTACATGATTCAGATTGAGAGAGTAAAGAGATGTAATCAGCTAGATATGGCTAGTACAGTTTCTCTCAAGATTTATAGATCTTAATTTCCTAGATTTCGGCGTGAGACTCAAGTTTTCTATTTGCAGCCGCGTCTGCATTGTTGAGCACCACGGCGCCGCTGTTTTTGGATAGATCCGTATTCGTGCAGATTTCGTTCGTCCAGGCCGGCATATCTTTTGAGAATGGCGCCACGCACTGTCGAGAGTAGCAATAGGGAATGCGAGTAATTTTCGAGTTTGGAAATAGAATGAAATAAAAGCAGCGAATGAATGAACGAACAGCGGAATTTATTTTGCGATAAGCTCATCTATGCTCGCAGTGCTGGCGCCGCTTTACGTGCAGTGACCCACTGACACCTGAGAAATTATCGTTATTTACAATTAGCGCCGGCCATTTTCGATAGATTGCGGCGACGGTTGTCAATTAGGTCGTTAAAAATGCTCGATCAACCTCAAGGATATCGATGGTTCCGCATTACAGCAAAATATTCTAGTCGTTCTGGTCATGTGTGTAATTATGAGTGTCCGGGTCAAAATATATTGTCCAAGCGTCTGATGACATCCAAATTTTAAAGTTCAAAAACTTAAATTTTCACATTTTCATCAAAGAATGTATTAGATTTGTTTAAAAATTTTTCCCCCTCCG
Source organism: Synergus laeviventris (assembly GCA_032275145.1). Classification (NCBI taxonomy): domain Eukaryota; kingdom Metazoa; phylum Arthropoda; class Insecta; order Hymenoptera; family Cynipidae; genus Synergus; species Synergus laeviventris. Next base: position 4,362,243 of record JAUESI010000036.1, read on the forward strand.
TTTTTGTCAAATGTCCACGTTTTGTGGCACCCTGAACACGATAACTTTCGAAAGAATTGATCGATTGGGTGGATTTTGATAGGTATACTCTTTTAGTGTCCTAAAATGAAGGTCAATGAAAAATAGGGATGAAAAATGTTGCTTTTTGTACACACTACAAAATTAGCACAACTTTTTGGATTTTTTTCAAAATTGAAAAAATAAAATTTGGAGTTAAATAACGCGAGATATAAATATCCTTTAATATATAATTTAGAATCCCTTAAAATACTAAACAACATTTTTTAATTACTTCAAAATCTTTAAACCCATACGAATTCTTTAGAAATCGCTTTAAATTACTTAAAATCAATCATATTGTAAATAACGAATCCAGAATAGTTTATTAATCTTAATCGAAATTCCTGCACGCGGGCTAAAGTTACTGAATTCACTGAAATAATTTCAACAAACTCAATTAGGTGATTTTTGAAATATCCAGTCATGATAAATGATATATATTAAATATTCCTTAATTTTGAGATGAGAGTATGTATAACGTACAGGTTAAAAAATTTGTAAAGTTATAATCTTGCCTTCCGCCGGAAAAGGATCAAAGAGTACTTAGACGATGATTTGCATCGAACATATAATCCAGCGAGTTTGCGACCCTTTTTTTTACTGCTGTATGCATCGTTGTGGTCGAGCGGACCCTTCGTGCCGCAGTTTGGCGAAGGGCACCTTGATCGAAAGTTAATTGAGCTGAGACACCGAAGTACTGAGGATGTGGATGGCCATGGGGGAATTGCAATCGTCAAACTCGTGGTGGATGAACAAGGATCGGAATATATCTCTTAAAATTAAGAAAAGAAAAAGGTAAAAAGTGAGGGTGGGTGTGGGTCAGGCGCGGATTGTATAAAACATGAATTTCAAATATGAAGCTACAATTTTATCGTACCTTCATTGAGCTTATAATTTTTACAGGATTTCTTCCTAATTACAAAGAAACTGAAGTTAATATTTTAACAGCCCAAGTTACATGATTAAATAATTTAATTGACACAAAAATTTGAATTAGTAGCACTATTCAATGAAATATCTTAAAAATTCGCAAAATCTTTTTAAATCGCTTAAAATTCTGTGAGGAACTTACATTAAAATTTTTTAAATTAATTAAAACTGCAGTATTAAAAAAAATTCAAACTTTAATGAGAAGACCGCCGTGCACTTGATATATTTTCTGTCATTTCCAAATATTTCAGCAAGATATTTTCTTTGGTTTAAAAATTGAAAACCGGAGAAATTATAAAAATAGGACGGTCGGTAAATAGTGACGTCATAGTCGTTTTAGTTTCTAGAAAAAACTTTACTTTTCGATGTTATACATGAAAGAATAAATACATTGTCATTTAACTAAATTAATAAAGTGTTTTTTTTCGTGATTAAAAAAGTAAAAAATATATCTTGAATAAAAATATAGGGGGGTTAAAAAAAATCTTACAAAATTCCGAGGGAGGAGGTAATGAAATGCTTACTGTCGCTTACAGGGAGGGTGGGGGTTGAAAATTTCCTAAAAAGTGATTACATAATACTTGGGCAAGCCCCATAAAATTCGCGAATGTCGACCGAAAATTTGCGAATCCGTACCTGAGCGAAGAGCCGAAGAAAATAAGAAAGAAGTTTACTCTGGGCCAGGCGCCTGATTACTAGCTTGGCTTGGGATTTTAAGACCCAGACGCCAAACGTACTATATGTAGATAGGTAAATAACATCCAAAATTCTATATCATTTCGAAATGGTTTCTTCCTATATGCGGGAAAATGAGGCGTCTAGACGAAAGAAACCTAATATACGCCCGCCAGACGTCGAGCGATAAAACTTTGTATTTGTCCAGGCATCAAAAACGAGAAACTCGTTAATGCATCGTGTACATAAAGTTCTACATGATTTATTTGGTTTAGAAATGGGAATTAAAAGTACAAAAAAAATGTCAAAAAAAAACATTTGTAAATGACAATTCATTTTGAACAAATGTTAATAAGCCAAAAGTTAAACCAAAAATCCGGAAATGATGGATTGAATCCGATTTAGAAGGATCATAGACCCTATATTAGCGAGTTGACCGCGAAACCTGGAAAAATCGGCAATTGACCAGGAATTTTATTCAGCTATTGTGTTGCAGGATGTTTGGAATGAACTCGATACCAATAAGGGTTAATAAATTGAGAATAATAATTGAGAATTGAAGAGAAGAGAAAAGAAAGAGAGCAAATCCTATTTCTTTCAATCAACCTAGTAAAATTTTACGGCAGCGTTATTAAAAAGAATTAATAAGTAGAAAAATGTAAAATTTTTCCCAGACAAAAGTTATTAAATTTATGTAAATTGTTTTAATTCCTTCATGTGGAATATAATCTTTAAAATTTGAATT
>JAUESI010000036.1:4392656-4439727 GCA_032275145.1 Synergus laeviventris
ATATATATATATATCTTGTAATTATTTATGTTCTCAAATTTATAGTTATCAATGGACGTAAAATTTAATAGGACTCCATGTAACTTGTTATTATGTTGGTGTTTATAGATTCAAATTGTCAATGGCGTCATTCTTGTCTCGTGGAAGCAAGAGGTACTTGAAAGACAGATTCATTTTGGTGCCCAACTTGGCCATATTGTCCTAGAATTAGCAAGAATGGAGTTGAAGAATTTTTATAGAAACGTAATGCCAGTTGCAGAATATTTTGATCAAAATGAAATGTTAATCGAGGTAAGTTTTTTCAGAATGAAATGCATTTATTTGATCTTAAAATCATAAGTATTTAATATTTAAGATTTAATCTAAATAAATATTTTAATAAAGTATTATTTATTATTTACAATTCACAATCCAAATTTTTTAACAGATTAACGGGGAACGACACCCAAACGAAGTTTATGTAGACTTTCGTAATGCTGTTTTGAGGATTCTGGGCGTAATGGAAGATGATGAAAACCAAGTTCCTGGTGCTTTGGAAGCAGAGGTTCAACTTTTAAACTTTATAATCATTTCAATTATTACGGTAACGAAATTTAAAGATGTTATTAGGACGGAAAATTTAAAAGACTTTATAGAACGTCCAAATAAATTTCCTAAGTCAGTCCAAAAAATGTACAAAAACCGTATGTTTTTAGAACGTTATTTGGCCTGATTTAGGAGGTTTTTAGGACGTCATAAAACCGTTGAAATATCTAACACATAAATTGAAGAGAATATTTTTGAAGAATTTACTGTTTTTCTCTGTTATTGAAATTCTGTTTTTCATCAATTTTTGATTTTTGTCAGGTCGAAGTAGAAAGAACAGAACCAGAAATCGAACCTTCGTCTATACCAACAAAAGAACAAGTCAGAATTGAAACACCACGTTCTCCAATTTCTCCGGAAATCAAACCTTTGAAAACTGCTGACAAAATGAGAAAGGGCTTACCTGCCTTTATTTGGGTAATTGGTGAGTAAACAATTTGTATATTTATAACGATTTTAATAATCTATAGATTATAAATTATTTTTAAAAAGTTGAAACCTCTAGATTCTTCTTGTTTAAAAAAATATAATATAATAATTCTTTTATTATTTCAGGTGGTCCAGGAAGTAATAAATCAACTTTGTGTCGTCAAGCAGTACGTAATATGCCAGGATGGGTCCAGGTTAGCATAGGAGAATTATTAAGATCGATGGCCTCTTCGAATACAATTGTTAATGATACCATTGTTAGTGGAGAATCGGTTCCTCAAGACATTGTAATGCAAATCGTGGAGCAACAGGTCCTCTTAAATAGAGATGCAGATGGGATTATTATAGATGGATTCCCTAAAGATTTGACCCAAATTGATGAATTCGAGAACAAGGTATTACTTGCTTGCCAGGGCCTAAAATTTTTTAAATTTTCAACTGCAAACAAACCTATTCTTAAGTGTGATGGGACATTGAAACGAAAGTACATAATTATAATTAAAATATTTACCATGTTAATAAATATTATCGATATCAGAAAGAAATATTGATAAATCGTTATATTGATAATCGTTATATCAGCGTAAATATAAAATAACAAACTTATTTATTTAAAAAAATTAAAGAACAGTTTTAAACAATATGTATCAGTAGGGAAATTCCTTAAAATCTTTTAAAATCTTTTGAATTCCTTTCAAAATTTTTATCTAAAATTACCTTTTTTATGATCATATTACATAATATTTTAGGCTTTGTTACTTTATACGATTCTGAAGCTAAGTTAAGATATTACCTAAGTTATTGCTTATAATTAAATAAAAAATGTATTACAGTTTGGCCAGTCACCACCCTTAGTTCTATTAGACTGCTCCCAATTGCAACTTGGCAGAGGGAGATTAGACGGAAGTGTTTCCGCATTTAGAAGAAGATTAGAGCTGTTTAGAGAAATGTCGTTACCAATGATTAGGAAAATGGATAACAACAAACGTCTCACTATCGTAAGTATTTTTCTTTATTTTATTCTCATAAAAAACTTGAATTTGTTATTTTAAAATTATTGTGTGAAAGCTAACGAAATGATGAATTATGATTCAAATTATTCATAGTTCAGGAATCATAGTCTCTGTTCTTTCTAAAATAGAGAACTTTTTTGGTGGAGTTTTTTTTTTAAATGAAAGATTGTATATTTCTGGCTTAATTTTTAATTTTTAAATTAATTTTTAGATTTTTTAAAATCTTCGCAAATTTTTTTTTTTCAAAAAGTAAAAATTGTGAGAACAAAACCGATTTATCTAAATTTGCTCGTAAGTAACATATGCCTTTTGATTTTGTGTGTAAATTAAAATTTCATTTCATAAATTTAAGTTTTGACTAAAAATAGAGGACCAGTTTTAAAAAACACTTTTCTGATTCTTTTATTTCAAATAATAATTTAGATTTTAGTTAATAATTAAAATGTGCTACTTGAATTTATAGTAATTGATTTACTGTCTTTCTTATTTTTCAGATTGATGGCGATTCACAATTAGCAAGTGTCCAGCAAGAATTTTCAAATGCCCTTTATCAATTAAGGAAATGGGTTCGTCGCGGAGAGGAAAGCGATGAGAGCTTCCAACACCCAAACTTTGAAGTTCAAAATTCGATTCATCCCCCAAACTTGATAGCCCCCGGTAACATCAACGGGGGCCAAATAATCGGAAATTACGAAAAAGATCTTGAACACCGCCTACCTAACGGGATTGACAAGCGAATTGCAGGTAAAGTTGGTTATAGTCAAATAATAATAATATATATGCTATATTTGAAGGGGTTGGAAATATTTGCTATAGACTCATCTTACAATTTACAATAATAAAAAGAATAAAGTATCAACTTGAAGGAGGTACTTTAAAATGATATATTAAATAATTAAGTACTGATTAAAAATTTTTATAATTTTGAGAAATAATCTAAAATTTGAATTTAAAAATTGTAAATATATTCACAGATGGTACAAAACGTACTAGTATAGCTGCAGGAGTCTTAATCAATCAACCTATTCTTCAAAATGGTGTTATAAAAGGGACTACAAATCTTCTAAACAATGGAGGAATTCATCTATCAAATGGTTTTGCCACTGGAAAAAATAGGGTAGCACCTTCAAATGGACATATAAGTAATGGAAGAGATCCAGTGAGGTCTATGTTCAATGAAGTGGATGGCTAAAAAGATAATCTTAATAAAACTGAGAGAATGCCTTAAGAGAGTATTTCAAAGATTTAATTACGAATTACAATAATAAAAAACCCGTTATTGCAAAGTGCAAGGACTGTGAAAAATATTCTTCAATGAAAAGAAGTTCAAAGTGGTCCAATTATTTTATTTTTAATACTCAGGTTAGATTGTAAATTCTCTTTGAAAATTTTACACTTTCATTTATCTCAATTTTTACACTGAATTTCAAAATTGTAAATCAAAAGCTGAAAAGCTAAAAAGCTGAGAAGCCAATAAGATAAAAAGTAAAAAAGCTGAAAATTTGCAAAGCTTCGAAAATGATTCTTAGGGAATAAAAGTTTCTAGAACTAATCTCGAATAAATAACATAAGCTCAATCAATAATAATTTAAGTTAATTATCTCGTTGTAAAATACTTAGGGGATAGAATTGTTAAATTCAGCGAGCTATTATCTAGTTTAAAATTTCATTCTATTTTTATGAAAAAAGACGTCTAATAGCGTTTTTCACTTTTGTAACCACACACCTCTGAATTTAAAAACTGCAATGTGTACGAAAGTATAATGTTACTGAAGAATGCTCAGAACTAACAGTTGTATGCTAGATTGTATACATGGCCAGTTTCTATTTTTTACACTTACAGGCAATACCGGCAGCCTAAAACTATAAAAAACGGTATAATGTAATTTGTAATTTAGAGTTTAGAAGATTAAGAAGTACCATATAAGTACCTAATTTAAGAACTCAATATGTGTATATTTTAGATTATGAGACGAAGTAGAAATTTTTCATAAGTATATAGTTCAAAAATTAACTTTTAAGGATGGACTGTTTTCTACTTGAAATGCGAATTGTTTGGTGAAACATTTTTGAGTTAAAATTAAATGCCACTATTTATTTTCAGGACTCTGTGTCGAGAATCTATAAATACTTAAAAAATACCTCACAACTCATGCAGAATATTAAAATTTTAATAAATGAAAAATACACCGATTTCTGTATGAAATAAAAATATTGACACAGTCTTCTAAAATGATCACTGAATTATTATATTATAAAGAAAATAATGCGACTCAGCATTGCAAATAAAGAAATAACGAAACATACGTATGTAGATACATAAGCAGATGGCGCTATATTTTCTAACAATAATATATTTTCGTTACATCATCACTCATAACAGATCATTGTATCGAAAATATTTTTAATGCTGATTAAATTGGCCACTTGATTATTTTTAAACCAATAGTGATATCTTAATATTTAATTATGCATTTTATACTTGAAGGAGCATCTTACAATCTAATCAATGAAATACGTATTAGGCCTCCAAATCAATAATCTCAAATTGAGTATGGATTTAATAAGATATTTCCAAACAAAGAACTCATTTTCAATATTAAATCTGCGGGCGGATTTACATAATATGTGCTGTTCAGAAATAAGTCACTATAAATCGATGCAGAAAAAGTATTATTTTTAAAGTAGATTTATTGGGGATAAAACAGAGATTATTTATCAGCTTTGAAACCAAAGTAGATCTAAGATTTTATTATAGTGTACATCTTTCAGTATTGGGATATCTTAGTCTGAGAAAAATTGTATGAATTCAGTGAATTTTTCATATCAATAAATTATGTATTAGGATTAAGAGAATATTATTTGAGCCAATCAAATTAATTACACTCTTAATTTTATTCGATGCCCGTGCAAAAGTTTCGGATTGAAAATTCCAAAATTTTCCATATCAAACCAGAATTTGTATCCGAACCAAACAGTTTCATTGCGATTTAATCAAAAGGAAGTTTTCAAAATCAGAATCAATCCGAGGCCTATTCAAAATCCGAGGTCAATCTGAAATAATCAGAATAAATCCAAACTTTTAATTCCTAATAAATACGATCAATCCGAATTAATCCGGATTCATTCGGTTTAAAAGTTCGGATTGATTTTGGATGGGCCTCGGAATGATTCGGATTAGATCGGAATGAAACTGTTTGGTACGGATACAACTCCGGAATTATTCGAAAAATGCCTGATTTGTTCGGAATGACTTTCAATCTGAAACTTTCGCCAGTGTATCAAATTATCTATTATTATTAAGATATTAGTTATCTTTACTCGAAGAAGGTTTCTATATCAATGTTAACCTTTGGTCTAAGTATATTAATCAATGTTAATCCTTTGGTTACTATTTCGAAATATTTTTTAGTGGCTTCAATTCATTTTCAATAGTCATTCAATTTTCCATTTTCAGAAATACAGCTCTTTTTTATTTATTATTAAGTATTAGTTTTGAATATTGAATACTGTGTAAGTAAAAAATAAAAAGTAACGTTGAAAAGAAGGGAGAACAAAATTAATATAAAAGAAAATATGAATGATATCCAATTTTCTATTGAAATTATTTCAAATTTTTTTCCCTGTATTTCGAGGAAGAATCAGGGAAGATTTATTTCAGTTATATTAAAATAAATATTAGGAAAAATATTTGTGTAAATTTTGAGATATTAGTTCCATAAATAAACCTTATAAATTTAATCAGTTTATCTACAACTGAATTTAAGTTATAGTCATGACAAAAAACATCGACAAACAGACACATTCGGAGAATTGATTAGAACGTCGTATTAGATATTTATCAACTGAGAAAAGTTCAATTAAAAAATTTTAAAAATATTAGAAAATGTAATGATATACAGTTTCCTCTATGAGGAAGCAACAATTAATATTCTTGAAATTTTATAAATTTCCCAAGAGCTGTAGTTTTGAGAAGTGATCTTATTGTATTTAAAAACTAGAATGTGGAAACCAGCCACTTTAAAAAGACTTTTGAACAAAATATCTCATTTTTTCACAAAAACATTTAGCAATGTAAGTTTCTGTAAATGAAATTCGTACGACTCTTCTTTCTCAAATGACCAATATTTTGTATATACATTTTTTTTGTTCAATGGGCAGAAATGTTTTTAATTTTAGTTGAATGTTGAATGTACTTTTCAAATAGAATTAAATAAATATTCTCGAACATCAAGTACATTTTGCGTTGAATCATTTTGATTGTATAATCTCTCTTATTATTATTTTACCTGGATTAATTGACAAGCATTGAAATGCAAATATTCAAATTTAAAAATACCACAATTTTCAGAATTATTCCAGAATTTGTATCCGAACCAATCCAATTTAATCCGAAAGAAGTTTTCAATCCGAATCAATTTCATCGGATTCATTCATTCCATCCGATCAATCCAAGACTCATTTAAAATGAATCCGAAGGAATCGGAATGAATTTGAATCAATCGGAAACAATCATTTTTCGGAATCATTCGCATTGATTCGAATTCATTTAGATTTATTCAGATTGAAAGTTCGGATTAATTCTGATTAATTTGGATTTTGACCCGATTCATTCGGATTGAATTTTCAGAATGAATATCAATCGGACACTTTGGCCAGAGGACACGGAAAAAATTATAGTCATCGAAACTTTTCTAGAATCATCGACTTTAGGATACGTAAAAAGTTTTCAATTTTTTCCGCGATAGAAAACATTTCTGGTGTAAATTAAAGAATTCAATTTTGAATACAAAATTCCACTCAATAGAAAAATTTTGGAATTGCATATTTATATAAATTAAACAGCACTAATTCTTTCTCATTTCTTAAAGTGCCTTCTCAAAAAAGAAGAAATAGTCTACAAAAAAGGAACAAAAAAATTAAAACACTCTTTTATACTAACTTTGCGCATGCTTTGATTTCTGCGCACTAGATTGTCCGAAAGAGACAGACATTTCTGCTATATCCAATCTGCAAATTTGACGTTATGGAGTTGTGAAATGTGATATGGTGTTTAGCGTGTTTAGTGATGCAACATCGAAATAAAAATAATCGGACATCAATTGATCAATATCGAAATTTATTATTTATATATCGATATTAAAATATCGAATGTCAAAGTCAATATCGATATTTCCGATATTTCAATTTTGATATTGCATCACTAACATCACTTATGGTGAACGGTGTGTGAACTGTGACAGAGTGTGAATGCCGTGAATGCATATGAATGCCAGGAATGCAAGTAACTTGAAGTGACTTGAAGCTTGAAGTTTCGAACATCTGTTCATCTGTGCGGTGAGCGTCAAATGTTTTGTTATCAGAAAACTAAGTGCCAAAACAGGCTGAAAAAGGAATTAGACATATGACAGTTAAATAATTGAAGTATATTGTTAAAAATAGGGATAATAATAATAATTGTTTGATCAAAAAGTTTTAACCACGTGTGAATGTCAACATTATCATTAAGTATACCCAACCAACCATCACCAGACCATCACTTTACCTCTTTCAATCATCACTGAGTACCTTTCGTTTCGAAATTACAGATTCCTTTGTTTATTTGATATACGTTCAGGTTCTACTGAATGAATTTTATTTCCAGCAGCACGACGTATTTTATATTCAATGTGGTAAGTAATTCGTTTCTATATATATATATGTATATATTTATCTCTCATAGGTTATGTTCACTCGTTAAATTGTTTATGTAATTCTATATTTTTATTGTACAACTTGTTTAATTTATTGAAATATTAGGATTTTAGAGCTCTAAAAGCAACTGATAAAATTTTTAATTATAGAGTCTTTATCGACAAAAAGGTCAAGTCCGGAGAGGAAAATTGAGTCATGTACATAACATGAATCACGATCATGGTTGATGAAGAGCAGAAATATAATTTTCTGGGAAATCCAGATATTTTTTAAGTATAGTTTTAATTGACCATTTATTAGGAATGCAATCGTTGAATTGCATATGCAATGCAGTTTTGGGAAATAATAGAACATATATTTGGGCACGTCTTCTGGTATTTTTCTATTTTAGTTTCTATTCCTAGTTATTTTTCAAATTTTCATCGATTAATTTGTATCGCCACAACTGACAATATACCTTTAGTATGATTGCGATTTATGACTCATAGTTTAAAATTTTCAAGTATCCATTTCTATTATCAAGGATATCACAACGTAAAAATATTATCCAAGAAGCATGTGCGAGCCATTCATTTAGACTTTTCCTGATTAAACAGAAAGTTGACAGCGCAATTTATAGATGCTGCCGTTGCTCACTTCCAGATACCTTATCTTTGAACTGATTGATGTTTCTCTAGATAAGTAACTACGTGTCAATGTTCATTAATGATTCCAATATTCGTATATTGGTAAATGTAAATCGAAGCTCTATCCTGATCTAAAATCTCTTGTTACTTTTATCTTAACGGTCAACACGTATTATTTATCTAACGATTGATGTAATTACAGATTTTTGAATAGAAATTATAAGATATCCTAGCAGTTTAAAAAATTCTTCAAAATTAGATAAGGCAAGGTATTTTTATATAAGATTTAAAACTGATAGTTACTTACAAAACAATATTTGAAATTACTTATTTGTAAAATTTTAAATTGAATAGGAACTAAAATTACTGAATTGGATTATTTATTGAAATTTTATTAGTTCAAAACTTAAAACTTAATTTAGATTATGATTTTAATGGTTCAGATCCAAGTTGAGTTTTTATTACAATTTGATTAATTTTCTTTCAATTAATTTTTTCTTTGAATCAACAAAAATTACACAGGCTGTCTAAAAATTGATCACACTGATTGTCACAACTCCCGGCACTTACGTTAGGAAATTATATTGATAAAGAAGGGGGAGTTCAGAGGCATATGGAGGTATCTATAATCTAGAGTTCCTCATTCTTTCCTCACATTAGAAAAACATAATCGTTTAATCAGTAACTTTGTACACTGCGTTACCTTATAAAAGGTTGGTGTCGGTTTGTTTATTCTGTATAAATGTCGGATTCACAAACTCATTTTCACTTCTCCTGACTACTTGCACTCTGTAAGTTTTTAATTGAAAATTTACTTTTAAGTTTTTAATAATATATAACTCCATTTTTTTGCAACCAAATTTCAATAAAATTTGGATTCTAAAAATACTTGCTTATATAAAAAGTAGAAGTATGTTTCTCATTTTTCTGATAGCAATAGAGAAGAACTAAATTACTTCTAAAAAAGAGAGATAATATTTGCAAAAGTAATGCAAAATTATCATTCGTGATTTACAACTGAAAGCGAAACATGCATTGTTAGATGTACGTGAGCAAAGCATATTTATATAATACGACATAACAAAAGGTTTCGCAGCAGTGATGATAATAAGTGAACAAAACATAGTGCGATCAACTACGAGTGCTACTTGAAAATCTCACTCTCATAAAAACAATTACGCTATTGCAGATCTTATTGAAATTTCAATTTTGAATTAATTTTGTTTATTTATTTTTATTTTATTTTTATTTATTTTCAATCTATAAAATAATACTAATTATTTTTGAAAACTCGCTATTAGATTTTCAAAAACTGCTAAATAACTTCTGCTTATTTAAAATATTTGTCTTAACTTGTTTCAGATTAGTGCTTTCAATCGAAATGGAGAACGATTCTGATAACAAGATAAATGGGATCACGGGATCAGAAGTTGATGTAGAAACTCCAGTAGGTGTGAAAACAAATGTTGGAGTCAATGAAAGCACATCCCTTTCACCTAACAATCAAACATATTTTGCAAATGAAAGGATTCCGATTCCTGAGAAGGACAGCGTAAGTATTTTTAAGTCTTATTTTGCAATTATGAAACTATGCAAATTGTAAAATCATTTTGAGAACTATATTAATAATTATATTTTCATTTTCAGGGAGGTTTCAGTTTCAGGACGTTATGGGCTTTTACGGGTCCTGGGTTTTTAATGTCCATTGCATATCTGGACCCAGGAAATATTGAGTCAGATTTACAGTCTGGAAGGGTAGCAAATTATAAGGTAATGCAAAATTTCACTTTATTCCTCTTTTTAAATGCCAATCAAGTGTGTCTGCTCATTTATCATAGGATGAAAAAATCAAGAAAATTTACAATTTAAATTTTACTTTTTATTTTTGGTTCAGAATAATAGCTTCTATTATAAATAATCTAAATATATACAAATTTCAGTTACTATGGGTATTACTTAGTGCGACTGTTTTGGGCCTCGTTATGCAAAGACTGAGTGCACGACTGGGAGTAGTTTCTGGATTGCACTTGGCCGAAATGTGTTATAGGCAGTATAAAACAATTCCTAGATTTATTTTATGGTTAATGATAGAAATTGCTATTATTGGAAGCGACATGCAAGAAGTCATAGGAACGGCGATTGCTATTTATCTTTTATCGAATAAAGCGTAAGTCATAATTTTATTATACAAAATAATATAAAATCTATAATATTAAATTTAGTTTATTATGCTACAGTTTTTTAGATCTCAAAACAAAATTAAGCTTTATTAATTTTTTTGGTGAATTTAGTCCTGAAGAAAAACTTAAACTTCTCTCGGAAGAACATAATTAAGACTGTTTTACGACATTGAAAAAAATCTTTTTCGTGTGAGTCTACAATAAGATAAGCAATACGCTCGAAAGAGGATCCTTAAATTGTTCTTACCCCATGTTCAACTCACAACTTCAACAAGAAAGTACAGTTAAAAATAATAATCATTACAAACTTACGGATAACACTAAATTTGCCTTAAAACCTCATATACCCTTTCTTCGATTTAAAATACTTTTTATTTTCTAAATATATTTTTAGAATGAACAATTCGTAATTGGTATGGAATTGTTCTTCATCATTGAATTATATGTATATAATATTTACAGAATACCACTATATATTGGAGTACTCATCACAATTATTGATACCTTCACATTTTTATTTTTGGACAAGTATGGTTTACGAAAACTGGAATTGTTTTTTGGTTTACTGATAACAGTAATGGCTATTACATTTGGATTCGAGGTAATTATTAATTTCATTAGTTACTTTGGCTGAAGAAAAAACTTTTGAACAGGTTAATTCAAAGTCTGATGATTAAATCATTTTGGATTACATATTTAACATTTTTTAAAATGTAAATCTTAATTTTTATTTTTAAAACCAAATAAAAATTTTATCGGTTTTTTTTAGTATATTGTGACAGCACCTCCGCAAGTAGAAGTCATCAAGGGAATGTTTATTCCATCGTTCGAAGGCTATAACAGTGACGTTCTGTTAAAAGCAGTGGGTGTTGTGGGTGCAGTTATAATGCCTCACAATTTGTATCTACATAGTGCACTTGTTAAAGTAAGCGAATTCTGATTTACTATAATCTTTCGATTTTAAATTAAAAAAGATTGAATAATTTAAAAAGAAAAGAAGACATATAAAGAAATGAATTTTTCAGTCTCGCGATATCGATCGAAGACGACCGGAAAAAGTCAGAGAAGCGAATTTATATTACTTCATAGAAGCTGCAATTGCACTTTTCATTTCATTTGTAATCAATGTCTTCGTTGTCGGCGTATTTGCCGTTGGATTGTACAATAAAAGCAACCAGGATATAGTAAGTAAAATGGCATTTTGTAAAATTAATATGCATGTACATATGAACAAATAGATATTGGAAATGTGAAAACATTAATAATTTTTTTTTAGTTAGAAGTCTGCACAAATAACAGCTTCCCTTTAGGAATTGAAACTTTCACAGTAAGTAAATTTAAAATAGAAGAGCAACACATTTTATTGTATTTATCATTGGAAAAAAATAATAAAAATTCCTTAAATATTTGTAATTTTTATATGAATCTTCAAACGCAGAATCAAACTTCAGATGTGGTGAATTTGTATAATGGTGGAATATATCTAGGCTGCGAATTCGGGAAGACAGCAATGATCATCTGGGCAGTTGGTATATTAGCAGCTGGCCAGTCATCAACAATGACTGGAACTTATGCAGGCCAATTCGCAATGGAAGGCTTTCTGAATCTTCAGTGGGCACGTTGGAAGCGAGTTTTCTTTACCAGATCAATCGCAATTATTCCAACGTTTTTAATGGCATTTTATGCTGATATTAATAAAATCACTCAATTGAATGATGTGCTCAATGCTGTCATGAGCCTCCAATTGCCCTTTGCCACTTTACCTACTATTGCTTTTACCAGTAATGCCCACATCATGGGAGAATTTAAAAATGGATTGTAAGTACATAAATAATCACATAAAGATTTCATTCTACAAATCAGTAATTTGGATATTTTTGTTTTTATTCTAGAGGAAATAAAATAGTTGCAACCATGCTATCACTCACAGTTATAACAATAAACATTTATTTCGTGATGGTTACGGTAAATGAAGATCTTCCGCGTCATTGGGCAATTATATTAGGATTTACAATATTTGGTATCTTGTACCTGACATTTTGTGTCTATTTAATGATACATATGGCTGTGAACATGGGGGCAACGTCCCTCGGCAACCACTGGGTTTGTATTTTTTATTATCATTGATTCGTTGCACTATTTTGTTTATTAATGTATTAAATATTTTACTTCAGTTTGTCGCCAAATACATTGGCGGTCCAGTGGAAAACACTTTCGATTTATCGAATCCTGCAGCTTATTCGAGGTAAGGTTTGGTAGTGAACTCATTAGAAATGCACAATTTATAGTAAAGCATTAGTCATTCGATGAATGTAGAGTATATTTTAATATCAAGTTGACAGAAAAATATTTTGGAAATTATTCCATTCCATTAAGATTTTAGTGATTATTTGAACACATTTTAAATGGCAAATGAAGATATTTGTAATTTAGAAATATTTTTGAAGTAGTGCATGCAAAAATGGCTTTCAATGCATTTAAACCTAGTGAAACCTAATTATTTTTATTTTTTGTAATATTTTTAAAAAGTAAGTTTTTTAACGCTCTATCGATTTAGTTAGATTTTTTGCATTTCAAAGTAATTTAGTTTAATTTTAAATAGCGTAGATTAAATTAGATTCTGTCAAGTCCTATTGCTTAACGAAATTGTCCTTCGCTTTTTTGCTTCATTATTTTTGTTCGGTGATTTAGTGTGCACTTTTAAATATTTCATTTTGCTTAAGGGGGCCAAATATTTGTAATAAGGGACAACGCAGATGAATTTACTGTATTATGTGTTAAGTGCAGTTTCGAAACATGATATACGTATGTCTCTTATTTTATCATTGGGAATTCACATATGTTTACTACCAAGTATTAAAACACATTTTTGTAAACGAGGCGTGTCAATAAGGGAATCTCAGTTTACCTATTGAGCCTCAGTCATACAATTTTCTATAAACATTCAGTTTTACAACCTAAATATAATATATGAGTTTTGAGAGTGGCTGAAGATGTTTTCAGGTTGGAAAAGAGCTGAAGTAGCAAATAAAAAACTAGTTTTCCCTCTTTTGTTTGAAAACTATTGAATGTAGAAACTATTGAATTAAAATTGAGATCTCCGAATGAAGATAACTATTTTTCCCGTTTAAATTGACCAAAATTCTGTAAAAATACGAAAGAAAAACAAAATCAGCCTTGGAAAAAAAACCAGTGCTTATTGACACTCCTCCTTTCATCAAGAAGTTCAAACAAGTCAGGAAATAGAGACTACTTAGAAATATTGACTTTAATACATATTTTAAGAGGAGATTCTAACATGTTTTGTATAAAAGATAAAAGACAGAAATACTCAATGAGAATCAAAAGCTTCTAGAGCACATTTAAAGTTAATTAATTGACAGATAAACCTTAAATGTTCTGGAGAATCCCCATAGGAACATAAGTACATATATTTATTGCTTCCTTATAGAGGAAACTTTGTATTGGTGACAAAATCCAGTTTCCACACTTCTTCCACTATATACCTAGTTGAATTTCTTAAAAGGTTTTAACAAAATATTTAATTTTACAAGTTTTATGTACTTTTATAATTATAGTAAAATTGATTTTTAGACTATAAATTCTCAAATAATCAAAATTCAAAGCTGATGGAAAAAGAGAAAGGTGCATCGATTGATCTATATGATTAATGCATTTGATTGAAAAGTAAGAAGTAAAGTTATGGTTCTTTGTAATTTTGAAAATTTTGGTTCTCATCTGTCCTTAAATAAAGAGGGTGGATGCAAAAAGGGTAGGGGGATGGTTTAATACTTATATTTAAAATGTGAAAAATAAAAAAAATATATTAATTACTTAATGCTACCTCTATAAGGAAGCAAAGTGCTCAATGAATGAGCACAAAAGTTGATGCAACTTCACAGCTAGTTTTTTTCTTATGTTTAGTAAAAAGATATTTATGGTCTGCTAACAAAACTAACAACTTGTGAATAATATTTATGTTACTAATAAATTAAATGTATGTTAATAATTGCGGTTAGATGTAAGTAATCGCTTTATTTTGTTTCAACGATGATTTTATTTATTTTTTATTCGCACAAGGCTCTCCATTTCACACTATTTATCAGCATAAAATTCGTTGGTTATAATGCCAGTAATTTATATCATCAATTGGATATAAATATATTTTATGAAAAAAGAAGCACCAATTAATAAAGATATGTGAAGTAAATAAAATAAATTTGTAATCATTATAATCTACAAATCCGAATATTTGACATATAATCATTGAATTGATAGAGTTTACAGTTATCCAGTTGATTTATTGAAATTTCGATTTACATTTTACATCTTTATATTCACTTATATGTAATAACTACATGACCATCATGAGAGGTGAATTTTGTTACTTCCAATTTTATTAGCAATTGTGTAAAATTTTCATGTAGCAGAATATATGTATATCTAGGTATTAAAGGAGTTCGTAGTTTGCTTCAGGATGAAAATATATTATTTTTCAGCATTAGCATCGAATAAATCAAAACTCTGTTAACACATGGATCCCTAATACTCCTTTTCTTATACAAGAACAATTAAAAAAAAACAAGCTTTCGTGCGTCAGAAATGTTTTTGATCCTAGTTTTTATTTAATCTTAGCATGGGATTGTAGAATTATTTAGAAATGTTTGTTTATATTATTTTAATCTTTCTATCCTGCATGACTTTCATGTTTCATTGTTACTCTTTTCAGTTTTCTATCTCTATATGTATCACACCCTTCATAAAGTAATAAATGAGGTTGTATATTTTGCAAATACAACTATTTGATCTTAAAAATTAGAGTAAAATAAAAGAATTTTTAAATGATCTTTTTTAATAATCCTCTACACCTATATATTTTTGAAAAACTTTCTTATTGGTATCTCATTAGCAATGACTCTTTTCCTTCTATGCATAGCTTTATCAACTCATCGGAAGTATCCCTGGACGCCTAAATGTATCCAGTTTTAAAAGAAATACACATTAGAGA
This sequence comes from Synergus laeviventris, assembly GCA_032275145.1. Classification (NCBI taxonomy): domain Eukaryota; kingdom Metazoa; phylum Arthropoda; class Insecta; order Hymenoptera; family Cynipidae; genus Synergus; species Synergus laeviventris. Next base: position 4,408,192 of record JAUESI010000036.1, read on the forward strand.
GTATTTGCGATTTACATTTTAAAACCATTACTATTATGAATCAGAAATAAATTCACAAGTTCTGTGACGTCTGCCTGATGTACAAATTGCTGTTCGTTACTGCTGCTACCAAGGTATGTGCTGGAGGTGTGTGGATTTCCAAATCTGAACCGATACTCCAGGCAGATTTAATCTTAATTCTAAAAGTTATTCATTATCGCGCGCGAAATCTAAAAATCTACAATTTTATAATTAAAAAACTCTGCTTGGAGTATGAATATCAAAGACCCTCAGATAAAATTCCAATCTTGGAAAATAAAAATAAATTGTGAACGCAGTCATAACTAGTTTTAAATTAAGAGCTTATATGTCGCCTTACTGAGTCGTTGAATGTACGTGTGTGTTTTTAACAAATTGTGTACATTTCCAAATGATTAACAAATTTTTTCCCCTTGCATGTTTTCTTTTACAACAAAGTATGGAACTTCGAAAGGCGTGAGGATTGGGCACTAGTTTACACGATGGGGATATCGGGCGTATGAAACTTGTGAAACTAACTTTGCACAAGAACTGCTTGGAGATGAATTATTAACTCAACGGGCACTTTGTAACCAAAAAAGTAAAAAGAGTGACGAATGCAAAAAAGAAAAATTATGTAATTATATTTCAGAAAAAATGCAGCCTTTTTAGCTGACGAGGAAGTGGACAATAATATATTTTCTATCAATCGAGGCGATTCAGTTTTAAATTAACCACTGATATTTTCACTGAGAACAAGGATTGTATTTTAGGATTTTCTACTTGTACCATAAATTTCAAAATTTGATAGACGTCTATATTGTATATTTTAGTAAATCTACGTAAACTGATGTATATAAGTGAACAAATAAATAAGATTTTGAATATTAGTTCATGTTTAAAATCTCTTCTACAATGTAGTAACCAGTAAAAAAATAGTACAAGTTCTGTTTCAACATTATGTATATTTCACAAAATTTCACTAGTTTCTATATTTAATACTTTATCACAAAATTTTCATTCTTAAGTAACTTATCGACGTAAAAATCTCAAATAAGCTAGCAGTGATAAAAATAGTTTAATTAAAAAATGTTGAGATTAAAAAAATAAGCTGTTTCGTTTTCTGCTCAATAAAATACAGTTTGTAAAATGTAAGTATGTATTATGCAATCATGACTAGACTGGCGGCACAGTAGCTTAGCTAGTAGCGAGTGAACTAAATTTAGTTTTTTCAATTCATCTGATTACTACTAGCAATAAGACAATCTTACACAACCAGATTCAAGGAAATAAAACATCAATTTAAATAAAAATTAAATTAAAATCTTCTTTAAATTTCAACTTCGATTCCCCCCTAAAAATATAAATTCCCAAACAAAAGTGAGAAAAGAATTTGGTCAATTCTTAAATTTACATGTGAAAGGCTAGACTTTCGAAAAATACAAACGCTAAAAATTTCAGAAGAGTAGGTAACAGTAATACCGTTTCATGATCGGTGTATAAACTTTGAGGTAGCGTAGTTCCGGTTACATTGGTTCAGTCGTGAGTCGTAAATAATACTGGTCGTTGTCCCGTTTATGGTGCCAGTAGACCCATCCCATAATCAACATTAGTAATAATACTAACATCAGTATGGATGCCGTTAAAATTGCTGGAAGAGATTAGAGATTTGAATTTGTGTTTTAAGATTTTATGATGAGGCTGAAGAGATGATTAAGAAGAATAATTACCTATAATTGCTGTGCTATTAATGTACTCGGTTTGATCCAACTTAATTTGGCATTCTTTCTCCCAATTTTCTGGTATCATACTTTTTGTAAGAGTCACAAACTGGCTTAAGGGACATGCCGGGATGCAACCTGGGAGTGTTAATAATGTTGGCTCTTCACTTGAATTCTTGTAAGAAATCTGTTAAAGAAATTATTATGTCTAAAATTATTATGTCTAATGCCCGAATCGATAGAGGGAGGTTTTAAAAATAGGTGAGGACCTAAAATATAGTTTTTAGTAAATAAAAACGCATAAATACCGTCACTATGTGCTGTTGTTGAGAATTGAGTCTCAATTCCATCAAAATAGCAGCAGTGTATGGTGGACAATGAGGTTCAAATAACCCAAGGGTCATCAGCAAATTTGCAATAGTCTCGTCGTGAGCACTGTATATCCACAATTTTCGATCTGGTGTCAGAGCATTCTTAGCCTTATCCACCAAATGTTTAACCATATCTCCAACTAAGGGTCCCGCCTTTAATCGCTGAAGAACTTTATTGTAGCATAAAATCGTGAAAGATTTTTCTGCGACTGGTTTCATTTTCGTAGGATATACAGACTTTGTCCATTCCGGTAAAGGTTTGTCGTAAAGTCCCTGAAAATATTTTGAAAATAAAAATCTTTAATTTCACCTTATTGACATACTTTCAAGAAAATTGTTAATTAAAACTAAAAATTAGAAATAAAAAATGCTTAAGGGGACATACCTCAATGTATAATGTGTTATAAAGATATTCAACTTCTTCTAATGAATCTATTTTCTGGCCGGCATGCTGAGTGAGATACGCATAGAGTTTTGAATTCTCGTGATCAGTGTGTTTCATTTCTGGAGAATTTTTCACTTTTTCTAATTCATAGACGTATCTTGGACAATATTTTTTCATGTATAGTATATCTTCGGTTTTCGGTGATGTGTGAACTGGTATAGGCATCCACTTAATATTGTCCCAAATTTGATTTCCTTTTGGAGGATATAAACCTGCCAGATTCGCCTCAGCTGACATAAGAGTTCGATCAACATCTGTACTTCGAACATAAATATCGTAATATGAATATGTCTCAGGTAATAAGTGACTGTAACGATTTCTCAGCCAACGACCTAAGAGCAAGTGTTGATGTCTCCCTAGCTGTTTTTAAAGAAATTTATATATAAGTACTGGGGAGATTACAAAAGTTATCAAGTTGTTTATTAATTGCTGTCATTGTTCAATGACCTCATTTTGAACTTACATTTGTTAACTGACCAAAAGGTACCGGCCATAAGGATTCATTGCGATATGGATCGGTTGGACAGGTCTTGACAGGTGTTCTGTCCCCATGTCGGTAGAGCTGTAAAAGTTATTTTAAAAAAACATAACACATTGGCGTAAAATTTACTCTTTTAGAATTATTTAAAATGTCTTTAAATTAAATTCATTCTGTATTTAAAATTTTGAACGTTCAATTGATTGAAGTACTTCGTCCACCCGAAACTTGTATTGTGTATTGTTATTTTTAGTTGGAACAATATTGCTGGATAAAATAGAATTAGGAAAAAATATTTCGTTCATTTAAACGTTCAAAACTACTGGTAGATTGTTTCACCTCTTAACGTTTTTTAAACAGCGCAAGATTGCAATATTGTATTGTCGCCAATGTCAGTCGTGCAAACATTGGCATTTCTTTATCTGAGATAATAAGAATATTTATAAGAAACTCTTTTATTTTCCTGGAAAAAAATGTGCACAAAAAAGATAAACAAAAAATGTAGATTTTACTTTACCAATACTGTCATATAAATAAAATTTGTACATCATGTGTTTGATACCATAGTAGCATTTTTAAAATCATTGAGATTGCTACAACAGTGAAAGTGAACCTTGGTGAAATTGTAAATTCTCAAGGCTGAATTGCATAAATTATTTTGAATAAAAATAAAATTTTATGATGAATGTATCTCCTGGTATCTCACTATATATCGAACGAGATTCTGTCATTAATTGATATAAAGGTTTATAAATTAATCGAGTATTAAAAATAATCTTAATTATGTAAAAAGGAATAAATTACTTTCAGAAAACCTAATAAACGAGAATGAGAAACAAGAGATACTCTTTGAACAAACAATCAAATCTTGAAAATGGTACACTTTTGGAATGAAATATAAGAAATGATTGAAAATTTGTTTACTTACGACATTAGAAAAAATAATCGTTCCTAAATCATTGTCATCAGAATTAGAATTAGCGATCGAACTTTGTAGCAATCCGATTCCCAGCACAACAAAAAGCACAACAGATGGACACATGTTTCTTCTTTTAATTATAGGAACTGTTGTATTTGATTTTTCGGGCAATCATTTGCACTAGTAAAAATCCCAAATCAAGCTGCTCGTTATAAAGTAATTAATGAGCATAACATGATTTCAAATGCAGGAAACTTTTGTAAATACGAATGAAATCAAGAGCGTGTGGAAGACACGACGCCGACGCAACGCTAAGAGACTACTACATGTATCTATAGCTGCTTTTCTCAATGACGCTTGATGACGCTTCACCAGCAGTGTTCTGTCAGAATGTTTTGGAGCAGCTTGGAGTGTCCGCGCGTTGGTTTTCTGTGGGAAAATGCTGCTATTGGTTAAATTTGAATCGCGCGCTATATTGCAACCAATATCTGAATTTCTTCAGCGGGAACTCGGAAAGCTGATACGTGCTGCGCGCGCAGGGAGCGTCATTACGCTATAGGCTATTTACTAGATTACACTCATGTATGTTGTACAAGTGTAGTGGGGTAGCGTCAGCTGGTACTGTATATATATACGATATATACTGAGTATTCTAATTGAAATCTTCAGTAGTAGATGGCGTCATATTGAGCGCCAGATTTTTAAATTATGCCTGAAACAAATTTTTTATTATTTGTATCTACTTATAATAATTGTTCTATTTATAGTATTATATTATTGTTTTATTACATTTAACATTAAAACCTCCAGAATATTGTTAAATTCATTAATTTTCAGAATCATAAAGATTATACTTTGCTGTTGGTTCTTCACATTTTTCAGAGAACTTTTTTTCCCTCTCATATTTGAATAAATTTAACATTGTATTTTTATTACATTTTTACACACATGCTTCGAATTTCTGATGTCTACTTTAGAGGCAAATGTATTCAAAATGTATATATGGGGTTAACTCAGTTTTAAATGTATTTTTATTTCAGGGTATGTAATACTTTGCCATAAAAGAAATTTAGTTTCCCCAACTTTACGCTCGCAATAATAAATATTTTTTCCTAAAACTAGGCTATTTACCTCCGCATGTATGTAACGGAGGTAAATGGCGAAAAAATATTTTTATATTAAAGTAAGAAAGTCTACTCGCTTTTATAACTGATTTTTAAGAGAAGTCGTAACTTTTGACTGCGTTCCTTTTATATATCTCGTTTTTAGTTTTACGTTGATACGTTGACCAACCGACTTTGAAAAAAATTACTTTCTCATATATTTTTCTTTATGTTTTTGTATTAAAATTTTTATTTAGTATAGAGTAAATTTAAAAAATGATTTTGTATGTTTTCGACTTTGAACTTAAATGTTCAATTCGAATGAAATAATAAGATTCATTTTAATTTTTCCCAAAACAATAATATCTTCAGGACATAATAATATATAATTATTATGCTTTATAGATCACAGGGATCACAGAATCAACGTCTGTTTCTGATGCTCGTGATGGTCAATGAACTACAACTTTACTGAACTCTTTCAACTCTACAACTTGATAATAATGACGTCAAGTGCCACGTGGTCTTTTATCTTGTTAGAGAGGGGAAATTTCTCGGTAAAGTAAAATCATTCCCAAAGCAGTATTCTCATCTCATACATTTGACTGGCTATTAATATTATTCCCTTTATCTTTATCTCAGTGATTTTTTTTATTTACATTCATATAGCAGGATTTTACTGTAATATTGATGGAGATAAATGAAGGTAAGGCTAATTATTTACTTCAGTCATTTATAATAGAATAGGGGTGGGGGGGGATTTACAAATTACTTAATTAATAATAATTACCCTGGCAAAATAAGTATGTATCTGAACTAATAAATAATGAATTCGATCTATCTGAATCAATCCGATTATTCCGTTCGGATTGATTCTGATTAATTCGGATTGAAAACTTCCTTCGGATTAAATTTTGGAATGAAAATGCTTTTGCCAGGGTAATTATGGCACGCAATTGAAATTTGAGTACTGAAACAGACAATTTTTTCAGAAATGAAGCCATCAGAGGAAGACGATATAATTTTCATAAAAACAGAACTTTTGCCTGAACTTGTTTATGAGCGTTGCTTTTGTGAAATTGGTTCAAGAGAATTTGTCGAGTACGCCTCGTCCTCTATAAAACCCCTGAAAACAGAAAAGGGCCCTACGAATCAAGAGTCCTATTATTCAGTCGATGTTGTCGTTCAATTTTCCGGCGAGCCGAAAACTTTTTCTCTTTTCATCAAACTACTTCCGAATTCTGCCAATGACATCGCCTATGATTGGTTTCTGAATGAGGAAATATTTTATAATAGTCACCTGGTTCGAAAAAGTAATCTGAGGTGTGTTCCGAACTGTTATGCTGTTAGTATGGGCAAATATGGTCGACCAGTTATTGTACTTGAAGACCTAAAAACAAAAGGATACGAGGAAGTTAAAAGAAAATTAAATTTGGAGGAAATAAAATTATGCATCGACGCGATTGGTTTATTTCATGGAAATATTTCGAAGTATGTAAAAGAGAAGAATTCGTCTTTAAATCATTTTTCCACTCTACAGGATTTAGAGTTTAACGAGTCAGGATACGATGCTTTCCAAAAAGGATATTCCAGGTGAATTTCATTGAAATTATTTAAAATAAAGTTTTAAAAACTTTTTTACTCTTACAGTATAAAATACTTCATTTCTGTTTTTTCGTTACAGAATATTGAATCTAATCGATTCTTCATTGTCTAATAAGCTGAGCAGCGAGCTGAAAAAAGACCCGTTTAAAGAACTGAAGGCCATTATTAGAAAAGAACAAACAACAATTTGTCATGGGTACTTTAGTCATAAAAATCTGCTATTTAAATTCCAAAATGAAAAACCAGTTGACGTAAAGATTGTTCGTTGGCATAGAGTAAAATACAGTTCCATTGGTATGGACTTAGCTTCCCTCATTCTGGAGAATCTTTCCAACGAAATAGGAAGCATAGAAGAATTGTTAATCCCTTATCTAGAAGCTGTGAAAAGAGGATATCCCGAAGAAAGAAATTCCCTCTCAGTGACAGAAGTTCGAAATGCTTTTGTCTCGAATCTTCTGTATGCCTATTTTACCTTATCTTTGGACGAAGACTGTTCGGATGAGAAAATCGTAGAATTATCAGAACAACTCGAGCGTTTGGGCGCATTCAGTGAAATCCAGTAACGTAAATAAAAGCGTAAACTACGAATGAAATTGAATGATAAGAAAGAGAAAAGTGAAACAAAAATGCAGTATTCTTATATCTAATATCCCAAAATATTTGTTGAATAAATTCAATGTTTCCCATATAATAAAATAATTTTAGTATGTTGTTATGATGTTAGTATCTTGCTAATAATTTTTCTTTTTAAAAAGACTGCAATAAGGTTTCTAGTTTTCGTTAACTTAGCGGAAAAGCGATTTGGTGTTACCTTGGTATCTTGGGTATATAAAGCGACCGAAATTGTGTTTACGAGCTAATCGACTCATTTACATTTCGATAGGGACGCACGTGATTCAGATTATGAGGTAAGAGTCCGCATCGTGAAACATATGTGACACAGCTGGCAAGAGTTCGAGGTTTGTAATGATAATCATGAGTGTGAGTAATTCGTCTGCTTTCGTTTCTATTCCCACTTGGTCTCGGAAATTTCACCCGAATCATTTCAAAGTTTTGAAAAAAATTCCCTCATGGTCGGAAACTAAAAAAAATTACCATTATCATGTAATCTTCTACTTATAGTACATGTAATTAAAATCTTACTTGCAAGCGAAGAACAAGATTTCAGCTTTCATGTAACCATCGCTGGTCGCATTTGAGTTTCATCAGAAGTTGGTCTCGCTCGTGTAAATTGATTAGGTATGATCAAGTAATTTATCCCCATTATGAAAAGAATTATAATTAGGGCAGAGAAAAAGAATTGCATTCCTCCACATGTGGCTTTTGTGTGACAAACACATGTTTTTACTAGGGAAGTTGTTCTTGGATAATCGGGAGGTTGAAAGGGTGGTCGAGGTGATTCAATCGCTTGCATGACCTGGAGAGGTCGTCTTGTAGCAACCCAACCCATTAAACAGAGAATTTTGAAAAATTAGACACTTTCGTGTCAACGCTTTTTATAAAAAAATGTCAGTAGCCAACTAATCAAAATGTTCATTTATCAGGGAATTCGATCGTTTTTTGTTGTTATCATATATCGAACACATTGTTGTCGAAAACCTGATTGGTTTGAAAATAGCGAGAATTGTGTAATTGTACCGAATTTAAAAATTATCTTCGAATTATTTTCGTTGTCAAAACGATTAGATTTAAAAATTATTTTACTGGGTATGTATTGTTGTGTGTACTGTCAGCTCTTTTTGGTATTTAGATTTCAAGGAATTTTACGATACTTACAATATTAAAGAAATTTTATAAGACTTTTAAGGAATTACAAGTTTTTATATTTAACAAATTAGAAATTTTCAATTATTTTCTATTCTTTCGAAATGCTTTAAAACATTTAAAAATGCTTTTATTTGAAATTTATTAGAATCCTGTGGTTATTTTTAAACTCGAGAAAATTAGTCTAATTCATTAGTAACTAGATTGTTATTAGTAGTTTGAATTGTTTTATAATAATTAAAAATATAATATGTTAGCAAATTTCAAATGAACACTATCAAAAACTTTCATAAATTGGATAAAGTACCTACATTATAGAAAATTTATTTAATTTGTCAATAGGTGTAATTAAAAACGCCTTTTAAAATTATTTTTAAAAAATCCTTCTTTATCGACTAAAAAATATAATAAGTTTTACCAGATGGAAAGTTTCGAGATTAAAACGAAGGATGGCGTACTATCCTCGAATTTTGTGTTCAATTATATAAAGGTTTAAATTTCTTAATGATTTTTTATTTTAAGTAATGTTTTCAAGAAATTAAAAATATTGTGCTGCATACCACTTCCACTTCGAAAGTTCTGTACAAAGTTTGAGAGGATGTAAATTGTACAAACCACAAATTCTAATACAAAAAACTTTTCATACTCATTCCTGAAAAACATATTTTGATGGTGCAACACGTTTCAATGAAAAGTTTGAACTTCCTCTTTAATTTCAAAAACGAGTATTTATTGTACATGATTGAATTAATTAGCACGAAATTAATTATTAGAGAAAAATTGATGAAATCAGAAAATATAAGCGTTTAACAATTTCAATATGAAATTGAAAAATACAAGAAAATATGAAGTCACTTCATTATTCAGTACATTGAACACGCTTCAATATTTTTAACTAGATATTATAAGTTCCCTAGATTGACAGGTCAACTCACTGGAGAAGTTTATTTAAAATCTTCTATCAATAAAGAAAACAAATTCAACAGCCTTGCTATATAAAGAACCACTTAGTGGTTCATGTGACAGTGATACTCTGCAGCTGGAATTCTTAACTGATCTTAAAAAAAAACTTTTACAGTTGTCTTACCGCATCTTTTTCTTTAGATCACTACCATATTTATAATCTAAATAATTTTTCACAACATATTTTAATTGAAAAATTACCCACATTCCATTATTGTAATGTATATATGAATATTAAATATTTTAGGTGGAAATACCTGATTCATTAGCGTTTTCAAACACGTGTCAAACTGAATAGAATTACGGCTGAGTAACGTATAACACGCTTTTCAGAACTATTGCTTTTTGTTTTAGTTGAGATAGATTGTGCTTAAATTTACCTTTCTCAAATAGAGATCGCACGTGTGGTGTACTTTAATTTGAATACATTTACTGTATAGTTTCAAGCCGTATCCAAGATTCAATTTCAAAGAAGAAATATTTCACAAGAAGTTTTATAGACGATAATAAAAACTGATTTGAACATTTAAGTTTAAATAAATTAAACTTCCTTTAATCAATTCTTAATTTTTATTTCATTAACATTTCTCGGTAAGGAAGGAATAAAGATGTGTGGATTGAAAGAGGTAGGAGTGAATTGTGATTGATCTGTGTTGAATCCTTTCCAATCATTATCTTTCTAACCATATCTATCCTAAATCTAATCGTCTCAATCGTTTTCTATCCGTTTTACAATTTTCCAATCCTTTTAAAAATAAAAATCTCTTAGCATCTTTAAGTAACTGCTAGTAAATAAGTAAGAATTTTGGCTATACTTTTATTCCAATAAATTGAAATTTATTTAAATCCAATTTTAAAAATATCAACCAATGTAGATTCAGATCGCTTTATGCCAATATTGACATGAAGGAAGTTCTTCAAACTTCTTGGGGCTGTTCTATTGCTTTATACCCTATTTTAATGCAGAAGTTTTCCTGCTTTCCATGCAGTAATCGTTGACGCGTTTACGGCAAAGTGCAATATAATTTTACCATATTGGTTGAGAACAGAAGGTCTCTATGGCAAGAACGTCGCCTCACGTACTGCACTGTCTGTCGCGTGAATAATCGCTAAAACGAGGCATATTAAAAGTTGAACGCATCCCACGCCTCGGGAGAAACTTGTGGCAGGAGGCAAAAGAGAAATGAGAGAGCAAGCGACGAAGTGAAAAAGAGAGATGAACACCATTATTAACACCGTTATGCATCATATACCTAACACTGTACACTTGTACCCTCAAGCTCTACTATTTGTTACTGGATTAAAGATAAATCACTACGCGGTACACTGTAATCTGACACGTTGTCCTCTCCGCCTTTGCAAGCTCACTTTGAGCTATTAAACGATTAAAGCAGCATCAATCCTTTCAATATTTTATTTTTTTATAAAAAAAATCTCGAAAGTCAGTTTATCCAAATTTTGTAAATGTTTCGAATTTTAAAACTATCTCAGATTATTTTCGTTATCAAAACGATTAGATTTAAATATGATTTTTCGAACTTAAACATTTTTTTGTAGAATGCACGCAAAAATAAAATAAAATGCAGAAGTTACAATTGGAAATAAACTAAAACTGACCTGTTCAATATTTTAAATGGTAAATGCAGCCACTTTATTTTTCGCCTGTGATTTAAAATTATTTCAAAATATTGTAAACGATTTCTAGACATTTCGAATTATTTTAAACTTGGACTTTCAAAGTCCATTGAAATATCTGTAAAATCTGTAAATAATTTATGTTCAATTAAATATAATTATTTTTATACCGTAAAATCTCTTTTTCAAGACAAGAAAATAAATCTTTCGTTTCATTTTTAAGACTTAGTTTAAATTTTTATATGGTATTTCCAATAATTGTTCAAGAAATTTAATTTGTGAAATATTTACTACCTTGCGTTCTATGGATCGTCAATAGAATGCTGCCGAAAGTGATCTGTTCTGAAAAATTGCTCATATAGAAAATTTCTATGGAGCTTATAGATTGAGAGCGTTTGCAGTTTGGCACTTTTCACAGGTTAAAATTTCGCAGCTGAATGCCTTCAATTTGAGTGTTGAAACTTGGTATCTTTCCAATTTCAAAGCATACAAGTTTTGAAGCTTTGATGCTTTGAATGGTACAGGAATGTGTTCAAATTGAAGGTGAACGTTTTAAAGCAAAGGAAGTGAATTATTACTAGTTATAAAAGATAGAAGGTAGAAGTATAGATAGAAGATTAAAGATAGTCATCACTGCAGAAAATACGTCATCGATTTAAGAAACTTCGTTCCAAGTATAACGTTTTCTCTAATTCTCTACAGATTAATAAGTTTTTTTAAAAGTTGGCCAAGTAATTTGATAACAGCAGTGTAGATAAGTCTGAAAGAAATTTCCTGTGCTCGGAGAACATAGAACTTTTTCAGCGGAATAAATTTTGCGATCTTTTTGTATCGTTGTAGGCTTCTAGGTTTCAAAGATTTCAGCATACGCTTTTGGTAGTTTTATATACTTTGTAGTGATTTTCCAGAGGATAAAAAAACTCACCGACACAATCTTTTAAAAGCTTTGAAGATTTAACAAGTTTGAAAAACTTCTTTGATATTATAATACTCGGGAATAAAAATTGAAATTCACAAATCCTTCTATACACCAACTATAATCTTTCAACTTCATGAATCTGCCAGTTTTTCTTCTTCCTTTGCATGTTTCTCCCATATTACTCGTACATCATCAGATAATACTATTTTATAAAGGCAACTGCAAACAAGAACGTGAATTTATCACTCTTGATGGTCTGGTGGGAAATCCTTTATATGCATGTGTAGTTGTGTACATATCGTGAAGTTCTGTGATATGTGTTTCACAATACATATAGACAATTGTAACCTGCAAGTTTGCGCTGATGCTTTCATCTGATATGAACGTGTGGATTTCTATATATAGCACAAAAATTTATGTTCATATGTATAACATTATATTTCTATCCACAGCGAACTTTGAATTACCCGGTAAAAAGCAGGTATACATATTGAAATGAATTTAAAAAACTGTATTCATTTCAATTAAAAGCGTTGTGAATTCGATTTAAAATTCTGCAAGAATGAATATATATTGAAATGTTGATAATTTTATTTTATATTATTTATAATTTCAAATCGTCCATTACACAATAAGGAAACAGAATATGTGTTCTAAATAGAATAATGAATTTTTTTGTAATTTTGATTATTCAACAGCCAATATAAATTAAAATTTGAAATATTTGAAAATGAAGTGTTGAATAATGGTTTCCGTAAATCTCACTTTTCTCTGACCATTTGACCATCATCGTTTGCAATTGTGGATGAACGAACCGGATCCTCGTCACGCCAACTTGAACGACCCAAGGAAGCCTGCCGTGACCCATTTCCCTAGCAGACATATTTTTGAAAGAATTCTATGGTTCTCATTCTCTTCCATCACTCTCGATGCCCCCATTTTTACCCCCGTTTTTTGTGCTGCCCCTAAGATTTATATCGCAAACGTCCGAACCACCTCTCAACTTTTGCCACAGTCTCTCCTATAGTCGCAAATGTTCTGGTAGGAATTCGAGACCACACATTACTGTCGAATAACTCTTTCACCATGAAGCTTTCCTGCTTTAATGGAGTTCCGAGAAGTGAAGACACAAATTGCATACACTTACACGATTACAATTTTTTCAGAATATTTGTTTACATATATTCTTACTGCAGAAAGAAGTTATTATACCATACGTGCCCTGTTGGAAGTATAAAATGATAGAAAAGAATCGGAATTTTTTGATAGAAAAGGATAGAGATTATCTATCCCTCTCAAGTGCACACTTTACATCTCTTCCAAAAAAATTTAAATATTTAACTTTAGGAGTTATGTTGTAAAAGCAAATGTTTCATCTCTCTTAAAATTATCTTGCAATCCTTTACAATCATTCTAAATTTTTTTAAATCGTTAAAACATATCTCAAATTTTCTTCAATTAAAGAGATAATAATTTTTATTCTCTGATACGTCTGTCTATTTTCTATTTTCTTGCGAAAAAAGATACAACAGCGTTGAAATGATTGAGTAGATAGAAATAGAAAAATATATGCAATATAAAAAGATATGGATAGCAAGATAAGGATTGAAAAGGATAGAGTTAGTAGTGTACTTCAAGGGAGATAGAAAAGGACTGAAATGATTCAACAAGGATGAACTGGATAGGACATATAGAAAGGACAGTTAGGATTGAAAAAGATAGGCGCGGCAGTAGACTGCAAAAGGGACAGAAAAAAGTGGAGGATAGAAAATTATTTGCGAAGATAGACGAAAGATACAGATAGTTAAAAAAACGGTGATTCAAAAGGAAAGAGGTTATTGCAGATTGAAAAAGAGATATAAATATATCGCTATGGATAGGAAAGGATACATTTGGATAAATTTTGCCTTTCTATTTCAATTCTGAAGATTGAAAAAAATTTATTAGACTTTCTATATTCTTACTTCCAAGAGGGTGATATTTCGCGCAATTCCGCAAATATGACATAGCTTTTCTGCAGAGCTAATTCATCCTATTAAAAAGTATCGGAATTTTCCACGGATACGTTCGCAAGCGTGGAATAAGCCTTGAGGAAGGCGTTTCATCTGGATCTAACTTCTTTTTGGAAGAAAAGTAACTACCTTATTTATGTTATACTCTAAGCGGCTACTTTGTGAGTTTAACAACTAGGATATTAGCGTAGCGCCTTGAGTCGACGAAGCGTTTTTCAACCGTAAAATTGCAACCCAAAGCCATATAATAGTACCTATATACTATACGATAAACGTTAAAATTCTCTCATTTATCTACATTTTTATTAAAATACCTTTTCTCATTCAATAGAACTTGAAAAACGCGCAAAAGTTCGACCAAAATGTTTTAAGGGATTTCAAAAGTATATATGCAAATTGAATAAATTTTCTTTTGCGCGTCTTTTACTTTGGATTGATAAGGATAAGGACTCAAAAATGCATTTTGCTGATTTGACCTACATACTATAACATATGAGTATCGAACTGGAGATTGAAAGCTGATCAAACCGTTCCATTTTGTTTCATCCACGTCCATCACTTACTGATATCGATTCGATGGTAGGCAGAGCTTTTGGGTTAGCACGATGGAAGATGATTACCTATCTAAGGGAATTTGCTTTCATGATCAGGGCTGGTGGAGATTGTGTGGAATTATGGAATATACTCCACACCTGGGTTTTTAGAAGACATTTTTATATTTTCCAATTTTTTCCACCGGTCTCATATTCATATTCAGAGGTTTTCTCAGTAGAACAACACAACCCTCCCCCTCCTGTCTTATTTTTATAACCCTACACCTGGGAAAAATTTGTTCCGCCAGTCTTGTCCATGATTTCCAAGTAACGACCTCCATCTTCTTTATGAAAATATGCAGATATCATTTTTATTACGAAGTGTCACCTCTATTTTTCTTATTTGCATTGAATTCTCTTTTTTCTCTGTACTAAATGGGTTATTTAGAACAACCTTGGCATGGAGAATTTTTCTTTTGCAGAGGACTTAGTAAAAAATACCTTTCCCAGCTTTGCAGCTCGCCTGCAATTTACAGTTGCACTCTACTTTTTTATTTCTACTGGAATATTTTTTGTGCGTTTATTTCTTCTTTCAATTATTCTTAAAAACACTCATTTATTTTCCAAATACAATAAACCTTTACAATAGAATACCTTTAACTCTGAAACTTTAGCGCTTCGAGGTAGAAATGATCGTAATTAAAGTTTAACAGCCAGAAATTCCATCGGATAACGATGTTAAATACGGTAACGAAATTGGAACTTGCTTTAAAAGTAAGAGGAAGTAAGCGACAAGTGCCGATCACAGTTATCTCGAATCCTCGTTGAACTTAAATCCGTTTCCGAGATTTGCTGCTTCGATTCCACTCGTCAGTCCACGGAAGTCAAAGAAAGCTAAATAAAAAAGAGGGAAGGGAAGTGAGAAGAAAATGGATAAAAAAGTAAGAAGATAGGGAGGAAGAAGTGGATGAAGGAAATGGCGATTTTCAGGCGAATTAACGACCGATTACAAGGTTCGCGGAAGCGAAACATTTGCCGTGCCAATCTAGCCTAGCTTCAAGTTCTGATAAGGATGCTCGGAACATCACTAGAGAAATAACTAGAAACTACGGAACTACCTCTAGTTTCTAGACACATTGAACATATACGCCCCCGTGTTTTAGACACGGATGTAGATGTGGATTGTGGAATGGCGACGGTCTAAGCGAAATTACCTAACTTGAGACAGTAACCATATCAAGTAGAGTCAGATATCAGGACTGAGACGTTAGCTCTTTGCTTGCATGCCGTACACCACATGTATTACACATACAGGGTAAGTTTGCAAAATACAGCTCCTAATTTTAATTAAATTACGATATAACGTTATATTAAATATTTGTCGCCTAAAAACGTGGGAAACTACCAAACTACAAAGCTACCACTTTTGGACCAGCAACACTGCCTTTTTTAATTCTGGATTCCACAACCTACCCCAAGTAGCGAAAACTGATTAATTTTCACCCATTGGTCGGATCGCCTGTACTTGAATCTTTAAAGAGGCTTCAAATGATTTTAAGGTATTCCAACTTTTAAAAAGTGTCAAGATTTTGCAATAATTTGAAAACAAAAAATGTTTCTACATGGGTTAAATATCAATAATTAGGGAAACTGAAAAATTAGTTAGAGAAAAGTGGAGAATTTTAAAAACTGAGCTTTCCGATCACCCTGTATATTTGCTTTATCGATTTAGAGAAGGCGCTATAAATATGGAAGTATTCACAACGAGTATGATTCATGATTCAAAAAATCTCTGCACATCACTTTCTTCCTTAAAATCCACCAAATGAATAGAGCTATAAATATTGCATGTGATAAACAAACAAAGGACTTGCTTGTATTCATCTTTCGTTATTTATCTTTCGTGTTCTACATTCTGATAGTTTCCCTGAGAAAAAATTACTTACAGAATCGAATATTGACATCTACAATCGTTTATCTGTATTTCAAAAGGAGTATGCTAAAAATGTCAGAAGGCTATACATGAATCGTCTACCTCTTATTCATATTCTGTTCAGTTGCCGTTACGTAAAAAACAATAAACCCTAATAAATAAAATGAACCCCAGAACATATAAAAAATTCTAATTCGATCTTTTTGCAACATTCTTGATTGGGAAAACAATTCACTAGAAAAGAGACGTGCTTTCAATGATTAAAACCCTTTCTGCCGTTTCTAACCTTCCTTGCGAGAAAAATAAACCTTCGAAAGTCGAAAGAACCCCGAACATGAGAAAGTTTTAAAACGCGTAGAAGTCTTTTCTAATTTGTATGGAACCAGAAATATACTAGACATCCTGTGAATACAAAGAGACTACACTTGTAAGGTGTATGTTAACTTTCAAAGTCACTTAGGCAAATTTACATTTGATATGGTATTGTAATATCTGCTTTCAACCAACCCTTCGGGTTTATATTCTTGCCTGAAGTGAGAAGCATGAGCCGACGGACAATTTCCGTCACTCTCCTATTGCCCCTCTGAAATCAGGAATGTGCATTCGTATTGTAAACTTTATAACTGACCAAAGTTATCCGTTGACCCAACGGATAACTTTAGGTAATCGGCGTTCAACCCCAACCTAGAAACTCAAGAGAATTTTGGGCTGAGTGCTTGTGAAGTCCAAGAGAAGCGAACGAATTCAAGGATGTCCGACTAGAGACTAGAGACTAGAGACTAGAGACGAATTAGCCAAGTGAATCAGGCTCGAAAGACTTATGCGAAGTCGCCTAACATTGTTTTCGGTCTACCTCCTATAGTATCAAAGGAAATCTACCTTAGTTTCAAACCAAAAACATTCTACTCAAAGTCATATGGGTATTATACCCATATATCTATTATTATTAAATAGTTGTCACAACCATTTCATAATAATTGCCACAACCACATTTGGTTCTACCAATCAAAATCCTGGTTGTGGCAACCACAAATGAGTAGTCAAATAACTTTATATCTGAATCCGGATTTTTGCCGATTCAGGTTATTCAGGTTTCAATAAATTTCATAAAACTTTAAATGATTTGACGGTATTTGAAGAATTTTATAAAAATTGTAATTTTCAGATATTTAAAGGTATTTATGGCAAAGCATCATATGGTCAATAAAGAATTGTCATTAAGTCGTCTTTCCTCAATTTCCATAATTATCTGTAATGTCTCTAAACTACTTAATATTATAGCTTAATATATCGTTCAAATGAGTTTGACAATGAAGAATTAAACGGAATTGATTTTATACCGAGCTCAATTATGGTACAATTGCACCTTTCTTTGCAAGCGAACATTCTGTATGTACATTGGTATATTGATCGCACCTCGCATGCGTTTGACCTCAATGTTTATACACCAACGCTAAAATATATGAAAGACCGCAGCGACTGCTAAATCTGGAGAACGAACGTCCATAATATGCAAGGGTCTCTCGCGCCTAATGGTCGTTCGGGGAAGCGTGTTGTCAAATATTCTCGGGTTTTCTCTTGAGGCCTCTTACTCTTCACAAACCGACTTTGGATTCATTCGAGTCTTGCCGTTTTTCTCTACCCACCTTATTTCAAAGACGAGGGGGGATTTTTATGCAGATTCGATATCGCTTCGAGAGGCAGGTATATAATATAAAACGGTATAGGAAAAAGGTTCAGCAAGGTTCAGTTATTGGCGTTTTAAGCAGAAAGCTCTGAGTGATAAGCGTTTACTTTTGTTATCGTTTTAAGAGTATTACTTCAGGAACTGAAGTATCACTGAGCTAGATTAAAATGTTGAAGTGCATCTTCATGAATACAGAAATCGAGATTCGTAGATTCGGAACCGAAGGTTTAACTTTGGGCAAGCACTATATGTATTTAGTGATTGTGGCGAACATATTGCGGCCATCTGTCAATAGCATAGTGGACGCGACAGATCGAATGTAACCGCAAAGACAAACCGGCTTCCATCCAGGCTTGTCTGTGGCATTCGCGAATGTCAAACTCGCAGAATAATTCAGACAGATTGCTCCGCTCGTTGGCTCTCGAGCAAAATCCCCAATGACTTCTCCAGGGGTGTAATCATACCATATATGTATAGTGTATACAGTAATACCATACATATACATAGCTATTATAAACGTTAAAAGTTTAGGGTCACTTTATTCAATCAGACTCGTGACCACCTCTTTTTTTTGAAGCCACATTCGCATATATGGTAATTTATTTATTTCAGACAAAAGATTTATTAATTTATTTAAAGGGGGAGCGATTTGAACTCAATAACTTACTAATTCCTTCAGTAACAAGAAAAAAATATATAAATAAATTCAATGAAATATCTTACACATTTTTAGATCTTTTAAAATTTCGCAAATCCTTTTAAAAGTTATAAGAATAATTTTAAATCACTTCCAACTTCCGTGAGGAATTTTAAAATCACCAAAAGTTCGTTAAAAGCTCTTAAAATTCCATAAAGAATCGAAGAATCTTACAAGAATTTCAAAAGAATTCAGAGAAGTTTCAAGAGTTTGAAGAAGTTTCAAGAGTTTCAAGATTTTAAAAGAATTTTAAGTAGTCTTAAGAAATTAAAAGCGATTTCGAGAGATTTCAAATGATTTTGAATAGTTTTTAAGGAATTTCAAAAAAATTGATAATAGTTTCAGGACTTTCAATTATTTAAAAATGTATGTAAATATTGTAAGGGAATTTAATGATATATTAACAAATTTCGAATTTGAAAAGATTTCAAGAGATTTAAAGTGATTTTAAGGAATTTCAAAAAATGCAAAAAAGTTTCAAGATTTTGAAGTTATTTGAAAACAAAAAATGTGTTTAGATTCTTTAAAAGATCTGAAATATTTTGAAATTATTTGAGATCACTTAAAAACTCTTATAATATTTTGAAATCTCTTTGTCATAAAATGTAGTTTATTAATCATTTTCATGAAAACCTGTTTAAAGTTCGGTTGATAACAGATTATTGAAAAATTAATGCACGTTTTTCACGTGAAAACCCTTCATTTAAAACAACATCACTTTAATTATAGACATCATGTGTTTACCTATAATGGCATATCTGCTTCTGATATGCTATTGCCTTTGATAGATTGAGAGGAATCACATGTGAGATGAGAACATACTTCGTGTCAACTTGAAACTCCTAGCCACCTAATAGTTCTACTCATTATATGTTATATACCCACATCAAAGCAGTAACGTAATAGAATCCTTGAATTATGTCAACATTTCAAAGTCTGTATAACAGTCTATTATTATGCGACGTAGTGTATTAAAAAATTAACATCTCTGAGTTTTATAAGAATGACAGAGATTTTCGAATTCATTGATGAAGTTTTTATGAGACTTGTCACTTTTCTCGCTAAATAAACCTACCCTGCTAAAAATTTTTGCTAAAATCCGGATTCCGAAATTTGTACGAAATTATCCATGTTGAAAATTTTCACAGATCAGGGCCTGATTTGATAGTAGGACGTAGGAAAACTGGTAATTCATTTACCATATATGAAGATTTGGCCCAGTCAATATTAGATTATGTGTCTATTCGTTAATATGGAAATTTCGTCCAATGATAATTCTGATAAATGGAAAATATGACAAATGCGAATTCATGCAAATGAAAATTAGGTAATCTGGTTATTTGGGAAAATCAAAATTAATGCAAATAACAATTCGATATAGTGAAAAATATACTAAACAGTATTTAGGACAAATAGAGATTATGTCAGTCGATGGTATTTGGTTGATACTTGCGCCTCAATTAATCTAATTTAATTTGCAATTACATGCTTACATTCTGAAGAAACAAAAAGCCTTATCCGAGACAGCATTAAATAATAAGTCGTTTTGTATAAAATATATATATTTCAGATTGCACGATATTTTGGCCAAAAAAGGGGAGCGCTTCTTTTGCTCTTTAGATACAATCGTACCATCAATCATCTTAAGGTGTATCCAGATCTGATTTTGATCTTCTTTATTATCAGTAGGAGCGATATCCGAACAAGGGGAATTTGACATAAATTTTGATAGTTAGGAACGTCAACTTTAAACGAGTTTATTTTTCTTTCAATATATTTCAATATAAGAAAACGATGAAAGGCGAGAATCATTTGTTTGAAGGGAAACTTTTTATTAATGGATAAGTCATTTTATATCTTTTCAAATTGAACTTAATAATCAAAATTGAGGACGGTTATAACGTGAAATATAAATAATGTTTGTAATCCCTAGATGATAAAGATTGTATTATATTGCATTTCAATTAACTGAATATAACACGTTATTTACAGAATTGTAATGAATACGCTTCATGGCAACAGAACACGTTTGAAAATACAACGGATTTATTTTTCTTTGGGTAATAAAACCTGAATATTGGAAATAGGGGATTCATTACTTTTAACTATTTCCATTCTCTCTCGCGAGAGTCACCATTGGCCTCTATCGCTATTGAAATTCAGAATTATTCAGAATTATGGGATTACGAGAGTACTGAGTTATTGAATTGGTTATTGTACATTCTTCCCCGCTTTAATTCATTATTTATCTTCCTTTTTCTACAATATTATGTAACGAGCATCATGGTTTTTTTTTGAATAAAGCAATTCAACAGAAACCTTTCATGGTTTGCGGTTTTAATGATGTAAATCCGATCAAAGTTATCTTATAAAAATTAATAATAGAACTATTGCTGAACTCTATATTCTAATTACTAATTTAATTGTACAATTTCAGTTATCCTATGCGATTTTAATGAATTTTTGTTCAATCGAAGTTTTCTGATAAAACATCTCAATTTTGGAGACTGATTGAAACACATTACAATTCAGAAAGACGACTGTTGTGAATCCGCATTCATGAAAAAATCTAAAAACATCCAATTCACAGATTCTAACTGAGAAGAGGTCAAGTTCTGAATCCTTTTACAAGTTCTGCTCTCTTAGCTGGCTTTCATTTATATTCCCTCTTGATTCTTCATTTTACTTTTTTTTTTAAAGAATCGAATCGCATTACCTTTCCTATTATGAATTTCAGTATTTCCCTCACGATTTTGAGTGATGCATTTCCGAAGCCTTGCTTCAGAAACATACATCGAATGCATTGCGTACTTTAATCCAAGGTTTTTCTTTGACTAAAGGATTAATTGACCTTTGCTTTTTAAAAAATTCTTTTTCTCTTTTTCCTCCTCTTCATTCTATTTAAATCGAATGTACATATCGGACGAAAAATTAGAGTTGTGGTCCAGAATTGTGTAGAGGGCAGTTGCGTGCATTGGACTTGGCATATCGAGGGAGTCAGTGAATATTTTAGGTGCGCCGGGAACGAAATGGACTCCTGAACTTAACGGAATAGGTCAGGGTTCAACTTTAGCGCCTGCTCGAATGCAAAACAGGAACCGGGCACATTAAATATAGAGGATGGCACACATGTTTAAGGCCAAACTTTGGAGGAAGGATGGACCATAATAAACGCATAAATCAATTAGTTATTGAGCAATTTGAAAAATATTGAATACTGATTTGTTTTTAATCAACAAGATAATAGGTTGGTATAATTTTGTTCCCCTTTTTATGTAATAATTGCAGTAATTAATTTTCTCGCTGAAAATTTCGGACCGTATTGGAATACACAATTTTGCAGATAATTAAACATAATAATAACATTTAATTGATAACTCACAGGTTTCATGGATGATAATTATATAAATTTTATTTACTGAAGGAACATGTAATTTCAGAATATTACTAATATTCGTTTTTCAATATTTCGAGAGTATTTATATTTGTATATGGTAAATAATTGAGAAGTGATGTTTAACTTGTCCTAATTTTAATTGACCTATTTCTTCCAAAAATTTTCTTTAAAAAAACGCAGAACACTCAGAAAAATCTTTGTTTAAATTAAACAAAGTTACAAACTTTGTTCAATTCAAAGACATTTTTTCGTTGACCCTATATCAAAGTTTGTTTGATTGAAAAAAATTCTGATCCTTATATGGCCTTATATATTAATAGCTAGGGGAAATTTAGGGCATTTTGAAAGACGAACCGATGAAATATTATCTGAGGTAGTCGGGTGGAAGAATGAAAGCAGATGTATGGTTATGTTAGGGTCGTATTCTGGGTTGAAATCTAGTAAATACATATTCAGTAATCGTTTTGAATAAACGAGTTTTATTTACCACTATATAGATTATTAATACTCAGGAATAGGGAAAAAATTCCGCCACGTACCACAGACATCCCTACGAGGGGGTGAATATTAAATTAAAAAGGGTAAGACGAAAGTGCATTACAATTTTCCCTATCATGATAATTAAACTTAACATACTGTTTGATTAAAGTTTTTTACCTCCCTTTACTTATGGATTAAAAAACTTCTTTTTTCGCGAAAAATAATGAACAAGGTTTGCAACAAAAATGTTTCACCATAACATAAAATGTTCATTGGTAAAGCAAGAAAATATCCGGATGATGGAAATTGCAGAAGAACATGCTCTGTCATAAATAAATATCGAGTACTTTTTCACATTTTATCTTTCCAAAAGTGTACTTAAGTAAGCAAAAAATCTTTGAATCAAAATCTAGACTATATTTGAATGGCATCGAATTTTTCTTTGAGAAAGGCTCATATATTTGTCTCTACACGGGAGCATTTTTCATATATTCAAGCAAACCCTGTGAATTCCCAACCAGCAGAGTGGACCTAAATAAATGAGGAAGCGATAGATATATTCCCGAAATAAATTTGAGATATATATCATGCCAGTAATTTGATAGCTAAATATTTCGTTCTAGATTCAGAGAAATATGAAAAAAGTCTTCGTCTAACTAATAAAAATTGGCTATAAATCTTACATAAGATTTGGAATTACGTATCAAAGTAATTTATACTAAATTTGTTTCCTAATAGAATGTTTTTATTGATATTCAATGACGCACATTAAAATGCGGCCTTATCTACATAACTTCAGTGCTGACGTGATAAATCTTGCTCCCACAAACCCGTAATTAACAGGCTGTTGATCACGCTGATTTAGTTACACGAGCAGTACCATGCAGGGAACGTGTAAATTGTCCGCCCAGTTTCGAATTTTGTACGCAAACCTTCGTTTCTCTAATATAAAGGGCAATCCAATACGTGGAGATTTTTTAAAGATATAAAGTTAACTGATTTAAAAGTTTCATAAAATGTTTAATGTAACTCTTTACTAGTAGCAGTATCAATGTGCAATTACTGTATAAATGAATATGCATTAATATCATTATATGGCATTAAACGATATTATTACTTTATTTATAAACATACATTTCCATCTCAATCTGGTACCGCATTTATAAACTTCCATTTATATGTTATAAATATGTAAAATAGAATCGATTTTAACGAGTTGAAATACCGAATCTGTATTAACTAATTTTAAACGAAATTCCCATGCAGACTATGAATTATTCATAAGGCAAAGTGCACTGATCGATTGGACCGAATATGAGCTATAATTGTATACTTTTAATAAGTTTAATATATATATAATAATTTAAGCTTAATAGAACGTTTGAAAAAAACAAAAATACGTATTACAACTCTATTCTGCACAAACTTACGTCTGGCAGAAAACATCATAATCTACTGTATCCAGTAGAGAAACGCGAGTACGTTCGGACAGGACAAACACGTCTGATAGAAACTGTCCTTACCTACTTGTTGGAGAAGTGCTATCCTCAGCGAAAGAGAAATGTATAATCCGCTCATCCAGTACTACATTTTACACGTAGGAACAGAAATGGTATTTTATCAATTCATAAGGTGCAAAATAAAGAGTTCTTTACCAAGTGGAAGCAGTTCATCTTTCACGTGGTTTGAATTTTTTTTACTCAGAAGTAGAATATTGAAGGAAGTGGGTACCCATAAATTAATATTCAATTTGAATTTTAAGACTTCTTTTAGATAAGAATTGGGACTCCAATTTTAGGAAATTCTAATTTTCGTTGAAAGTAAATTCTGTACACTAAAATAAACTTTGATATCAAACTAAAAATAACTTTTATATAATAAGTAGATAAGGACCGTTTCTATCAGGCGTGTTTGTCCAGTTCAAACGATCATTGTTTTAGATATAAAAATATTTACAAAATTGGGATGCCTTAAACTTCGAATTCCTTAAAAATTGAGATGTCATATACAGGCTGCCTTAATAAAATTATTATTTTACAAATGAAAATTTCTTATGAAATCATTCATTCATTCATTTTAAGTGATCCTTTAACACCCTTGGAATTTTTTAAGGAAAGTTTTGAATTTTGATAATTTAAAACAGATAAAAACGAAAGTTTTCAAAATTACAAATAGCCATCAATCAAATTACAATCGAGTCGTCTCGACACAAGGGATCTTTACTTTCCTATACATCAGCCTCGAATTTCGATAATTTGAAGACTTGTAGTCGAAAAATGAATTTGATAAAAATGATAAAAGTACATAATTTCATAATTAATAAATGATACGACCTATCCAAAAGGAGATGGTGTGCACCTATTGCTCAAATGGGCGTCAGGGGACTGAGTGTTTGAGGGTGTTGAGGTTGATTGTTAGAGGTCGATGGGGGTGAGGAACAGGTACAGGTTAATCGAAATGAACCCGGGGTAAACTGAATGAGGCGGAGGTTGGAGAGTGATATCAGGTTGTCGCCGGTGTAGCTTGTGAACGGTGAGTTCCAGGGAGGAAAACAGGGAAACGGTGGCAGATGCGTGGGGGGGAGGAAAAGAGGGATTTGACCCTGCTTGTGCACCTGGATAGGAGGATGTAATCAATACCACAGAAAGCGCGCGCTGCGCCATACCAGGCTCGCCTCTTATCCGCTACCTACCAATAGTCGAATAAAGCATATACAGGTGCTCGATACGGGGTACGAGTTCACTTTTTGTTTTAAAGCCACTCGAGTGCACTTGGAAAAAAATAGAGAAGTGAATTTTCAGAAAGGAACAAATAACAACTCTTGGTTCAATTCATCACTTCAGGACTCGATATTTTGCTAATTTATGGAAAAGTAATTTGTCAGCCTTTTAAAGAGTTTTCATGAAGAAGTGATGGAAAGATGAAAGTTTTATATGAAGGGTGTTGTATGAAACATGTCCCACTGGAACTGCATTTTTCAGGAGCTAAGTCGGACAAGGCAACATTTGAAGTTAGAATTTCCAAATATGGAGAATAGTGTTTATCAACACTGAAATTTTACATAATTTTTATGATAGCAATGATTAGCTAATTGCGTGGAACACATTCCTGGAATGAAATTTATAATATAATGAAACTCAAATTGAAACTACCTATAATTATATGTATTTTGATGCGCTTATTACGAATATGATAGTAAAAATTGGCGGAACATTTATGTTCTTGGTGAAACCATTAAAAAATGATAAAAACAATTGTTTTTGCCGTGTGACATAGTTTCCGAGAAAATTAGAGATTCATCGATGTTCATAAAAAAACCATTAACCATGATTCTTCACATTAAGAGAAATCATTTTAAACAAAAATCATGGTAAAGGGAAATCGTTAATCGTTTTAAACACTCAAAAATAAAATTTACAAAATAACAAATCGTAGGATAAACTGATCCCAACAAAAAATGTGTATTTCGATGAGATCTACAATTTGCGCATTAGCTGAGATAAATGCAAAAAAAATGATTTTATGGTTCTTTCATGGTTCCAGAATAAAAATAAAATTTCCGCCAATTTTCACTATCATATTCGTAAACAGCGCATCAAAATACATATGTAATAGCTGTTTCAAGGAAATCGAAGATTTGACCTTTTCGGAAGCACGAATACAATAATAAATGAACCCATGAAACTATTAATTAATTACTTAAGATATGAGAAGTTGCGAGAATACTAAATTAGGTTGCGAGGCAATTTTCGAGTTAAATGGCTGTAAAGTTTTTTTGCCAAGGAAATAACTTTGTGCAAAGTCGTAACGCAAAGTTCTAATCCAAATCCAAAGATAAGTTGATATAGGCACTTTGGGAGTTCATCGTTGTGCACTACTGTTCCACTAATGAAGATCAGGGGCCGATGAAACGAGCCCCGTAGGTGGTAGTTTGTGATTGACATTTATGAGAATATTTGCGACCTGTGTGCACGCGACTATAAATCAGCGATAAAAGGAAACGAACATAAAAACAGATTTTATGAAAGCTACGAGCTAGTTTAACACAGATTAATTACCTTTTCAGACCTGCAGATGGTCAACCTATCTCAAATTGTAGCAATCGCTATTACTCGTACTTCAGTTAAAAACAAAATTTTGGTTGGAGTTCGTTCTATCTTCAAAAAGTGTTGCATAAATTGTTGCCGACAACCTGATTGGTTTGGAAATCCTTAAAATACTTAAAATCCCTTATGCTTTGAAATTGTTTTACAATCCTCTGAATCTTTTTAGAAAAAGGTGAAAAAAATTAAAAAATTTCGAAATATTAATAAAAATTAAATAACAATCTATATAAATAGGATAAGGTTTATAATTTCTAAAAAGATCATTTTAAATTTCTACTTTTTAGTTTTCTTTGGAAGAAAAAAATACAAGACTGAAATTCAAAAGTTGGAACTTTTCGCTATTTGGAAAACTTGATCAAAACTTTTCTAATGTCAACAGACTTGCCTTCTCGCATTGGAGGGTTGCCAAAGTCTGCTCAAGAAAGAAAAGTAAAAGAGAATATGATAAGGTGAAAAGAGCAAAGATTCCCCCTTCGATTTCTTTTATTTGAGTTTCGCATCAGGATATCGTAGCGACATTACGAACAATGTCGCATCTTACTCTCGACAATTTAGTTGTGATTATAGTTACAATATACATCGTACGCTAGATGAAACACTTAATAGTATATTTACCTATCTAGAGGTACGCGAATGATAGAAAATCAAAATCGCAGGTGGAATGTAAACTTTCGTTGAATTGAAAATGTACCTTGAATAGCAAAGGCAATGCACGGAAGATTTTAAACAATACTTCTGATTATAGTTACCATACCAAAATGTACATTTTACACTTCAATATAATTTTTCTTTGATAAAATAATAATTATAATTATAATTATAATAATAGTCTCGTTTCTTAGCTCTAGGTTTTTACACTTAATTAGGTACTCTCTCCCCCGAGTTAAGTTAAAGTAAATTATGTTGAGTTAATATTTACACGTAATTTGCTTTTCATTTTTGCACCTGGGCATCTACGAATCGGAAGCTAATTTCTATTCAGGTAAACTTTATTCATCTTAAAAAAATATACATTGGATTTTTTTTAAATTAAACAAATATTTAAGATTTAAAACCTTAAAATTGATAAAAGCCTTATTTTCAAAACAAGCTATAGAATATATTTCAATTGGAAATGCACCTCAAAGACGTCTATTTCGAAAACATCTTTTCCATGTTCTTTTCCTTCTGGTTTCTTTGAGTAATTTTTTACTGTAAGCTTTGCAGGATACTTTTCGAGATCAGTATATTTTAAAGCTTTGCTTCAACAGGTATCGGTCCATGGCTAGCTGCCAGATCGAGTCGATGCCCAGTTGCAATGTATCCTAATCGCCTAATCCGACTGCCGTAAGACTTTTTCCATGGCTGTATTTTATGTTTAAATCCAAAGAGAGTATGACGTGCCATAACTGGCTTAATCAATCTGTCTGAAAATCTCTGACAGTCGGAGCGCATTAAAAATTTATGTATAGGTACAGAGAGAACATTGCTTTTCTCAAACTTCTCAACAGGAAATGCAATAAAAATAATTTACGAAGAGAATAATTTATTACAGGAGAGGAAAAATAGTTGTTTGAAAATATTTCTAATGATTATTTATCAGTAAATATAACTATAATAAAAAGAAAATTTGTCCCTACGTTTAGTCGAAACTATACATCAATTTGGAAATTAATTTTTTTCAAATTTCCTAAGTTTATATTGGATTGAGTGCAAAGGAACATTACATTCATTTTATTGCAAATCTGTTTGCAAAGTGTTGGAAAGCAATTATCGATACATCACTAATATTGAGTGTTGCACACCCTTTTTATTATTTTGTCGTATTCCTTCGCTGACAAGGTCAGTCTTTTGAGTGTTATTTTTACCGCACTGTTTGTATAATAGTTTCGATCGCGTTATTGTTTGCACGCACACTTGATGAGCAATTTGTAATAAAAATCTGTCACTGGCCTGAAATTCTTATAAACATGGATTATGTCTAATTCAGTAATTATATTCTCGACGAAAACACATTTTGCTAATCAATCGCCAACCTAGTTACTTTCATTCTTTTTCATGTTGATTCTCAATTAAGCACCCTATTCATAAAAATTCTTTTCAAATGGCTGGCACGATTCCAGAGCAGAACGTGTGAAATTCCTGTATATTCAATTCAGTAGTTCAATCAGGACATAATCAACTTTGCAAAATTAACGCTGGGTAAAAAAATTAAGTATAATGAATACATAAACTAAATGATTGAAACTCTTCTTTACAGTATGGAGCCTCATGCAACAATATTGCAGTCACATTATTTGTATTCTCGGCAAGTACCGGAAACGTCTCTCTAGCGTCTCTTTATTTACATACATATTCACATTACAAACTATACTAGCCAGGTGGCAATTAGAGTGCATCGAATTCCGCCATTCTCACTTTATATGTACCATATGTACAGGAATCTATATGTGTATCGTGGGTCAATTTTCTAACGGTAACATTTAACGCCAATGCCACCAGACAATTTGACTATATACCTTGAAGCTCTCAACTGCATTACAAAATGTCCACACTTGTATTCAGAGAAAGGAACAGCTGAAGCATGTAAATTTTACTTAATCTAATGTAATCACACACAATGTCCAAAATTCACTGGATGTTCGTCACGCGAGTTGATAATTTCTCTCTGATTCTACAAATGAGCTGGTCAAGCTATTCAAGTGAAGAGATAATTTCTTCTGTGAAAGTAAGATTAAAAGCAATAAATTAATTTGAAAATTCTGTACGACAAATCCATTCGCCAGAAAATGTGAGAGACACAAATCTTGAAAATTGTTCGATGGACGTAAATTACACAGTAATTTATCTTATCCTTTAGAGTTTAAAAAAAGCACACCTATCCCATTCAGAGAGAATTTTCGATCCAACTGACTTTTATTTGCAGAAGCGAGTCTTTTGTTAAAACACGAATGGAAAGAAATTGTATTCGAGGTACTCTTCAATCGCAGATGGAAATAAAAAGAGAAATTGAAAATGTTCAGATGTAACGTTTGTACAATCGCTTCTAGGCTCCTAAAGAAACTGTTTAAAAATGCTATTTTTCTTATATCGCAACTCGCTTTCAGGGCATTTTAAAAATTTTAAAGCAAATTTCACAATGCACACACATACACAAATTCAATTACACCCACTTTCAATTATTGAGATGCATTAATGCGATGGTTGTGAGGTTTTACATTGACTATGTTGTACGTAACAATGAGAGTAAATCGTATTACAGATACACGATATTTTATGCATATGAATATCGGTTAGTGGTACATTAATCATGCATCATTTCGCTTTGGCTACCATCTCTTTTCTTTTATACATTACACGATGATGCATTTTGGGAATCATTTTGAATCGCATGCATCACCGTCGGTTTGGTCAAAATATAGAATATATTTATCATATAAAAAGAAGCACAATATAATATTTAATTCAATTATATTCTGTTACTCCTTTTTATCTTCTCTTCTCTTTCTTTCTTTCATTCTCTAACTTTATCCTGTTCTTCAACCTCTCACAAATATTGTCCGAATCAACTAAATAACTAAACACCTTTTATTAAATACATATTTACACTCTTGACTGCAGACTTTCCCACTCATCTCTTTTTAATAAGTCTCTCGAGATTCGTGGAACGTGGAACCCTACTTCAGACAAACAGACGTACCGCTCACATACCAATCATTACATCACTGAACCCAGAAAAAAGATTCGGAAATATTTTCAGATGGATAAAAAAAATCTGTATAAATAAATACCAGGACATTTTACGTAAAATGTAAATTTGAATGCGGTATATATTAATTCTGATATTTCATTCTCTCTGGTTTTTATACTTTTGGTAAAATACTTCTGAAATTCTCTTTGAATGATCGCATCACTCGACCTAGTTCAATTTCACTGCCAATTTTTTTTCTTTTTCTTTTTTAGAATGGTATATCCTCGGATAAAATTAGTTTGATTTGATGTATTATATTCGAATTTAATCGTATAAAGTGACATGAAAGGATTGCAAACTGCACAAAGTAAAAGGAAAAAGAAATAAAAGTAAAATTCTATACAAATTAAAATGTAAGTATAGAAGTTCAAAGACAACTTTCAAAATGTCAGTTTTTTTTACTGATTTCAAAGGCAAAATCAAAATTTGCTTGACAATTTCTCATTTTCAAGCGTTTAAATCTCACTCGAATCAAAATTGTTAAGGCTTCTAAGATAAAAGCTTCCATGGTGAAATGGGATTCGAATATATTTTAAAACTTAACACAGTTTAAAAATTACGGAACTTAGAAGTCAGAATACATTTTTTACTTAAAAGTTTTTCATTTTTTAAAAGAATAAAAATTTAGATCTAAGGGACTCTGAATTAGGATAGTATTGCTTTCATGTATTAGGGCCCAAAATTGGATGATATGTCAATTTCAAAAAGAGACTAATTCTAAATTTACAGACATAACATTTATTTTAGTGATTCCAATTTCGAATGTATATTATTGGCAATCTTTCTATAATAGATAGCTGTTAAAGACAACATTCTGCAGTTTCATTTTTTGACAATAAAGGAGCTTTATTTCAAGCGGTATAATGAAATCGCTTAGAAAATGGAACCTCTGTAGTTGAAAGCTTTTAATTCTGAATTGAACTCAGTTGGAAGCTTTCACAGCCAAATTTATAGCACCAAATTTCATTGCAAGTTAAAGTGAAATCGTATTAGTTTGAATTTATAAATGAAAAAGAAACAAAGTTAGAACATTCGAGAAGT
>JAUESI010000036.1:4442658-4453312 GCA_032275145.1 Synergus laeviventris
ATGTGATTTTTTCCAGATTTTTCGGATTGAGATGATTCTCGTTTACAAATTTGTTCTATATTACAAATTATTGTGGGGTATTTACCCCTTAAACATCTCTTATTTTGAGAAGGATTCGAGTTCGAGTTGGATTGAAAGTGAAAGATTCTGTTAATCATATGTGAAACAATTAAATGGGTATTTAGTACCACACTTTACGGGGGGTGGTTTTCAGCCCCCTACATCATACGTGAGAACGAAGAAAATCAGAAGGGGGCACCTTACCTAATGTTCCTTGTTAGTTATATAAATTTTTATTGGAATTAGAATGTGGACACATTGGGTGTAAGATTACTGTACTAAGGATATAATTTTATGGTTTGGAATGTGTACCACTTAATCCTATAGGAAGAGCAAGATTGGCCGGTATTGATTTCAGTGTAAGTCATCAAACGCCTTTGAATAGGAATAGTAATACAAAATGATAAATCATAAGGAGACAGTTGATCACATCAAAGCACAAAGCCTAAGCTCGCTTCACAATGACATAGCTGAATGACAAAGACGATGGCATTTGAGCTGAAGTCATAGGTTTGGAATTAGGAATTTCTAGTGGAATTTCTGATGACCAAGGCAACCTGAAGGACAATAGTCAGTATGAATCGAGCATAACAGGAGTCTATTTCTAATTAGACAATGGCAGTGACTTAGTGGAAGATTTGAGTTCGAAATTTTTTAAAAGCATATGTAGTGAATCGTGGCAAATGGCCTTTCCTCATATTACCGATAATTCCCAACTTTTCACAGTTTGTGAGACATTGATTCCACTTTCTTTGCTAAGTTAAAAAAAGAAATAAATCACTGAATCTTTAGTGATAATCGCATCGTGGAAGGTCGAACTTTTCTCAGTAATCATACAGCACGGTATACAAAACGTGGCGTACAGAAGGCTCTTTTCGTTCAAGGATGACTGGTGTGGTAATTCGATAATCATGTTTCATCAAAAATCGATTAGTAAAGTAGTAGACACAGGCAGAGAAGGAGTGAGTAGAGCCTTGGTTGCTTGGCTTGACCCCCATGCTGCATTGCCGCAGGATACTCTCCTGAAACAAGGGGTGACACTTAAGTTTTCCGCAAAACTTCGTTTGTTTAGACAGGAAGTCAAATTATTCAATGACGAGCACTTTGCCTTTTCAGTATTATATTATCCAATTATGGGAAAGGAGGGCTTTTTATACTTCTTCTAGCATGTTCTTCATTACTTAACATTCGAATTGAAAGACTCCAGGAATTGTGTACATTCCAGTTATCACCGTGCCTATTGCCATTAAAAAATGTAAATAGGTGAATTTTTTTTATAAAACTAGGTGAGAAATAGGTCATTTACAATCCACGTGAATAAAATTTAAATTAAGAATTAAAATTAAACATTCCCCTAGCATCCATGATACAAACTATCTCTTCAAATTTCCGAGACGAACTTTTTTTTTTCTTAAAATATAAATACTCATTAAAGAAATTGTTTTATTTACAATAATTTCTTTATTGCAATGGTAAAACATGGGAAATGTTTTTGCAAACACATTTATAATGATTCTACAGAATTTCAAGAGATTTGAAGTTATTTTTAAAAATTCAATAGAATTTAACGATTTTTCATAAAATTCAAAATGTCAAAGAAGCTGACTAAGTTTCGACCTGTGATGACGGAAATTCTGCTTTTCAAATAATCACGAAAAATATTCTGTCTCTTAGGGATTGTCAAAACTGTCAATTTAGATTCTGATCAATTTTGCAAATAAAGTTAAAAAATATATTTTGTAAATTGGGTTTCTCACCATTGAGTACGTGAACGGTGATCGACTTGGGTTGAGCATTACTTGGATTACACGTATATTGACCTGAATCTGATGGTTTGGCTTGTTGTACCAATAAGAAGCTAGTGGTGCTGTCACCTTTCTCCGTCACTACGGAAACGCCTCCCCTCGTAGAATCATAGCTGATTATCTGCAGCAAAAATCAGAAACACACTTCATCATTTTTTAGAAGGTTTATCAAAGGTCAAACCTCATCAAATCAGACAGATAAACTCTACTCTCTTTAGGGAACTGCTTATCATTGTACAAATCGCTCCTCGATATCTTCTAAAAGCATCCTATCGACGAAGTAGATTTCTCAGATAATACCGAAATGTGCTCAATCGTGAACTACATATTGAATGAAAAATATTTTGACTTCAGTTTGTAAAGTTATGCACTGCTCCCAATCCTCCTTTATATTATTTGTTATTTGCTTTCTTTTATTTTAAACATAATATAGGTATACGTATACGTTAACAAATTACCTGATCCTTATATTAGTATTAATATTATTAGAAACCAGATATAATTTGTCATTATGATTCATGACCTTTGTTCAAATTTCAAAGTGTTCTTTTCCTAAAATAGTATTTGGTACTTTTTATTTTTATAAGGGCGTTATTATATTAGATCAAATATGGATATTTGCGAGATTTCTTAAAGTCGCATGCGCGTTATTAAAAGATGCAGTGAAAATGTTGAGTCTTAAAGCTCTGTCTCAAGAATGCACCTCGTGCATGTACGCAGTCCAAAAGACTGAAGAAGACGGTTTAAGAACGTTTTTCTAAGCTTTCGAGCTTCACTTTTCCTCGTCTAACGCGCACCTTCTTCTTTGCAATGGAATTTGTTTGTCATGCGCTTCTCTTCTCGAGTGAAACACCCTTCACAAGAGTCTCTTTGAGGGGAAGAGTGACATTCGTACTTTTAACTTGACAAGCGAAAGGTGCATTGACCCTCCTAGAGCGAGAGTCAGATTTATAAGTACCGATTAGATTTTAAAGAGTTAAAACGTTAATTATCACTCAATTAAAACAAGCCATACATCCCTTATTTGCAAGTTTTTTAAAAATATATTATTATGAGAGGCATAAAAATGCTGTCGAGCTGCATAAATTCTAATTAAAATTTCTGAATAGTTGTACTGCAAATTCAGAGAACATGAAAGAATAAAAAATGAGAATCATATGTTGATGAAAGTGAATATGTACTGCAGCAGGTAACACACAAAAGAGCTCTAAAGTTATATATCTGCTTTTGCACAGTTGTATAATGTATAACGAATACAGGTTGCCTTTAATACCAGCTTACGTGCATGCCCGAACTTGGCGAGAAATCTGTTTTAATCCCCAATTAATTTTATGGGAAAACTTCAAGTTTGGACCACAGTGGTTTGATAAGCAACGTATTGGTTACACGTACGAGTGCTTTCTTGCTTTCCATGTAGAGTAATTCCATATGTGTGAGAATTCAAACTTCTAACGAAAATGCGAATCATCTGTGTACACTGTATATGTACATTATATACTATATAATATACATATAACGTGGACATGCTAATACATGTTTCAAAGTACAAAGGCTACCTTTCATTCACTCTCTCACTTACTTTCATATTTCCTTTTGACCACCCCAGATTCCTCCTCCACCACTACCATTTTTACCCTTTGCGCTCTTATTCACGTCAAGCGTTTTCCTTACACGTAATAGCGGTCAGCTTTCTGTATTCTGTTCTAAGTTTATGTTTTTAGAGTGTATTAAATCTGTAAGAGCCTTATGAAACGTTATTTTCGTAAAACATGACTTAATAGTGTTTTTGGCTCTTGGGCATAGAATACTTAATTCTTTCATGTATTAGATTAGTATATAGGATAATGAAAAAGTATGCTAAGCATACCATATTTTATTTTATGAAAGTTTACATTAGTATAGGCACTGGTTTGAGAGTGAAGGTAGCTTTAAAATTGAAAAATACATTATATATCTAATGCGACAGCCTTAATTTCGTTTTAATTAGTGCGATTTGAAATCAAACTTTAATCCGTTTCAAGGCATCGCGAAACGAGATTCACATGCATTCAAAAAATTTTAATTCGCCCCAATCCGATAATCCTTATTGTTTATCTCTTTCTATCTCCATATCAATCTACACCCATGTCTATTTCATTGAATCTCATATTTTCTATCCCAACGTATCTCTTTCAATCCTCACTTCTCTATTCCTTTCTATCTCCCGCCTATTATTGTCTATCCCTTCCTGTCTCCTTATCAATTTCAATTTACTCTTATCTCTTTCAATTCCGCGAGGAAACAGGACGTAATGGTCTTGGCGATTCTGCCTGGAGCGTACCTGTGTGGTAGTGCGCTGGGGATCGACCGAAGACTGATAATCAGTGGCAAAATCAAAAAACGGCGCTATTTTATACTCTCTGGTGAGAGGTCGATAAACCATTCACGCCACTGATCCTGGTGATTGGTTGTTTGGGCGCGCCAATCGAGCGCTAATTTTCGCCCCACCACGTTCCGGGGTCCCAGAAGCCGGCCCGCGCTTACTGTTACGCAGTGGATAGAAAGAGATAGCTTTCTGGGAATGCGAAATGGATACTTGAAAGAGACAGAAAAGCTCTATCTCTTTCTATCCCCATATTTCTAGCTCTTTCTGTCTCTTTGCTTTCAACATGATTCGGTGGTCGAACAAGAAAGCATATAATTGCAATATATTGATTACGTAGCAGAGTTCAGTCATCGTTTAAGTTTCTTTTCTGTTCTCCACTTCCTTTATCCCTATTTTCATCCACCTTGCCACGTTCTTTTCATCTTCAGTCGAGGGCGCTCATTTGGCTTGCTAAATTTATTCCTAAACGTGAAGCTGAAAAGCTTTTCCAAACTTTCCACTTGAACGTTCCTTACTTTCCCTGCGATGCGACTCATGGCTTTCGTTTCGCTACGTAAATTACAGATTTCACTTAAAGCTGGGTTACCGTACACTTTTTGTCGAGTGTTGGTAAATGAAGAAAGCGCAAACTTTTCACTTCTCGCGTGACTTTCATATGCATTTTTTCGATTGTATTTTCTGTAATACGATATCGTGAGGCAGCGTGACAAACTTTATTCTACTTAATTTGCAAGCTCGGCAATTACATTTAATCACTTTGGCTCGCTTCCGAGTTAACAAAGAATCGCGCGCAACTTTTAAAGAGCAATTACGGATTTCAAACCCCCTCGTTACAATCATAATATGAGTGCCAGCTTTTACGCGCTAACAAATGTCGTTGAATCTATAAAAAAACATGGTGGAGAGTTATAACTCATTTTTCCATAAGGAATAATGCTAAAATTTAAGATGATGTTTCTCTAAACTGGAATCAGTGAAAAATTAGAGAACTTCCGCTGATTTGTTTATATTTTATTTAGATAAACTGAAGATAATCTGAACTCTTATTAACTCTCCTGCTTCTTGTATAAAGTTTGCTCTCAACATTGTATAAGTAATCAAAACTGTTTAAAATCCACAAAATAATATTAATCTGTTTGAAGAGGTATAATCCGTGGTAAAGAAGCAAGGTTCATATTTAAAAGGTTTTTCATTTATATGCAAGTCGACAAGTTTGGAAAGTTGTTTACACAAGATTGCTGGCTACGGATATTTTCACCGAAGAGGAAAATGAACTAAGTACATGATGTCCATAAATCTTCACGTATTTATCTTATAAATTGAATGCGTTTTCAACCCGCGAGGGATTGCGTCTATCAGAGCTTTCTTTTCCATTTTATTCATAAAAAATTCGTAAAAGAAGCGTTATTCATATTTTTTGTCGCTTTGGCAAACTAAGAGTTGATTTTTATTTTAAGATTTACTGCTTTCTAAGATGGAGAAGATATTGTGGAAAACGTTTGCCCTTTTTTCTCTGAACACGAACATACATTCCACCCTCGATATAAACAAACAAAAGTAATGCTAAGTTATTCTATACGATTTTAATAGATAGCATCGAATTTTCAAGTTTTTTATGGAATTTTATTCAGATATTTTTAAGAATTAAAATGAATTAACAATTTTTTGTGGAATTTTAAGGGGTTTCTGGAAATTTTGAGAAATTTCATAAGATTTACACAGATTGTTATGACTTTTAAAAGATTGAATAGTGTCATTATAATAATTCATTTAGTCAATTTTAATTTAACTAATTCAAATTGAGAGGGTAGATAGCGGCAAATAAAATGCTAGTAATAAAAATGTAAGAAAAGAAGAGAACTTTTTGAAGAGAATCGGTACAAATTCATCATTGAAATTACTCAGGAAAACATTCTTCTTATTTTTTATGGACAAAGTTTCTTGAGAATGAAGAGAGGTTCGTGTTAAGGAATATATCGATAACTTTAGAAATATACATATGCAAGGGTTGCACCAAAGCTCAGAAGCGTGCTAAGGGTGGATAACGATTAAGGCAGTGGAGCGAACAAATGCCATTTTGCGATAAGATCGCTCCTTTAAAGCAGTAATTGCTTTGCTCACCGTTAATACGAATTGAAGTTTAAAACGG
Organism: Synergus laeviventris; assembly: GCA_032275145.1. Taxonomy (NCBI): domain Eukaryota; kingdom Metazoa; phylum Arthropoda; class Insecta; order Hymenoptera; family Cynipidae; genus Synergus; species Synergus laeviventris. Next base: position 4,449,038 of record JAUESI010000036.1, read on the forward strand.
AGAAAAGGGCAGCGGAAAATCAAAAAGCACTTTAAATCAAGGGCAGCCGACAAAATTTCCATAAAAAGCTTGTTATTTTTTCAACAGAATTTTTCAAGTAATTCATTCAAACAATATATGTAGAAATAGTTACAATGCAAAAAATATGATTGAAGATTTGATTTAATCAAAAAATTCTGGTTTTTTAAAAAGAGGAATAAAATATAAGGCAGAGTGTTTATTCATACTGGAAAAAATTATCCTTTCATAAGGAAATTTCGGCATGTTTATATAACCACTGACAAAATATAAATTAGAGTCATAAATATTTTATTAGACTTCTAAATTGAGTCTTCGCATTATGAAACTAATAGCTTTTTTTTTACTTTTATTAATAAGCTTCTTTCGGGAAGATTGTATCTAAATTTCCCTAGTGTAATCATATATGTGTTTTGAAATTCTTTCATTAAAAAAGAATCGATCCAAGAATGTTAGGTCACTTTATAACCCTTAATATGCATACTGTATATATTGTACATAAAATTTATATCAAAATAACTTTCTATCTAGGTCAAATATAAATTTTTGATTTTGGATAGACGATCGTTTTAATACTCAAATGATGATTAGAGTATTATTAAGTAATTAATAAAAGTAAACTTGTGTATTTTACTACAAAAATTACTCGTTTTACTTAATTAAAACGAATCAAGTTATTTAAAGCTGCCCGTGGATAAATCAATGAGAATCGTATTATATTAGTCTCGAAGCTAGATCACGAGGATTTAGTTTATTATCGCAAATAATAAATGGCTTTCAGAAATCAGAGAAAAGTGCACCTATTTTTGCAGATATAATTCGGTACAGACTAATTTGGCAGAGTAGAAATGCCCTTCGCTGGCAATCAGCCAAAATCGCAGCATAAATAAGACAGGAAATTATTTCAATCAAAATGTCACTAATTGAACTTTTCTCGGACTTGAAATAATTCAATCTGAAAATAATAAGAACTCAACTTTTGTGTTCATTCAATGAGCACTTTGCTTCCTGGAAGCAAACATGATATGCATTAAGTAATTAATAGATGAAATATCTTTAAAATTTTTAGATCTCTTCAAATTTCGAAGGATCTTTATAAATCGCTTAAAATTCCGTGAGGAACTTTGAAACCAGCTAAAGTTCGTTATAATCTCTTAAAAATTTGTCAAATCTCTAAAATTTCCAAATTATAAATTCATTATAACTAATAAAATTACTGTCAATTCTTGATAATACTTCGAAATCCTTGGAAATCTTCTAAAATCTGTTAAATAAACTATAAAAGCTAAATAGTATGACAAAATTAACATATAGTGGAGAAATGACTAATTCAATAATTAAATGTAAGGCGGACAATTTTTCAGGATATCATATTAGATATATTCCCCTTAAAATATATTGAAAAAAAAACCTTTTTTTGGAAACTGGATTTTGTCACCACTACAAAGTTTCCTCTATGAGGAAACAATAAATAAAAATGTGAATTGCTTTGCATCCACTGAAATAAATCAATCAAGCATTGCCAGATTTCAGTTCTAAAAACAGAATCGCTTTAAATAAAAGCTCAGCCTAGCAAAAATAGTTCTATTACCCCACAAGGTTGGAAAGTAAGATTTAAATAAATCTCAAAGGCTTTGCGATTTCGTATGCGCGAAGCCATTTAAATGCAAATTCTTGAAGTAACTCTGTTTCTGGGAACCAGTGCATTATTTTTTATGGTACCTACTAGGTGAGTCTTAAAATTGTGCCACACACTTTCACTGGAAGTGCATGGCGGGATAAAGTAAAGCAAGAAACTTTACTAAAACGATGGCTATTGCTCGGAGCGTTTGAAACTTTGAGAGAAGAAAGTGTTTCTCCTGGCTGATCGATAAACTTTATATCTTAGGGAATAGCAATTTCGTGGTATTCCCTCAGGAAGGATACTGGTTTGCTCCTTATCGGTCTTGCCTCCTACCCAAGTTGTCCAGTTTGCGTTTTAGTGTCATGTGAATTATTACTTACATTCTATACAAAGCTAATAATCCCTTTATATTTTTACCAAGGGGATTATTTTACTTCAATTATTGTAGCCAATTATTGTAGCTTAATTCGTAATTTTTAAGGAAAAAACATATTAAAATTCTTAATATTTTCTTCAGTGTCAGAAAACGTTACGAAAAGACATTTTTTTCTATTGTGCCTTGAGTTAGAATATTGTCTTGAACCGAATTTTATATTTGGAACTCGATAAATAATGCTTTCTCATTTCAGGGGTGAACTTTTATGTACTATAAAAGCGACTCTGGAGGTTATCAAGGTTTGAATATTTTATACACTATCCCTCCGTGTCATAGTAAATATTTTCATCAAGAATTATGAATCATGATTCGAGCTTGAATTAAAATATTTTTTAAAGATCTAAAATAACGGAATTCCAAGTAGTTACCCGGAAAATTAAATTAATTTTAGTCGAATTTTTGAATTTTCCTGTTTCCGATCATGTGCATTAGTCCTGGATTTTTTTAAACTTTATTTTCAAGTGTCTTTCCTCTTTTCTAGATTCATCGAGATTATGCATTTTATATTGCGCTCTAGGCTTTAAAGTTGAGCAATATTACGTTTTCATATGAAATCTAATACATAGGTTTCGATTTTAAAGATCAATTTTCATAATGTTGGCTAAAATCGTTAATCTTTGAAATTTACTGCACTCCGTGCTGGCATATTCATATCGTAATTTTAGATTCGCTTCTGGTGTATTAGTCGTGCATATACCAACAGTGTCTCCTAAGGACTAAAGTGTATAGCTAAAAGCCTATAGTCTGCTTTCGAGAATATTATATACACAGTAGAATATAGAACTATTGGTTTTATTTAAAATGCAAATGAAGTATTGCAATTCATAATATTTAAATTACGAGTGCCAGAATCAAAAAATAAAACCAGCTGTGAAGTTGTATGAACTTTTGTGCTCATTCAACGAGCACTTTGCTGTCTGGAAGCAAACATAATTTGCTTGTATACCTATATATTTTTTCTTTAAAATTAAATATTTATTTATCGATTCGTCTCCACACAAGGAATCTCTCTTCTTTTTTTTTTGCGAAAACGGCGTGAAGGAACGACAGTGATTTCAGCGGTGTGGTTTTGAATTAAAAAATGTATTTATAGTTTTCAATAATATTTCTCTTATTCGAAATTGTTTTGTATAATTTGAGATGATTATGAAATTAGTTTCCAGAGAGACACCGAGTATATGTATCTGTATGAAAGGAAGCATAATTTTGTACATTTATGCCGAAACGGTGTAGGAACCTAAAACTCTTGGTCACGCTTAATGTGTTTAATGGAGCCGAGGGAGTATTATTACCAATTTAACCACTTCTTGAGTTTATGGCGCTTGGAGTATATTATTAAAATATATTAAACGGATTACACTGCAAAGTTTAAGTCCGAAGCTTTGCTAACAGGACGTATTATGGAATTTTCAATTAAACATTAATATTCCATCTCATAAAACACTCAAGGAATCATTTACGCAAAATTAAAGCTGCCACCATCTAAAAAAGCGACGGTACCTCGTTTTAAATACTGCAATTGAAGCAGATGGTTTTTTTTATCTCGGGTGGAAATTTACAACCTAAGCATCACCAGTAAAGTTTTTCCCAATTTTGTACAAAAAAAATATAATTTATCATTATAAATAAACTATAATATATTTTTTATTCACAGAATAATGTTTTAATTATCTACAGTTTTGATATAATAGAGAATTCTATAAGTTAAAAAGCCATTTTATTTATAATAAACAAAAAAAAATATGAGCAGTTTCAATACGTATGTATACCAATTATTTAAATATTTAATTTTGAATCTATATTTTATGTAGGAAAACTAGATATGTTTAGGTACGTTGTACAGCATCTACATAGTTAAACTGGCGAGAAACTTGTCAACCCAAATGTTACATCCCAGTCTAGCCACTGTACAGTCAGCCTGTGCCGCGCCAATATAGATTATATAGACTCATCAATCCTGAATTAGAACCCATTAAAATTGAAAAGACATATTTGAACAGACGGTAGGCAAGTTTTATATGCTTTTATTTTTCAACCGTTGCGTCATGTCAGTGTAAAATTTGCCTTAGCCTAGTTTCGCTCAGCGTGCAAAATAATGTCAAACCGTAATTCCTGAATGGAAACATTTAGAGCTGCGTGGCATTCTTGTATGGCAGTAGGTAGTTAGACTGGTCGGCTTTTACCATTAACTCTATCA
>JAUESI010000036.1:4462210-4481160 GCA_032275145.1 Synergus laeviventris
ACAATTTTAGTACAAAGTGAGTTCAAACAATCATAAAATTTTCATTTAAACGGAAATTATAATTTATAAAAAGTTTTGTTTCTACTTTATTAAATTTTTTATGAAACATTTTGTTTAAAACTTTTTAAATGTATGCACTTGTTATGACGACCGACAATAAGGGCCATTCTTAAAATTGAAGTTCAAGAATTATACTATTATTTGCCATTTTTCAAAAATGTTTTGGAGTTTCGTCCCAGTTTCGAGTTTCAAGCAAGCATTAAGAGAATAACCAAGAGTTTGAAACTGGAAAATACTTTCGACATAAATATCGAGCTGTGGTTAATGATGTCTCCTTCGAGTCACCAAAGAAGAGCAATACCGTGGAAATCGTGCGATAACGACCGATGTGTCTTATATCTTTTTTTGGAGTGAAATAGCGTTTCTACTTACCCTACACGTACGTACAGTGACGAACACGCTTGAGAAAATACGCGATTCGTAGTTGCAAACACCGAGTCTGCACTAAAAAGGGAAGCAGTTTTGCCAACTGGGAAGAATACGTAACGACTAGAAGATGAATCGCAAGCTAGATAAGAAGAGACGGTTTTAAAGTCGGTGACCAGAGAAGGGGAAGGAGGGTATAGAATAAAGTAAACTAGAGAGAGGGGTTGAGAAAGAAAGGGGCAGCGAATGGTCCTCGTTGGCTTTATCAGTCATTTATGATTTCCACTTGCTACAGTGATAACGTCGTACCCTCGAGCGAAGCCTTTACGCATTGTCGCCTTTACTTCTACCTCCCTCGACTCGTCTGTTCACCTTACTTTTCCTTTCCTTCATTTCCTTCTCATTGTTCTTCGAACACAAACCGGCTCACTGTTCAAACATCCTACTTCGTTATCTCCATCCTGACAATATTATAGCTGGCTTATCCGTTCGAGTTCCAACAACCTTAATTTTCACCTCGTATTCCCGACGCTTTCAAAATCCTTAGATGACCAAAGGTAATTTCTCGGGCCAGAAGATTAAATCAAGGATTAGATCTGAGTTCCAGAAGTGAAGAAGAAGCAGAAAGCGTTCCTTATCTTTCGAAATATCTGTTGATTACATTGTCTTATTATCAGGCAGTTATTTTGCTTCAGTGTCCGGTCACTGATTTCCAGTAGATTTTTCACGGATTAAAATTGAATTAGTAACTTCTTAGTAAGAAACTACTATTAATTAGTCAAATTTAGAACAACTTATTATATTCTACCGGTCTATTTCCATTTTAATCTTATCTTCCAGGAAAATTTTACCCTATAATAATAATAATTCTTGAAATTATACTAATCATGACAAAATCAGTATAATCAGCCTTTATTATTATTATCATTATTTTATCTTTATTGGCAAGACTTCAACTGTTATTAACGCATGGACTAATAATTCCTCAACTTTTTCATTATTTTCAGGTTTTCCCTCACCCGCTGCCGCCCTGCTGGACTGTTAATCTGCATAAAACCAGGATCTAATTTCACTTCTCGAAGCACCACAAACACGCATGGGATCCGAGCTCAGCATTCATTTTCATTCTACTGTAATAACAACACTATGAAAAAAAGAAATTCCTGCAAACTTCCTCTTTCAGAAATGCATAAGCATTAACTACTCTAACAAATTGGTGGCTACTAAATCTCGTACTCCTGGACCTAGCATTTATTCCGAGAGCAAGCGTTCTAATTGTATTACATTTCCTGTTGGTTCGACCGCTTAGTTCTTGGAGTATTATTTTATAATGATAAGCGACAGGTTTATTAGTCAAGACTAAAACTGCTATATGAGTTCAACCGTTGGAATGGCTCTGTTTCTTGCTAGGGTTCTTCTCGTGCCGGAAGCGCGTCGCGACATATTTTGCGTTCATAAAGCTATGTGAATCAGTCCGCACAAAATATGACTATAGTATGTATCCTAAAACTTTTGATCCGAAGGGTGCACAACGGGAACCTGTTTGGTAAAGTATAAACAATACATAAAGATACTAATGAACCATAAACTATAAAAGCTAAATAATATGACAAGTATTTGTGAACAATTCAATTAGTAAGTACAAATGCTAAATAGAAATGAAATAATAATAATAAAGAAATAATAATAAAGATGGAATCACTTACTATGATGACTAATTCAGTAGTCAAATGTAAGACTACTAATTTACCTAGTAAAATTCTTACTAATAAGCATTTTTTCACCTGAAAGACATTCGTGACAAAACTTTTAATAAGAATAAAAACGCACTTGAGTATTAAATTGAAAGAAGATTAAGAAAAATATTTTCTCTTTATTGTGGGCCTCGTTGGTATATCGTATTATGAATGACAAGACTATAAAAGAGGGATTTATTCTCTCTGGCTTTATGCTTTTAGCGTTTATCCAGAATTTCATATCTAAGACAAGAGAGCGTTTTTTCCTAGTTTGAAAAAAAGCTCGAACTCTTTGAAACCGAGCTCTTCCTGTTTTTAATAAACTCCTTTCTGAGAATCCCTGAAGGTACATATTAATTTGTCGTAGATGCAATTAAAGCAATGATAGAGCGAAAGCAAAATCTGAGGTGGGGTTTGATGCCGACGATGAGAAATTTTCTCACCTACTGTCGCGTCTGCTTATCGGAGCTAGGGAGACGAATAACGTCAAGGCTTTAATTACATGCTACCTATATTAAGAAGCTGGTTATAGATTGGATATTCTGAGAGTAAATTAACCAAGCATCAGCCATCCTTACAAAATCAAGGGTGGAAAATTCGTTCGTAGTTTTAATTAATGTTAGCGAGTTTGAAGAAAATTTCAATATGGATATTATAGGGCCCGATCGGGGCCTGATTTGTAATATATATGGCAATTTCTGCACGGGAAATGCTTATTTCTTTGTTACTTGAAAGTTAATTGTATAAATTTTATAAGGTACACCTAAAGTGCTTGTGTCCGCTATAAAGCTGTCAAAACAAACAATAAAGCCTCTTTTCAAAATTTGTTGTTCAGCATATTACTTTTAAATTACCTGGATCGATATGAGCGAATTTTCTAGAAATATCAGTTTTCCGCGACAAACGATATTTCCTACACATTATTAATTTGAAATTCTGAAACACGAATTTCATCAGCGGAAAAATTGTTGACAAGCGTTAATCAAATTTACCTCTACATATTGAAAACCTACTGATCAAAGATCTATCATAATTTAAAAATTGTGATAAGCGAATAAAGGAATTTCTGTGATGACCCTCATTTTCCGGTAACGTCTATTTTTCACGTCAGACTCTTGAAGTGACATAGACGTTAACGTCGATAAAGATGCTCGTAATAAAGCAATAGCTCGTCACTTCGATTATCATTTGCACATGCACCTAAAACGAGCGGTTGCAATAATGAATCCAGAAGCGGAAAATTACTTGCACTCGTGGAGGCATATGTATTCATGAAATTATCTCATTGATTATTCTCAATATGAGTGAGTGAGAGAGAAGGAATCTATAATGGCATGGGAGAAATAGAGAAAGACATTAGGGGCATAGGAAGGTGAGAGTTAGAAGGCAAACCCTATGGTAGGCACGTAATTCACGATTCGCTGGAGATTCGAAGCGCGACGTGTACGAGCGTCGAACAAATTGACAGTTAATCTTCAAGAAAGGTTAATGGAGTTGGACGAGGTAGCACCAAGTTGCGATATCGCAGGAAATATTCAAGACACCATCCTCCTCGACCAATGTGCTTGTTGGGTTTATCGTTTCGCATAAATGGTCGCTTGGAAAGCAATATCTTATCGCATAACTAGCAAATCCGAGTTTCGTATTATCAATTTTGCAAATTTTGTCCAAGTTTCCTAATAATTTCGATTTGACTGGTAACAAGAGCTGCCACTACTTTGGTTCTAATCAATTCACGGAAAAAAGAAGATGGGAAGAAATCACTGAATTTACCAATTAAAATAATTAACATGCGCTCTGAACGCATTTTTCCTGGAATTTAGTAGTTTTTACTATTTCCAATTGTAACTTTTACAACGAAAATAGCAGAGTTTACGATTATCTTAGCAGAAATTACAATTTGAAATAGTAAAAATTACTAAATTCCATGAAAAATGCTTTCAGAGCGCCTGTTGATTATATTTAATGGTAAATTCAGTGATTTTATTTTTTGCGTGTATGTTCAAATTATTTTCGTTGTCTAAATGATTAGATTTAAAAATTAATTTAATCTTATCTCTCTCAATTAAAAAAATTTTCAAATACTATTTGTAAGAGGAAGGGGGGGGATTTTTTTCACTGACAAAGTACTGGTTACGCCGAGATATGGTTGAATCTCAATTTAATACCATTCTTGTTGTCACTTGCTATACTCTCTCTCTTTTTCTGTTTTCAATTATTTAAAAGAATACTAATTAAAGAAAAGCAATTATTACAAGAAAGACAAATAATTGGAAAACAGTTCAAACACAAGTTTCGTGTTTGTGATGTATTTAAAGTACTTGCATAAAGCAATTCAATAAATTGCAAATTATATTTGAATGCTAGCGCAATAATAGAGCTTGAAAATTTCAGGAGTATTATGTTTTTTGCTACGGTCATTTTTTGAGCTGCACACTAAATAGGTTTTCGTTTTTGCCTCGAGCAAATTCAAATGTAATTAAAATCGATGAATTTTATCGACAAATGATTGTTTTTAATGGTTAATACAGCAATAAAGTGAATATGGCCGTTGAAAAATTATACTTTCGGTTTTTGACCCAGTTTTTCCGTTACATATCATTTTCAATTTATGAAGATGAATTAACAAAAATAATAAATAATTGTAAACCCCATTTCTATTGAAAATTAATTTAAACAAATTTAATTAAACTAAATATCACTTCCCTTCTTTCAATCTCAAACGCACTCTCGAAAAAAAAAATGTATTGATGGTTCCAGATAAATCCAAGTTTCGCTACCATTTTTCAGTTTAAAAGGAAAAGCAGCAGGTGGTATATTATCTCAAGAGGAGATTCCCTTGTGAGGTCCCTGGGCTACGACATTTTCTGCCACGAACACTCGGTCAACTCTGTATCCATATAATATTTGCTGAAGAAAATGGTTATAAATGGAGAGAGACAGAAGTTAGAGAAGCTAAAAGCGAGAATTGTCAGAACCAGTAGTTTAGTCATGAGTATAATTAATATAAGTTAAAGGGAGGCGGAATTGATATTTAATCCTATCAAAATAATATTTTCTATATTCCAGGGGCTGAGAGTAAAAGCGGACTAAAAACGAGAGTTATATCATATATTTTAATATAATTCTATGATAGACCACAATCTTTTTAGACAGGTTTTGCTCTCAGCCTCTCATTTAATATTTATAAAATTCACTATTCGATTTAATAATTTTTTTGATAAAAAAAAATTATAACTACAGGTATTTTGCCTAAGTAGCGATAATGATTATGAAAATAAAATTATGCTCTCGAACGAATAAATTCCTATTTTTAATACCTTTTGCGTAAAACGAATCTAAAATGTAATCGTTTCATATTCTTCGTTTTATTTTCTATTTCAAATAACAGTACCGCTTCATATATATTTGACCAAAACAAAATGACGTTTCTTGTTTATTATGAGCACGAAGCGAAATTCTTTGTCACAATATATTTATTGATCGCATATTTGTACATATTGCTCGAGCTTCGGCCTCTAGCTTCTTTGCTGCTGGTGATGGGAAGCGACACGTTGGAAAGGAGCTTTGGAGAAAAAAGGGATAACCTCGTAAATCTCCATTTTTCTTGAAGCAGCGCATCTGGAAAGGAAAATAGGAAAATGTTCTCGAAATTTCAGGATGTTTTACCTACCCAGATGCAGTTGTCAGCTTCATTTTGCAGCCGACTAGAAATGTAGTTGAAACTATGGACTCTATAGTAAAACTCCTTCTTTATTTCAAAATCTAGGAAGGAGAGACAAAAGACATCCCTATGTTTATGTACTTTATTTCTCGAGAGAAACAATTATAGACATAATACAATTTTATTGATATATTTAAAGCTACTGTCAGATTAAAATTTTATATACATTTCTAATGTTTTTTATGTATTTAAGGACATATATTACTTATCCGATCCATAACTTACCGACATTTTTTTCTCTGCAACGTAACTTCTAAATTTATTGTGATATAAAATTGAAAATTTATAAAGTTAAAGGTAAATAATTAAGGTGAAATATATCAAGTTCTGGAAATATCAGACTATAATTACACATTAAAAAAAAAATTAAATAGATTGAATCAGAAATTGATTATTTTTTAAAAATGGAAAATGATCTTCAAAAAATTGTATTTTAAGTAATTATACTTTATTTTAAAATCGCTATAAATAAATGAATAAAATATAAATAAACACGCTTATAATTTATACGTCTATTATATTGTATGGAAAATTAGGAGTAAATTATATATATTGACATTTTAAAATATATATAAAAGTGTTTTTTTATTCACGTTCTTTTTAGTTAACCGGTAATCACAAAAACATTGCAAGTTTGAATTAAAATTCATGTCTCGGGAATTCCTAAGTTTGATTATATTACTTTTTATCTCATTTTAATCGATTTAGTAACATTGGTTAATTTAAATACTGAGCATTATATAATTTATAAGAATAGTTAATACAACGATAATAACTTGAAGCTAGAGCAGTATTTCTGCGGAGAGGGGATGAGCAAAGAATGACATCAAAGCTTAAAGTAACTACTGCAGATTCAACCTAATTAAGATTTATTCAAAGAAGCACAATGAGAATATTGAAAGGATTGAAATATTCATAATAATGTGCGTTGAATAATATGCAATTCCACAGTAATATATATATATATAACAAGAGGAGGAAAAGAAAATGGCTAAATTTATCTTTTAAAATACCCCACATGCCTGAATGCATTGTTTCTGGAATTCAGTCAGTTCTACTATTTCAAATTGTAAATTTTGCAACGAAAATAACAAGGTTTATAGAATTTTCTTGGCACAAACTATAATTTGAAATAATAAAACTGACTAAATTCCAGGTAAAATGTGTTCAGAGTGCATGTGACTACTTTATAGTAAATGGTAAATTTGACCATTTTATTTTCTGCTAATTTTTGAAAGTTTTAGTCTAATGCAGAGTTCAGTTATGAAGGTAGCTGTTTGAAAATGTTACGCTTCAATTAGCAGTCGCATTAGTAGCTTAACCTCAAGTACATTTCGTGTTAAGTGCACTTCACCGCTTTGGCCCTTGGATGTAATATAATCAAATTAAAAAACAAATAATCGATACTTATGTGTACTTCAATCTGAAATTCTGTTGTTACAACGTTACTTAGGGCTTAAGTCGATAAGAAATTAAGGATCAACGAACATTAAACTAAATTAGAAATTAAAGATTTTATGCATTTTAAACAAACATTTTTTTTAAAGCGTGAAGAAATTGCTGATTCAGTGAGAAAGTTTTCGTTGAAAGAGAACAATGACAAATTCTCACTTTTCATTCTGTGAATATTAAAGATTTACTCGAGGTTGAGATTTCGTGGTTTACTTTAGTTGGAAACTTTAATGAAAAGTAAACTAGAAGCCGTGGCTTGGTCAGCTCAGGCTCGAAGCTTGAAGTATTCTGTTTTTACGAAAGCAGAAAAAACAAATGACAATATCGATCGTCGGCTCAGCGTTCGCGCTCGTTGCTTATACCATTTCCGCTTCCTGTATGATCGAGAAGCATGAGCCAGGGGACTAATTAAAGGTGGAACAGCATAAGATTGGTGGTAGCGTGTTGCGGACCGCAACTTGAAATCGTTACCGAACACGAAAGATATTTCGAATTGTACGGTTCAGAGGTTTGAAGGAAAATTGTTAGTGGAACGTTCCTACTTAAAACCGGAAATGGCTTACCTAGAAGCAGCAGGTGTAATACCTTCATAAAGGTGAAGCGATGCTAGATTATCGTATTAATTGAGACAGTTTTTTGTAAAAGGTAAACAACGATAACGAGATATCCACACCCCACTCATAAAGAGGGTTATAACTAAGGTGGAGAACTTTTTAAACTAAATTATTCAGGATTATATTATAATAAAAAATGGTGTCGCTATCTCTCTCTCTGGTTCGGTCAAAAGATTTATTAAATATTGAAAAAGTTATTTAATCTGAAATTATGTTAATATGAAAAAATTCAGAATACCAGTTTTTCACACCTTTTTCTGAATCAATTGAATTTCATGGATTGTATATTTTTCATGTACTTTTTTTTATCGTATTAGATTTATCGATAGACTTTTAACTTCTGTAAGCTATTTTCAGAACCTATGCGTGCAGTTCACGTTTATTGAATTAGAAAAGTTGAGACGTGATGCAGAAATCCATGAAAATGATAAAAGTTTTTCTTGATGAACATATTGGATTACTTCGCTAAAATCTCACAGAAGGAAATTTCCAACTGGTGCGTGGTTTCAATTTATTCCAGCTGCAGACTTTGAGATATTTTCAGATTTAAGGGAAAGGAACAAAAAGTAAGCAAGCAAAAAGAAACATGTTAATAATAGAATCAATATTTAAATTATATGGATTTAATAAATATTCACTTTAGAGATAAAAATCTTATGAATATTTGCATAAAAGGTTTGAAATTCGAATTCATCTTTATTTGAAAACCACTTGTCTCAACGTCTCTCTGGCTGCTAGAATCTTTCAGGTACATGCCATATTCGGAACAAAGAAAGGTTTCTTTTCTTCTTTTGACAGTTAAGGAAAAAGAGCTACTTCTTCAGTTGTGAAGAAAAGCGAAGATGAAAAAAGAGAAAAAATGTGAGACAGACGAACATTGAAAATGGTTAGAAAAAAGCAACGTTGGTTCTATACATGAAACGATAGCGGTATGTGTAATGTGTATTTGTATTAGGTTTTGAGAGTACGCATTTCACATTCTCTTCAAGAGAAATGATATTTCCTTTCTTTTTTTCTCCTAAGAAAATTGGATAGGATGATAGCTGTGTAGTTGGGTACGATATGAAATTTAAACCTGCTTCAATCTATAAGTAGTAAGAGTTTTGCTTTCTCCAGCCCGGCTGACTAACTTTACTTTATCTACTGTGCAATGTCTATGACATAAGTAATATGACATATGTTTACTTACTTATTCCTGTTACCTAGATGTCAACAATAAACTTTCTTAAGAGTTACAAATTCTAGAATACTTTATTTGTTATGACAGTAGAACAAATCTTAGATACTTTATTTATTATTGACTTCTCATTTAGAAATTTCAAAAATTTCAATCAACACAAACTATACAATATTAAAATGAAATCTTGTCTCTAAAGTTCTCTCTTTTTTTCAATTTTCTCTTCCTTAGTTAAATGACTTATTTTGGATAAGACCTTTCATCGTGATTGTGCTTCACTGTCTCTGTACCTCCATGTACCATAAAAGTAATATACTTGAAATATACGTTTAAGAGGATAAAAAAAAGACTTTATCTTTCATCTTTCTGGATTTAATAATGCCGCGAGGTAGAGTACATAAAGTAAATATTCTTACGTGATTGTTTCCTCTTTTTGATGAAAAATCATATTTTTTACCCTTTATTTATGGTAGATACTGGTTTTACAAATTTCAGGCATCAAAATTAAAAGATTAAGAACCTTTTAATAAATAATTATTATTTTACGATTAAATATACAAAGATTATTACAAGAGTTTTTAGGTATTCTCAAAGAATTTCAAACGATTTCAAATCGTTTCAAGGGATTTCAACAAATTTTCTCGAAATCGATTTAAATCTCTTAAAATCCCTTAAAATCACTTAAAATCTCTTGAAATTCTTTAGGAAATTTTTATATCTTTGAAATCTCGCAAAATCTCTTAAAATCCTTTTAAATTCCCTGGGATCACTTGAAATATCTTCAAATCCGCTTAAACCTTTGAAATACTTAACAAAAATTTTAAATAACTCTAAAATTTTGACATGTGCACTTTTTTCTTAACTCTAATATAGTTTTACGATTTTTTTGCATATGTGAACGTGTTATATGTACCTCTGAGAAGCTAGCAGCAGCTTACTTGCCTTCCATCACCGAGCCTCTCATAAATGCAGCTTCATGAATGCGCTCGCTGAAACGAGGAAATTCACAATTTTGCTCGTACTTGTCGTGTAAAACGCGCCTTGGCACTTGTTGAAGTTATATAAGCTCGATGCAAACGTGCTACGAAAAGTAACCGTTTTCCTTCATTATCGCCTTAGTCGCTAGTCTCAGGTCGAGAGCAGATGTCGCATATTTACTGTTCTCGAGTATTGTGCTCAGTGAAAACAAGCTACTCGGCGTTTATTTCCATTTGCAAATCGATCTACATCATTTGAAATGACCCAGAAAACGGTTCGCGTCTCCACTTACACATAGTAATAAAATAATGATGAATTTCCTTTGCATCATAATTATTTATAACTATTATGAAGTTTGTAAATTATTGAGCATCCGAAATTCAAGGCTGCAAGTCAGGCCCATACCGGGCATGAAAACTGTTCCCAAAATAGAACGAATGAGGTGGCTTAGACTGGGGCCTGATTAGGTAGTCACAAGATCAACCAATTCCTGAAGATGACGTTGCAATGTTCAGTGAAAATTTTCAACGTTTTATTTCGAGTCTGGCCTCGTCTAGGTCGCCCGATTGGGCCCCGATTAGATCCATATTAAAATTTCTGCACGCGACACATGAGAAACATATGAAATTGGGATTTTTTATGCTTTCAATTATCTTTCATACCTATTTCTAAAAATCGAAACGTACCGTTTTCTGTTTTGAAATTTCTAATTAAAAGTGATGCACATGCATAACAGGACATTGGAACCATTAGACCGTGAGATAATAATTTTCAGAAGCTAATTTTCGTACAAAATACACACACGTGTGTCAACAACCAACCCCACGTTTGCTGATGCCGTTAATTAAGTCTCACGCTAGTCAGTTTAGAGTTAATGGGGCAAAATAACTCAGTCTGAGTAAAAAGTTTCCACTCTTCATAATTAATTAAACGATCAAATCACTTCACGAATATCTGCCCGGCTCTGAATGATTGACCACAATCGTCTTTTTCTCGCCGCGTAAAACATTAATATGAAATCCGTTATGGTAAATCTGCTAGCAATTTATGAGCCATGGCTCATAAATTGTTAACGTAATGTGCAAATGCGCGCTGTTTATGAGCAATGCATGTGTGTATACCCCATAAAAATGAACGAAGTCACTACAAAATAAAAGGATACAAAGAATCGTTTTAAGAGACTTTTTTCTCCAATCTTGAAAAGTAATGCAGAAATTTATTTCATCATGAGAAAGTAAAAATTTATAAGTATAATACTGATAGTGTTAACCAAAATTTAATATATTTATTATTATACTAATGAATATTATATAAAATTTGCACAATTTAACGTTATATAACTGAATAGAATATAAAGCGAAAGGGATAGTGGATTTTCCACTGTGAAGAGAGCACTCTAGAAAGACTGCGAATGACATCACTATTCAACGATACAAACCAAAAATTGCTGTTTACCATAGGTTTTTCAGCATCGTATTTCCAGAGAATATCCCACAAAATCCTCAACGCAATACAATAAAAGTTGACATATGTTACTACCAAGCTTTTAAATATTCAATAATTTGATTTATGCACAAAGAAGTGCATTAAAGAGATCCTTCACAGTAGAGTTAAAAAAATAATTAATTCATTTTACTCGTTTGTGTCTGAATTACGTTTAAAAGCTTTTCCGGTGGATTTATATGTATTTTCAATAAAAACTGAGTCTGTAATATACATAATCCTTTTTCAATTTATTTAAAATTAAAATGTCCTAGGAAGCGAATTACAACTGGCGCTGGTCGATACCAGTATTGTATATCGCCAGTACCGCCAGGACCGTTTATCTATAGAAAAAAATCCCAAACTTTTTAATTATGAGAGGTAAAACCCCTGCCCTAGTCATAAAATCGGTCTAAAAGCCAAACAAGGATGCCACTTAAAATGCATTGTTAAACGTGAACAATTCTGTTTGATGATCTCTAATACAATAGTAGGGGTGAGAACTTTCGGTCGCACCCCTAAAACCACCCAACTATAGAAAACTCCAACAATCCCATCATCCATAACAAATTTTTAAACGTGAAAAATCCTCTTTTATAATCCCTTAAAAAATAGAGGGGCGTTAGAATACTCCACAGCACTTAAAAAAATTACCCCTTATGGAAACCACAAAAATGACTTAAAACCAAAAAAGGACGCCACGTGCGACAGATTAAAAAACGTGAAAAATTATCGCAAATAATATGTATCTTTATAGAGATATAAGAGGATTTTTTACTTTTAAAAATCTGTTTATTATTTTATTGGGGATCATCAAAGAGAATTGTCCACGTTTAAAAATTCGTTGTAGGTGACGTCCTTTTTGGTGTTTTCCATATGGGGTGGCTTTTAGAGATGCGACCGACAGTTCAGAACTTTTCAATCATGGAAACTGGATGTATTTCTTGTGACTTGGGTTAGAAATTCACAAAATTGTTTTCATTTTCATTTGTTCTCATCGAAAATACAAATGCTACGAAACGACTTACAATGCATGCTTGGGGTAGAAAGCGCGGTTAATTAACCCAAATGAAAAGGTAAAAAAAAAGTCGCTGATGTCAGACTCACGTACGTGCATGCATAACCCAATTTGCCATCGAAAAGAGAAAAAAGGTAAAGTAGCAGTAGAGAGAGAAAGAGGAAAAGAGGAGTTAAAATGAAAAAGAAATGAAAATAAAAGCGCCCCAAGCAACACACTGCAATACTCAGCTTGCAAATGCTCTTAACTTTACCCATAAATTTATTTGCTCTCTGTGATACCGCTAAAGTTTCGTCAAGGAGTCTAGGATTCCCTTATACCCCTTTTCCTACTAGTTTCTTCTCTATCTAGCCAGTCGTATCTCATTCTGTTCCTCTCGTTCGGTTTATCTGCTTCCTGTCTTCCGTTTCAGAATTTCCTCTCAATCCTTTGCGAAACTCAAGAGGATACATTTTACAATTTATAATTTTGTGGAGAGAAAGCTTAAGGAAAATTCCGATTTAGATATTAATTAAAAAATCAGTTTTTTTCAATAAATCCACACGCAGGCAAGTTGAATTATACAGAAAATAATGTGAAAATGTGACACAAACTAAAAAGTTCGTCATCATGCTTCAAAAAGAAAGAGACTTTTCACTGTAAATTTAATTTAAAAATTTTTAATTTAACTTTCATGAAAACCCGACATATATCTACTTTTTCAACTGTGTTATAGAAATGCAGTCACCTCCGCGACATCGACATTGCATATCGCTTCGCGCGATATGAAAACGCGAGTAGCGCTCTGAGTGGTTATATTAAAATCCGTCGCGCTACTTTCATAAATAATGTGCGATATTTCATGAATAATATATTGTACGAACGGGAGAAGAGCGGAATCGCCGGATCGAGACATTTGAGAAATAACGAAATTGCATTACCGCACTGCGATTTCTTCTGGCTGAGTATCAACTCCCTCCCTCCAACCTTGCCTTTTCGAGGGAAGAGTACATAAGACCGACAGTTGGATTTATCTCGCAAACTAGAGCGCATTAAAAAAAAATTTACTCACATGAATCTTCCGCGGTTTATCGAGAACCGGATTTTTATTTGTCAAATACTTATGAGAGCATAACTATCCACTATCTTTGACTCTTAATGATATCTCAATCCCCGATATTTATTTTCTACTTTTGGCGGTTTGTCTTTTACTATTTCCAATCTACTCCCATTTCATAAAAAGTTTGAACTTGCGCGAGTTTTTCAAAATCATATAATATATAAAAGTAAACATATCAAATTTGGGAAGCTCTTTGCAATGACCTAGTATTTTTTATTGCGTTAGATTATTCAGAACATAAATATATACTTTATTTTTCTGAAACTATTACAATTTTCCTATAAAATTTCGATAAATCTTTGTTTACTTAAAAAATACTGTTCTCCTTTTCTTTAGCAGTTACCTTATTTTTACAGCTTCGCCATTTTGTCATTCGTTTTCCATTTTGATGACTTAGTCTTTTGCATATAAGATGCAGTGAAGTAAATGTGATTCTGCGACAGATTTACGACATTTAGATGCTTTTTCGTCTTGTCTTTCTAGGAAAAGCAACGACATAGAGACATCAAACGCACAACTTAAATTCACAGCGCGATGTAATGCCCTCGCGTCGTAAAAAGGAATAACGAATTCCGCAATTGCAATAAAACACTTATTCGACTTTTATTGTTCCTCCGTCGACCAACCTTCCATAAACGTGGACTGAAACACTTTTGCTTCTCCAGCGAGTAGCCTTCGTTTGAAGTTTTTCTTCTAAAGTCAACAATTTTTTGAAAAATGCATTCCAATACGCAGTTTTGATATTTTTCATCGCTTTTGTTCGTTTTAATAAGGCAAATAAATAATTAAATAACATAGAACATATTAAAAAGCAAAGGTGAATTTTTCAGTTTTATAAAGGATTCACAGTCTCTATGAGAACAAAATTAGGGTACATAGGATACTTTTTTGTCGCAATGTAAGGAGAAAAAAGAAAATAAAACACCCTGCTGTTATACTATTTATGTAAATTAGTTTTTTAATTAGGCAGAATAATCCTAAAACTGAGAATCTTATCAATAAAAAAATTAATTTTAAATTAAATATTTCAATTTTCGCAAAATTCAACGGAATCCAAAAGAATTAAAAAGAATTCTAAAGAAATTTATCCAGATTCAAGAAAATTTCATACCAACATGAATTTAAAGATTTTTAATTAATTTAAAAAGATTTATTTTGAAATTAACAGAATATGAAGACATTTTGAATGATTTTAGAAGAATTAAAAGAATTAAGAAGAGTTTTAGAATTTTGAAAAATTTTTACAAGATTTAAAAGATTTCATAAAATTTCAAGTAATTTTTTAGGAGTTGCAAAAAAATTCAAAAGATTTAAACAAATTTTAAGTATCAAATTATAAAAATATTTTCAGCTTTAAAAGATTGAATGTAGTTGAATTTCCAACCAAGGAAATGGGGAATTTTCTTGAACACAGGGAAAAAAAGAGGAATCCTTAAAAAGGAGAAAATGTCGATTTTGTTTAAATTTAAAGAAAGGCCTGAGTTTTAACTGAAATAATTGTTTTCTTTCAGAGAAGAAAATTTAACCAGTAATAGAGTCTTCTTCGATTCACTTCCTCTTTAAGAAAATCATTGTAAACCAGCACAAAGTTTTTCTTACGAAACGAGAAACGATCAAGATTCGACATAAACCTCTTGAAATGTACAGCAGTGTTTATTTTATTTCTTTTTAGTTTCCAGACTTTCAGAGTTCTATTCTTTACGAGGCGAGCATAACTGCAAAGAGGTAATTACGAATTTATCTACCTCGTTTTCGTTCAGCGTACTACTAAAATACTTTGCAGCAATACTTTTAATTAAAAAACTGTTAAATATCCTATGAAAGAATAATTGCAGTGAGATATAATGTTTGAAATAACAGAATAAAATCATTGTTGACTTAAACAAATGATTTATTCTAGAAACTTTCGGACAGGATTAAATACTAAAAACTGCTTTAGGCGTTACGGTAATTTTTCCTGTATACTCTCGCCCGCAAGAACATTGAAGATTCTTTACAAGACTTTTCACTTAACTTAAAACCTCCAAGTTTAAAAGTGACTCTTCTCCGATGATGCTTTGTTTATTTTTTAAAAGCCAACTTCGCCTCTAAAAATCCATTGGTGTTTCTACACTTACTGTGGTGCACAAAGTTCTAGATAAGTAATGAGGGAGAAAATTCTGCACTCTGTCAACTAGAGCAGTTTAAAAAACGTGCCACAAAGTTCCATAAACTGTCTTTCCTTTTTTTTTTGTGCACAGTGTACAGTACAATGTACACAGTATGTAAGTAGAAAAAATAGGGAAGAGTTTAATCATATAATTAAAAAGTGTTTATGAAGATGAATAATAAATATTTATATATGCGATTTTGATATGATTTAGTAGAACTTTTCTTTATTTCATTTTGATCTTTAAGAGCAAGAAATACAATAAAAGGAGCGTATTCTTTGAAGGTCTCAAGAGAAGAGAGGCTAAACCATCCTCGTGGCGAAATTGAGTTGTACATCGGGTCCTAATGCTCGTAATACCACAGAAGTGGACACCAAAGTGGACAAACTATGACATATATTGTAAGCTGTGCTAGAAATATCACGCAAATTAAATACAAAGTCTCTTTTTTATGACTCTGGCTAAAGAAAACAGATGGCAAAGAAAATATAATCAAAATAAAACATAAAAATTCGCGGAAGACTCATGAATGCATTATTATTATTATTGAGCACCAGTAATGTTGCAAATTTATCATTTTTATAGCTCTATGGATTTCTTATAACGGCGAATTTAAACCGTGCGAAAACAGTTAAATAAATGATGAAAGACACCTTTGTAAGCGTGGCACGTTCAACCTGAGGCGCTCAAGATATTCATTTGACCACGTATCATTCCCCTGAGAAGGTACGAGACCGACATGGAAAAAATTCCCTTGCTCTCTGATTTTAGTTTCTACTTTATCAGTTTGTAAAAAAAGGTTACAATGTACAGACATTCTTGAATGAAAAGATATTTTTACATTTTTTTTCAGCCGAAAATAAATGCTAGGTCTCCGACTTTATTAAAGCTCTTAATCCACTGAGTTTATAAGGACACTTGACAAATTCCTCGAGCTCGCGATAGCCCAAGACAGATGAGAGATTTCAAGAATGTACCCAAGCAGAGTCGACACGTATAATTTTATTTACTCTCCACGGCACCTGGTTCTCTCTCTCATGTTTCGAAGAAAGAAAATAGGTCCTATATTTTAAATCGCCTTGCTGCAAGGGACATTACAAAGACCCCAGGTGCCTCAATAAAGTAGCTGATTAAATGCTCATATCTTCACTTTTCGAAGCTGATAGGTAACATTTGAGGCTTGGGAAATTCGAAAAATTAACACTCAGTGTAGAGTTACAACAGAGTTACTAGAGCGACTCCCTGACTCGCAGCGCAAGCTGATATTGCCCCCGGCTATGATCGTTCGTTATATCCCGTTGGAGGAGTATAATGGATTTTTAAACGTCCATATTGTGAAGAAGGAACGATATATTCTGTGTGAAAATAAAGCGAGCTTGACTCATTAACCTTTCCAGAGACACTGAGGACGTGCATTCTGCCTCATCGATTTTACTACTAAATGAATTCACACAATACACAATAGTCACAACGAACGAGAGAACAAGGCTCTTTTATTCCCATTATACCAGTGACACATTTTTTTCTCTGTTAAATTAGTTTCTCACATTTTGTTTGCCATGTTTTGTTAAGTATAATTGAGCCATACATCATTGTCCGATTTGTACTATTTAACTTCTAAAACTTCTTTTATTTTCAACTGCACATCATGTAATAGGAAGCGGGCGTGGTAAAAAGTGGGCGTGGTGATTTAAGAATCTTTTAAATATCTGAATTATTGATGAATTTTACCATATACTGATTTTATACTTAGGATATCATTAGGTGTATCATTAGGCTATTGCGCAATGATACTATTACTTTGATAAACTCATAAAGTTTACTTGATCTACAATAAGCTTTTCCATTGAATTTCAGCTCGTTACTAACCCGATGAATATACCTATGTATTCGTGTTTTAGCAATAGGGGTTCATACAAAATACAATGAATGGTATTCAGATTAATATTGAATGAGGTAAGGAGGCTGGATTACAAAGGCGAAAACGGAGTTCAATAATACCGCCCACACGATTTGTATGGAGAATGATTACGAGAATAAAGGATTCGACTGTTCATGGAAAATCTCATGGAAAGTAGTGATTAGTACCAAGGATTTACGATTTGTAGCGTGAAATTAATAGCGGTTCCAAGCTTTATTGATGACATACTGCTAAAGCGAAATCCTAGATTTCTGAAGCGGAGATGAAAAATAAAACTTCACTTTCGAGAACATGCTATCTCTTCTTGTTATTTTTATTTCAATATAATTCTTACGAGTTTCTACTTTTGTTTTATACGACTAAATATTGTATTGTTAAGTATTGTTAAGTAGAGAAAATGATAATATTTTATGTTTTCAAAGTATCTAGTCTATTGCAGATAACAACCGAAACTTTCCATGCAGAATTTATTTGAATAACTACCAAGTTAAAATTTCACAGAGCTTGATTCGATGGGCATGGCAGATTTGATAGACCGAATTCAAATTGCACCACGAACTTTCTATTTAACTGAGCTCAAAACAAATTCAACTGAATTCTACTAAATATAAATCAATTCTACTCAAGAAAATTAAATAGAAGTGAGTTCAGGTGAATTCAGGCGAATTCAAGAGAATGCCAACGAATTCGATTGAATGGAAATGAATTTAAAAAAATGCAATTAAACGCAGGTAAATTAAAGCGAATTCAAGTAACTTTTTAATACGTTTTTGGTGAAACCGTCAGAGTTAAGAGTTGTTTTAAAAGGAAAGTGAAACGATGCATTTTCCTGGTTATCGCTGAATGAGAAAGCACTCTTAGAATATCGTTTCTCCTTTTTACTTTTTTTCCCGCGACTAATAAAAACTGTTCTCTCTTACTCCTTATACTACTAACCACCAATAATTACCTCTCCAGACTATTCCAGCAGCTACTCTTCTAAATGATAGTAAATTACCCACGACTCTCTCCCAAGAATTGACCCGGCGACTTCCGCCCTTTACAAGCACTTTCTCAAGTACAGATAAGCACTTAACGGCAGATTTTTTTACATTGTAAAACTTCACGAAGAAAGAGAAAGGATTTGAGAGAAATAAAATGCTGAAAAGAACTATTTCTCTTGAGGAAAACGAA
>JAUESI010000036.1:4481260-4507619 GCA_032275145.1 Synergus laeviventris
TTGTTAATATCTCAACTTGAGCATACTTATTTCAACTTATCCCAGTTGTTGATAGAACACTGTTATTTACTTTCTTTAATTTTAAAATTTATATTCCTTACTTTTAATATAAAAAGAGTAAATTACTATTAATACATTTTCGGTTAATTGTTTCGAGTGTTTTCAAAATGAATGAGTTTTACTGAATTACCGAAATTAAAAGTGAAATAAAACAATGATCCATTTTCGTAATTTGTTATACAAAATTCAATTGAGAATAAAGCGGTACTGGTATATTTGCATGCGACGCATTTTAGGCAAACAATGAGTTTAATTGGCGTATTTTTTCCGTTGAATGAAAAACTTTTTCGTTAAAATCGCTGGGGTATCCAATTTGTAGACATATGGATTTTATAACCAATTTTCGTCAATCGACTCGCCAGATTTCTTCTCTGGGTTGGTCAGGTTGGTTGGGAGAATGTATATATGTGTATATGTATAATTTTATTGAATCACGCAAAACCATGGAAGAGCTCCAGAGGGGCCAGAGACGCGGTTAAAGGAGGAGGCTTTCACTTAGTAAATTGAATCCAGCAAAATTCTCTCTTCAAAGCTCGGTATCTGTTCGTATCCCAAGTTACTAGAACGCGATTTCACGAATACATAGGCGTCGACACTTCTCATGTCGAATAAATGCGATGGTGATTTTTCTCGTTTCGACACAGACAAATGAATGTCTTAAAAGGATTGATTCTCAATTTACTTACACTAGAAACAAAAACTCTACAATTTTAGGGGAACACATGGATTTTAATCAAATGCATTAATTTGTATTGAATTCCATTTGTAGGGATCTATCAAATCCAGTTGAAGTCTCAATTCTTTTGAATTAAATTCAATGGAATTCAGGGATGAAGTTTGTTTCGCTTGAATTAATTTCAATCCATATTAATGAAACATTTTCATTTAATTAAAATAATTCCTCTTTAAAAGTCCAAAAATATGAACAGTTTTAAAACATAACGAAAATAAGCCTTCTTGAATAATAAGCTTATATTTAAAAAATTTAATTAATAATTATTTTATATTGAAATCACTTTATGGTGAAACGAACCAACTGAAAAGTGAGAAAAGCTAAATTATCTTGGTTCGTGAAGCAAAGGCAACACGGCAGCTAAATTCTTCGTTCACACAGTTCTCTTTTTGCAAATTTTATTTTGTTTCATCCGAATAAAGCTGAATTCGAAAAATCCAAACGCAGAGCTTACGTCTATTTAAAGAGTAAACCCTTTGTGGCGAGCCGCCAGTAAATTCAATAAAGAAATAAAAGGAATTTCTTTACGGAGAAATAAGCTCAATCCATAATGAAATAAGGTATATAGAATTTATTCTAATAGATTATTCCAGAATAAGTTATTTCTTTTTCTTTTTATGAGATAAAAATAATTGGTGAACGAGAGGAAATGATTTCTTTAGCCAATAATGCTATTTTCCACCGCTTTTCGAAAATAGTTTAATTTTCCTTGGATATTCTTTTAAATAAAGAAAGTCAATGTGAAAACATCTAATTAGCAAAGTTCGTGTCAGGCTTCCCATAAGTTAGCATGAAACAATTTAGGAGTGTTTTTAAAGAAAAGAAGAAATATGACAAAATTCAGAGAAACAAGCGTTCTTTTATGTTTAAATCCATCTCGAAAAGGACACGTCGCACGTACAAATGCTTTGAAGTTGTCCCTTTAGACTTGTCCTGGAACACTCGTGAAATTCATTCATCGTCAAAGCGCTTATTTCATTTCGCGTACAGGCGAGGAATCGTAATTATCCTGCTGGTTTCTGCTCAACTGGACCTAAAACTAATCTGTGCATTCCTCCTAGCAAGATGAAATAAAGGTATAAGGAGATTTGGTTAACAATGAATGATAAAATTCACTCTTTGAAAAATAGATTTGCAGTTCAAATAATTTGAGTAGATAATTTATTCAACTTAACAGGTCCGTTTTTTAAATGTATTAACTCTCTCAATCTGAATTAGTTAACTTTTATTAAATTCTTTTAAGCCTGTGTCAAAATCTCTAAAATTTCTAAAAAACTCTTGTGAAATTTTTTTTAATTCGCTTAAAACCTCTGAAAATTTCTTAAAATGACGAGAAACCCCTCAAAATTCCACAAAATATTGTTAATTTATTATAATTCTTAAAAATATCTTAAAAGCCCATAAAATTTGTTTGAAAATTATAAAAATACTTAAATACCGCTACTTATTTAAACAAAAACTTTAACATTACTGATGTTCGAAGAACAAGTAATTGTAAAAAATTTAGTTAGTAAGTAAAACTACAAAATAGGAATCAAATAATAAAGATGGAATAACTTACTATGTAAAAATTAAATTTATAATGAATTTTTGTTTAAATTTCGGATGAAGTCATTTATAATGTCGATGCTTAACCCCTGTCAACGTTTACTATAGAAACGCAAATGGGGTTCACGTAACAGGGGAGGTTATTTCGAGGCTGGTGAGATATGAGATCCTAAAAAAAAATATTTCGTGAGGTAAACTTTGTCCCAAGCATACATTTACACTGCATTCACTTTTCACATTTCTTTATATTTTTCGTTTCAGCTTTCGAATCAAAGTGCAGAAATTGCAGCATTTTGAGTAATGGAAACTGTATGAAAATATTACTTAAACAGTACCGGAGTCATAAATAATTACCCGAACCAGAAATATCCTCCAATTTAAATAAACCTTATTAAACATTTATTAAAAACTGCCCATCTCGAAAAACATATTATTGGTTTTAAATATTTATTATAAAGTGAACAAGAATCGAAAAAGATCCTCAGAATCTCCAAGAATTCTTCGAATTCGAGAGTCTTCTATTCTTTTAACTCTTTGTAGACGTGAACAACGAACTCAAATGAAATTCTTCCTTTCTGTCACAAAAGTATTTCAAGACTATTTTTATTATCTAAGAAGTTAACGATCTTGTAAAAAAAACCATTCTGGAGGTCGAATTAAGAATTAAAGTAGAAAAACATTAAGCAAGTAGTTAATTCGTCTATAGTCAGACAGTAGTATAAGCTGTAATAGTCGGACAGTAGTACACGTCTTGGTTTAGTCAGACAATGTAAAATTTCAGTCTATTTTTCACTGTAACTCATATGTAAGTGTTGCAGATTGGATGACATTGATAAATATAATCAAATATACCCAATAATTTTAACTGCAAATAGTATTTATGGTACTTTTTGAAAATTGTACTTGAAACAATAAAAGAGCGTTCAACTAGCTTGTTGAGGAGTCGTGGCGACGTGAAAATTGCCTGCACTTTACGAATTGACCGAAATCTCTGTTACGGACTGTTAATGTGGGTCGAAAAGTGGAATTCCCGTTAATCTTCCGTCCAATGGTGACGTGGGCTATCAAGCTCACACATGTCACTGGACGTAAACGCAACAGCTCTCAACCACAGCCATCCATCGCCTTCCCCATTATCGTCACTTCATAATTTCTATATATTACTGTCTTCTGACTTTTCCTAATCTGGAAATATTCCCAATTTTGAGCAAGCCTACTTGTAAAAAAATCTTTAAATGTAATAGTTCTGTTAGTAAAATGGTATTTTACTTGTGATTTTGAAATTATTATTCACAATCATAATTGGCAGTCGTTCAAATAAAAACGAGAATATTAGCGGCGATTTTTCTCTATACAAAGATATATTTACATTTTACGTATGGCGGTGTTAACATTTTTCATAATTTAATATTTTATTGTTCGATTGAAACCTAAAGTATATTATATTTCTCCAGATTTCCACGTTTTTATAATGAATACATCAACTCTTGGTATAATGTTAAAAATTATTTTATGAACTTTTTTATAATTTTCTGGATAATAAACCTCTCTTTTTTGGAATGGCTCCAATTTCAAATACAGTTTTTAATTAAAACTTGAAATATTAACGAGCTTCAACTTTATTTACACTTTTTCAAGTTTTTTATGTTTTCTGGTACGTTTTTGAAATTACATTGGAATTGCAACTAAGAAAAAAAGCTAAGATTTGAATGAGACTATAAATTTGTAGAGTTTTGAAAAATATTTTAGGGTAAAAACTACCGCTCGTATCTGAGGCGTGGGTTTCACATTTGAATTGGAAAATCAGTAGAGTGGTTTTAAAGTTGAAATGCTTATTAGGGGTTTTCGATGTCAATGAATCGAAATTTGAGGTCAAAATTTCGAAATTAATCGGAGTTACACTTCTGTAGCTTTACAAATAAGCCGAATTACCAGATTTGCAGTTGCCAAAGATACTAATTCGATGGCCAGAGTGGCCACTGACTTACACAGGTGTTCCAGTA
The DNA here is from genome assembly GCA_032275145.1 of Synergus laeviventris. Lineage (NCBI taxonomy): Eukaryota > Metazoa > Arthropoda > Insecta > Hymenoptera > Cynipidae > Synergus > Synergus laeviventris. The sequence continues at coordinate 4,485,605 of JAUESI010000036.1, forward strand.
ATTCAGACAGATTTTGCCACATCAGTCTTGACAGCATGTGACAGTCGCTGTGTAACTTGCTACCAAAATCCATCCTATGACGTCATATATTTCTGAACTAAGAAGAATGAATTGGAGATGCCGATAAACTATTCGTTTTTCTCTTTCCTCAACAGCCATCGACTCTAGGCAATCTGATTTACTGACGTCTGCTGTTATCTGTGACTTTTATTGCCGGCAATTCATAATACCTTTTCTCGTCGAGGCAAATGAAATTTAACATAAAATACGATCAACGCCCACTTCGCATACGAATCTCTCTTTAGAGATAGGCTAAAGTATTCTGTCATCCACCTGGAAAGTTCCGAAATATATCATGACGTGTAAAATTGCAAATAATAAAAAAAAAGTTTGTTTCCCCTATTCACGAAAGTAGGGTATATAGTAATTCGATATTACCAATTTCACATTGCTAATAATTGGTAATGATTTAAAAGATTTGAAAGAATCCAAAAACATGTTTTGTTTTCAAATTAGGTACTTCAAAATTTTTGAAACTTTTAAAAACTTTTGTAATACTTTACAATTATTTGAAATCTCTTGAAATCCTTTCAGATATCTTGATATCTTTTCAATTTCTTGCAAGTTATTACATTTTTTGGTATTCTTTTACATTTTTTTAAATACCTTAAAATCACTTAAAATCTCTCGAAATCTCTTGAAGTTTTTTAAATCATGTTAAAGCTCTTGAGAATTCTCCGGAGTTTTTTGTAAATCCATTAGAATTCTTTAATATCATTTAGAATCCTTTAAAATACTTGAAAATTTTTTAAAATTATTTGAAAACTTATTAGAATCTTTTTGGAATTTTTTTAAAATTTGTAAAATCACTTGAAATTGTTCTAAATCCGTTAAAGTCACTTAAAATATCTTAAAATATCTTGAAATTTTTGTATTCCTTTAGTATCTTGAAACTCCCCTAAAGTCTTAAAATTTTTTTTAAAAACTCTTTAAAACCACGCAGAATCTTTTGAAATCGCTTTAAATTCCTTAAAATCAGTTAGCAACTCTGATCTTGATTTTCAAGTACAGGCGGCGAATAGAAATTCAACCAATAAGTGGAAAGAGATATTGTGGCTTCAGATTTCGATATTGCAAGACTCTATTTTCAATTTAATACTACCTCTTTTTTTTTATTCGGATTTTTTTCTTAAAATTAACTAGTTAAGTGATCAAATATTGTAAACAATTAATCCAGAATAGTTTTTTTAATCTTGATGGGGTATTGAGCAGTTTTCCAGTTCCTTGTAGGGTCCTTTTCAGTTTTTCAGATCAGGGCCACATTACATCTAGAGAAAACTGGCCAGGGCCCCATCAGGACACCACCAAAATTTCCGCACGGCTAATACTTTTAGTTTTTTTCTTTAATTAACAATTTCAGATTCAATACTAGACACTATTATTATTATACATTCGAACCGTCGATTGGGATGAAGTTTCCCTCAGTTGGAAATAAAGGGATATCGATTAAGGGAAATATCACGTTTCACCAAAGCGGGAGTTTATTATCGATTCAGAGTTTCTAATGCAGGTATTCTATGTGCTTCGGCGTGCGTTTCAGTAGGCATTCGCATTTATGTAAATTTGAGGCTGGCCGCCAAGTTAGGCCGATACGATAAAGACTCGAACCTAGTTTGCATTTTTAATAATCTCCTATCATTTGCTAAAATCTTGCATTCAAGAGAGTTTCTTTTCACATGCCAAGGTATAAATATTTGTAACTACCAAACTTATAACTTCCTGATTAAGGAGAATAAAATTCGCCATCTCCATTTGTTAAATTGATAGTGGAAAAATGAAGCAATTTGAAAATTGAACTTAATGGATAGTTTGTTCAATACAAACGCAAACAAAATTTGATGTCCATCAGGTTTCCTTTCATCTCTTGAAAGAGACTTTAATGTTATTCACGAAAATTTACACCGAAATGCATGAAATGTCAGGAAATAAATTTAACTGAAAGTTGAATATCTACAGGGAATCAAAGTTAAATTTTCAAACAGCCTGGTGAAAATACGTTGTTCCCATATTTACCAACAGAGTCTATTCAGATTGCAATCAAGTATGACATGTGTGTAAACACAGGCATCTATTTTCTCACTTCGCCATGTCCCAATATTCTGAACGTTTACTGGTTCAGTAAACGATAATAAAAGGCATTATTATTCATCGGAACGCTCCACGAGGAGTGCAAAACTGTTAAATGGACCCACAATCAATGACAAATTTTTATGATTGAAAGAAGTTTCTCGTAAAAATAACAAGATTTATTACCCTCGAAAAATTAAAATCTTCAAAATTCTCTACAAATGTAAATACATATTCACTTTATAGAATAATCTTCCAGCGAAACTCGTTTTCGAATTTCCATCACCTTTTATTTCATCACTTCCTTTGAATTGCAAAATTAGATTCTGTTAAGAAATTAATTTATTGCTGAGTATTCGAAGGAGACGCTATAGATTAAGTAACAATAGTATAATACAAGTTCCAGAACGAACTAAGGCAAAACTATTAACTATTGTTAATCATGTTAAGCGTAACTTGAGACAAGTGCCTCTCAAACTTTGCTGAAGTTTACACTTAGATTTCAGAATAGAATCACGATAGTTACATAAAGTTTTAATTTAAATACCATGTTTTCATTTTAATAATAATATCTGGTCTTTTTTGCATCACCGCTCTTGTACTCTCTAAAATTGAATCACTGAAAGTTCACTGATTTTCAGTGACTCTCTTTTGTCAGTGAAATTTTCAGTAATCGTTACAGAGAAAGGAGTCCTCGATAATTATTGGAATTTCATTGGGAATCAGTAAAATAATCACTTAATAATAAAGTTTTACATATCCGGTACTTATTTTAGTTTCTCTGCAATGGAAAAGACTATAAAGAGCCCTAATCGCGTTCTTTAAAAAAGTAAATAGAGCGTAGCTCGGATCTTCTCATATGAGGAAGAAACACGTACAATGTTCCCTTGATATTTCCTTTTACGTCACACTTCAGAGGTTTCTTCCGCCGAGCCTACGGTGCCTTTATTCTCTTTCCCTCTGCATATCTACACCAGCCTTTTGTAATCCGCTCGGTGGAAACTGAGAAACGAACGAGGGAAGCCAAGCATGCGACGGGTTGACGATAAGAAGAGAACTGAAGAACCGCAAAGACGTGTGAGGTATCTTTGGTTCCGATTAAATCCAAAACCGGTCTCCTCTTACCTACAAGCGCATTCTATTTTTGATAATATACAAAATTAATTATCGCGTAGGAATACATTTTCGTGTTATTTTGTCCAAAAAATCTTGAGCTGTGAATAGTTGTGATAAAAAAATAAAGGTCCTATATAAACTTTATACGAATAAACTCGCTCGTACTCCATTGACCATCGAAAAAGGCTCTTTTACTATTTGTTTTTTTTCAGCAAAGAAGATTTATGGGTCCCACATCGATTGGAAATTTGAATTTCAGACCAATTTTGAGAAGTAGAGTCTCCTAAATCATCGGGTAAAAATAGAAAATTCCTAACACGTTCCATACTTAGATTTTTCCATGATTTTCAATAACCAGAGATTTAAAGAAATTTCAAAAGTCTACAAAAGTTTTTAAGTGCTCTCAAAGGATATAAACAAATGTTTTTGAATTTTGAGGATTTCAACGGATTTTCAAGTACAGATTGCGACTTTATATTCAGATTTTTTTCTGAAAATTAACTAGTTAAGTAATCAAATATTGCAAACAATGAATCCAGAATAGTTTTTTTTAATCTTTAAAACTGTTTGTGAAGTCCTTGCCAGTTTTGAGATCAGGTGTACACTAGAACTACGACAAACTGTCGAGGGCCCCACCAAAACCCCATCCAAATTTCTACTAGTTTGAAACGCTGTAAAAACGCACCTAAACGAAATTGATCGTAATTTAATAATTTTTAGCAGGTGCCCCGAGAATAATTTTCATGATAACCTGTATTATTATTTCACCGTAAAATTTGTCATCTACCACAACAGTCGATATCGCTTGGGAAATTCGCACAAAGGAGGTATTAATCTGCATTTCCCCACTTTTGTTATTCTGGCGTGGGTGGCAGTGGTATCGCAAACACGCGGGATTGGGGAAAGTGGTGCAAAAGGGGATTGGAGGTGAATCGGGTTAGAGTAACGGTAATGTATCGTCGAGCTGACTCTGAAAAACGGATATATATTTTTGCCGCAATGCTCGTGAATGTACATAGAAACCGTACACTGCGTGATACCGATATTTCGATTGTTTTTTTTCTCTTTTCTCTTTTCTCATTTTTTTCCGTTATTCAAAAATTTTACTTGAGTAATGAAATATTAGGTCACCGATAGGGGAGGGGAAACGGCTCTTGTTTCGGTTAACAGAATGGTGACCGGATATCGCTCGATATTTTAATCCCCAGAAGCCCTAAAAAAAGTCTCAGGATCTTTTGCAATTTCACTTAAGCGGAGATGTATCGATTAATTGAAGTTTTTAATGAAAAGTGTATATTTGAAGAAATATAATCTTTAAATTCAAATGGCTTTTTGAAAAACGGCTTGTCAAATAAACTGAAAAAATTTTATCATGTTTTTGTCTACTGCTGACCACTGTATGTTATATTGTAATGTTTAATATATATCTGTAAAGATTTAGCTATTATATCTAAAAGAGAAGTAATGCGTGGAGCAGTACAATTTATGGAATTTAATACAAATTAATTAGGAAGCGGTACTGGTTTTAAATAAAATAGTAATTATTTCTCGAATTGGGAGTTGAGAAGTCGATGATGCATCTGAAATCGAACATTGCCTCGATCACGTCGGGTTCAAATAAATGGGAATTGGCCGATACAATAAAAAAAGAAAAGAACTCAATGGTACTGCGTCCGTTCGGTTCTTTTCTCGTTATTTCCGTTCCTCGCTTTTCAGTCCTGTCATCCACACCCCATGCTTCGCTGTTTCAGAGTTAACCTATATCACACATTGTGTATAATCTCTTGTTCGGTCACAAAATATTAAATTATCATTTTCAAGTTTATCCCAAATTAAAATAAAAAGTTGTTATACTAAGGTACTATTTTTATTTGATTTATTTTTATTTCGAATCCGAGATTCGAAAGCACGCATATTCTTCAAATAAAAGTCTACATTGAAAAGCTCTTTTAACGTCAGACTTTTCAAGATTTAAGAATTTATTAATTACAAAACTTCCATATTAATATGAGTATCCTTTCTCGAAAATATTATAAATAACCATTTTTCAATTTTAAAATAATTTTTATCACTTTCTGTATCCACTAATCTTTCCTTAATCTTCGCCTATCCTCACTAATCTTTTTCTGTCCCTTTCGCAGTCTACTGCCACGCCTATCTTTCTCAATCCCAACTGTTTTATCCATGTCTATCCTTAACCTATCAATTCAATCTTTTTCTATTCTTTTTACAATCTACTAGGAAACTTATCCTTTTCAATCCTTTTCTATCTCTCTTGAGGTATATGTACTACCAAGTCTATCAAATTCAATCTTTAAAAAGGGGATAGATGAGAAATAAATGAGGAAATTGAAGAAAAAGATAGGAAAAGATAGAGCCTAGTGAAAACAACGGATACACACAAATCTTTTTCCACCATTTTACTTCCAACGGGCCCAAGGAATTTCAGGAGCATCAGAATTGGTAAATGATTCCCTTCTATTCATTTCACCTTGCAGTAAATTTTTATGTGTCCCAAAAGCGATTACGTACCATTTTCAAGAAATTGGAATAAGCTTCACGACAGAGCGTGACGTTAAGGATTGAATATAAAATCAAGATGTTTTATGCGAGAAATGCATAGATTATAAAAGAAGGTTTCTTATTGAAGTAAAAAATCTTCTTGAAAGTATGGACTGATTAGAATACATTTGTAAGTAAATCAGTGGAGATATACTTTCACATGTAAATGAGGTACGTGAATGAACTTGAGGTAAAAAATTAATATCGGCGCAGTCTAATGGTCTATAGACTGCATAATAAAGGTCCAAAATTTAGCAATATGATTGGACGACATACATATATATGTATATGTATATACTGTTGCAAAATGGATTGCTGCCAACGAACCCTCCCATACAATTACCCAACATCACGCCATCTTTATTGCTTCCACATTCTTCATCGCTCTGCGCAGTCACTGCAAAACAGCGGCCAATGTGCCACATGCCTGTAAGTGCATAATACACACATAACTAAAGCTTTAAAAAGTCGATCGTAAACTATCGCCCCTGTACGATGAATAAAAATGAAACGGCCTTCGATATAAACGGATATAAACGAATAGTCAGGATGATCAATAATAATCACTACCTACAGATACTTTCCTCATGAATAATAAAGAAATTTTGTATTAAATATTCAAACTTTCCATAGAGTCAATAAAAATGTCCAAAGCACCGTTTAATTATATTCTCTTTGTCCTTTCATTAATTTGCTATCTCGTTTTGAATTGTACAAAAAATCGTTTAAAAATCAAACTTATGAGACCGCGTAGGTATATTTCGTGTTTTTCGATACTATATTGTTAAAGCAGAGACCAAATAATATTTCCTCGAATTTCAAATCCTACACGGTACTCAGTTTTTATGCGATTGTCAGAAAAATATGAATACATCTGCAATTTTTTTAAAACAATTTTTCCATATCGAGAAATGTATTTTGCCATTTACTATTGCTAGTTTCACAGCGCTATTAGGTGTAGTAAATACTGTATAGGAATTAAGAACTTTTAAAGAGAAATAATTAATTGGTTATTTCATCAGTCGCGAGGCAGATGAAAATTGAAGAAACTGTTCCTGTTATTCGGTCGGTAGACTCATTTTAAGTAGTCTACTAAAGAAGTCGGTACGCGATGGTTTTCGTGTCGGGTCGAAAGTTTGAGAAGATAATCTCGCCATGTCGAAGTTGCTTGTTTCAAACTTTCTAAAGACCTCCAGGACTGCTTTCTTACCTTCTACAGGCTTCGGATGAAACCTCCGCGCTTTACACACCTACCCATAGTCCCTGGACACCAGGTTTCACGTCATTTCAAAAACAACTTCGCTGCCCAGCCTTTATTGCCTTCCCAGAGAACCAACCTCATATATTTAAGTGCTACCAGGAACATAAATTGCGTCTTTCCATACTGTAGATTACTCTTACTGATATTTTCCATTCATAATGTTCAAAAAGTCAAGATACATTAATTATAAAAGTTCTAAAAGATGTGATCCCTCCCCTCTTATTTCGACCATAGCTTAAAACGAAAAGAAAAACCATTAAAAATCACATTTTCACATACTATCACTATCACTCGTGTAATCAGAGCTTGAAAATACATGAATATACGAATTTAACACTTTTAAAGTGCAAATGTTTTTCAGTATTTTTAGAATCTTGAAAATTTCGTTACAGATAAACACATCAGCGTAAACAAACTTAATCATTAGTGCTTCTGTCGTAACATCGTTGAGTACATTCAATTATCGAAGAGACGGTATTTCTGTCAATAAAATCGTTTTCATACATATTTTCGAAGCGCAACGTTCTGTGAAATTTGAACGGTTCTTGAAATGAATCACGGAATGAGTGGAATAGCTCTTAAAATTAAAATTCAATTCGCAGAGAGACGTCATTAGATTAAGTGGAATTGGAAACTTCGGTAGAAAATTAGAGTCGATTCGCCTTAAAACGTACCTCGTTATCTCGTTCGTCGAGCAAGACTGCACAGAATACCTTTCGCCCTCTGGAATCTCACCCCAGATTCATAAAACTTATTTTTAAGTAACAGTACTGCATAATATGCATAATGGGCAAAATTTCATTTAAGCCAGATTCACAGTGGTATCCGTGACCGTATCTAATTTGACTCTCAAATTTCACCTAATTTTAACCCTTGCATTTTACAAATCAAAAATAGGGAAATTTCATTTGACTGAAATATCAGATTTTAGAACTACAATCCTTTATAAAAACCCATCGAAAGGTATTATCAGAGGGTGTTAAAATCTAATTTTATTTTACTTGTACGATTGTAGATGGATAAAAATTCTATTTACTTGAAGCAGAGAAAACGCATCCATATAACATGCTCACAGAGAGTATCGAATTTATTGTGCTGTTTGGAAAATTATTTACCCTTTTTTCCTTTTTTCCTTTTAAAATGAAAAATAGTTTATCAAAAGGTAAATGGAATGAAAGGAATAAAGCTTGCTGAATTTTACGAGTAGAGCAAGTGAAATACGAGCGAAACTTAGTGCTGTGTGCACGCAGCGTCTTATACTCACCAATCACATTTTACGCGTTAATAAAGGTCAAAGTCAGTTCATTCGAGCTATTATATCGCGGTTATTACTTGCCCACTATGCGGTCCGTTTATATTCCACGTCGCCGGCTTCGTAATAAACACCTACCCTCATTATGCGCCTCAGTAAATGGAATCGATAATTGTAAGCTGACGGAAACTGTGTTGGCTTTTTTTGTCCCTCTCAACAGATTTCCATAGTTCTAATAAGAAGATTAAAAAGTTATAGTTTATTCTTCATCATCGGAATTCTTTTCATTGAACACCATTTTTAATGAATCATTAAATTAATATTTCATTTCATATCTCAGGGAGGTTTGAAAAAACTTTCTTTGTGTAGAAGGGAGCGACTTTAGCTCTTGTTGGTTTTGATTTGAAGTTTCCGAGTTTCCCATGTAAATGGCATGGGGAAAAATCCCTTTTGGACTTTTTGGAATAACTTTTCAGGATTTGGGAAAATGTTGCGGCTTACGAAAAACTATCCAGCATCTTGAAAACTACCCTTAAACTAAAAATGTAAATTCTTCATAAAATTTTTGCATTAGTTAATTAATTTTTTGTTTAATTTTTGAATCACCCTAATATACATTTATATAAATGTTAAGATCTTCAAAAAATGTTATGACTGTTTAAGATTACAGATGAAAAGTAAACTTTGAATTGTATACGTATTTAGATTCGACCACAGACTCACTCAAGGTTCGGTTTCAAGTCTCCCTTGATAATAATTGGAGAACTCTTCTAGAAAGTGGCTTCTTCTGTCCAGAAACTAGGTTCAAACAAAAGTTTTGCAAATAATTTAAGACTGTAAATGGAGAACGCTGTTAGTTCTCAAGTATTAAAACTCTTCGAAATGGATTTTCTCGACTTTTTTTTCCTTTCAACTCTCAATTAATGCTTTTATGAATGCCCTGGCCGAAATTCTAATTTCTTACGCTAGAGTTTGTAATTAAGAGGCTATTAAGTCAGTTGGAAAGTGCAGAAAAAGGAACGAATATGTAAAGTATAAAACTGATGAGAAAAGTGAGGCGCTGGAAAAAATGTTGTAGAAAGTCTATTTTTAACTTTATAAAGATTGTGATATTTAAATTACATCTTGGCCTATTCGATCTTAATCTCTGAAGGTTTTATAAACTCAAATGAAAAATTCTTTACAAAAATTTTTTCTGTCGAAACGTATAACTCAAAGTCAGTTTGCTAATGCAGCTATCAACAACTTTGAAACGGGATGCTTGACAGCCACGTATCTATTTCTTTTGAATTCTTTATATTTCGAGGAAGGAAAACAGTGAAAAGTTTAGTTTGCCGCAAAAATAGCTTAGGTAAGTTGGAACATGGGTTGAAGGGTGGGAAGAGGCTGTGACGAGAAACGGTTGTCTGGGAAAGTAGACGTTTTTCTAAAGCGGACTATTTGAATTTGGTATTCGTGAGGTGGTGACGTGGCTGAAATAGACGTGCTCGAGGCTGAATCCTTCGAGCTGACTCGCAAGTAAACAGAGCAGAAACAGGACAACTTATACATACAGACACCCACACACTTCGCCTTACTTGCATTTTTCTCAAGAGCGTATTCTTTCCTGACATCTTTCCTTCAGGCGAAATCACAGCTGTGTGTTAAAGGCCACATATCGCAACAGGTTCGCGAGCAAAGATTTCAATTAAATGTTCACTATATGCGTCTGGCTAAAAAATTTATAGTATTGTGAGTCGATTCGATTTCTATAGTTCAGTCTGCTCTTCCCTTAAAATTTCCCGAAAACCTTCAAACTCTCTCAAAATTCCCCCCAAAAAAACCTCTTGAAATTTCTTAAGATTTACAATCCTTTTATATTCTTCAAAATTCTTTTAAAATTCCTAGAAACCTCTTAAAATTTCTCTCTAAAAAAGTGTTGTTTTAAACCTGCTCTCTAAATTTTAATCAGTAAATAACAATACACTCGATTTATTTCCAAAATAGTTGAATTTTTTTCTCTGGCGTAGTCGATATAATTTTAGCAGAGGAGGTTGATATAGGTTCCATGGAGGCAATAAAGTATCGAAACTTGATTGTCAAAAATCGATAATTACGAGGAAAAACCAGTAAAAAATTCTAGTTATTCTTACCAGAAATTATTGTTACATCTATGAAAAGAACTTGATTAAAATAATCAGAAGATGGTCAACTTATGGTGGACTTATAATACTTATTGTCTTATTAGAATAACCAGAATTCTCCTTATTCTAACTAAAGTGTAAAATTACATAAATTAAGGTGATTCATGATTTACTAGGTTTCTAAAAGCCAAGACCAAAAAGGCTTTCCTCTTCAATAATTATTAATGCATCTATTACGAGCACTTTAACCCGTTTGCGATGGAAAAAATTAGTATTTTCCTGATATTTTAAAAATATCCAGATAACTGTTCGTTTTCTTGACGTTATTCGACGAAGTGGATTATCGCATTATTTCCGAGCGAGCGAATGCAGAATTAGCGTGGAGCAAAGAGCTGTAGACGACATTAGTCGGATTTCGAGTGCAGCTCTAATTTATGTACCATATAAGCCGCGGACGCATTCGAAATAATGTGTACAGTAAATATTAAAAATGTGAAATACGTGGATAAGAAAAATAATAAAACTTACCGACGACGTTCAGGTGCACGAAATGGCTCATGTGTGGGGTTGTGGAGACTTGGCATTCGTAAATCCCGCTATCTCGGTGCTGAGGATACTTTATTTGAAGCGTCCAATCGTCCGACTGCTGGTTGTGAATTGCACGAAATCGCTGGTCATTCGTGTACGTGTATCGTCCGATGGTCAGCAGGTGGATATCTCTGTATCGGACCCACGACACTTGTAGACTCATCTGAAGCAGAAAAAAACTTTCCGGTTACTTCCTTATTCACTTTACTCTCTCTACGTTAATAAAAATTATCTTTTCAACTTTTAACGGCAGTGACGTTAATTTAGCGGATTCTTAACAATTATCCCGTGTGGAAAAATTTGTAATGGTTCCCTCTAGTCCGTCGAGAATCTATGTTATACTGGCGCGCGATAGCTTATATCTTTCCAGTGGCTATACTATTTTAATAAAAAACAATTTTAATTAAATAGGGTTCTCAGGAGGCCCTGCTAGGGCCTTTAAAAGATTACAAGAGTTTTTAAGTGATCTCATAGAATTTCAAAATATTTCAAATGGTTTCAAGCAGTTTCAACAAATTTCAGTACATTTTAAGAGATCTAAAAGATTTTAAAGAATCCAAAAACATTTTTTGTTTTAAAATCTTGAAATCTATTCACATTTTTTATAACTCTGATATTTCTTGAAAATTCTTAATTTTTTTTATAGACTTTTAAAAGCTTTGGAAATTTGTTAATATTACTAAAAATCTCTTACAATATTTAAACATCTTTTTGAATAATTGAAAATCCTAAAACTATTAAAAAATTTTTTTTTTAAATTCCTTATTGTCTCGAAATCGAAATCCAGTAGGAAATCTTGATATATTTGAAATCTGGTAAAATCTTTTGAATCCCTTTAAGATCCCCAAAATCACTTGAAATCTCTTCAGATTCTCTAAAATCACTTGAAAAACTAACCAAAATTGTTGAATTACTTCAAACTCTTCAAATTCCTTTGAATTCTGTTGAAATTCTTGTAAGATTATTTAAATTCACTTTAAATCTATAAATCGCTTTAAATTCTCATGAAATCCTTTAGAAAATCTTGATATCTTTTAAATCTTGTAAAATTTCTTAAAATTTCTTGAAATCTCTATAAATTCCTTGAAATTATTTGAAATCTTTTGAAATCGCTTGAAATATTTAACAATTGATATCTCGTTTTAACATAGGACTTTTCTTTTCAGAAAAATAACTAGTTAAGTAATTAAATATTGCGAATGATGAATACAGAATATTTTTTTAATCACTCTCACCATTGAAAGTGTGACAATCCTTGTCGAGTCTTTTCCAGATTTTTTATATTAAATTAATGTGGAACTCCTAGCTAGGGAATTCAATGTCTTTAATCTCTAGAACAGCAAGAAGTCGACGAAAATTCCAGTACTGGCGCTAGCATAATAATTACAGTCAATTAGAAAGTATTTCTATACGAGTTGTTCATGGAAAAAGATGGAATTGAAAATTTTGTTTAATTAAACAATAAGCGAGTATCACTCAGGACTATACTTATGAAATGGAAACGTTTTTCGCTTTTCGTAAAAATTAGCCTGGCGGATTAATATGGTTTCACTCTATACTATTTGCAAAAGCAAAGCGCGCAAAGCTCCATAGAAACAGGGAGACGCCCTTGGCACGATAATTACGCTTGCATCGCCTGGCGACCTAGAAACATTTGCGTACCTTGCTATTTCAGTACCGTTGACAGAGGAAAACCACGTAAAAAAGCAAAACAAAACAGGAAAATTTAAAAAACAAAATTTAAAACCTCCGGAGCTTTGAAGCTTTTAGTGTTAACACGAAATTAATTACAAGAGGAATAGACTGAGGAATTAAGTTACTACCTTCATCATACGTGTTGTTGTAGAGACGTGAGCAATTATAAAATATATACAAAAAGCTGCTTGTTTCCTTGTGAACACAACAAACAAATTCAATTTAATGATTCGAACATACATTGAGAAGCCGTAAATTAATTTCAATACAAATAATCTTGATATGTTGTTCGGAATTGAAAAAGTATAAAGTTAATGAAATTCGTGGTGTGGAGGATTCGGGATAAATGGGGGTGCTTAATATGCGAGATTATACAATTTTGCATTATCAGAGGGAAGTATACAATAGCATGAACCAATTACGCGAAACACGTTATCTGATTCTCTTCAATTACATCGTGAATTTCTGTTTGACGTTAATGCATTGATTTCCCTCTCCCAAATTTGCAGAGTATTTAGGAATATGGCCAGCTATTCTCGCACTGTCTCTTTTATTCGTTGCTCGCCGATGACTTCCGCAAGATAAAATAAACAATAGCTAATCGGAGGATGTCATGGTTTGCGCGTATATCCTATCAACGAGGCTGCAAGTCCTAAAAGGTCTAAACCCGTTGAACTGCATCGTTAGTTACATGCCATTCAAATTGCCATCGAGATAAACGAGTTACCAAGTTTATACAATCTCTCTCACCTAAAAGCGACTAACAGAGTGTATCATCGTTTGTAAAAACGCAATGTGTATTTGAAAAACAGGAGGAAACATTTTTCATGGATTGTACATGATTCAAGTTAGCTTGACTCACTAAGAACATTATTTATTAATTTATCGTATATTTAAATCCCTTCCCAAGTTGATCTTCCGGTGATTGAGAAGCGGAAGTTGGAGCTTTGAATCTGGGTGCCTTCTCTAAGGTGGTAAATGTTGAGGCATGACTAATACATATAGACAAAGTTGTGGTAGAAACTTGTGAGTGAATACTGTGTTCTGTGTACAAGTTTCGCTACTTGTACAAGACGTACGTCGTTTGAAAACTACGTCTCATACTTTTGTAGATAAACAGGAGAAGCGACTAACGTGGCAGTAAGTAGTAAAACAACAGCAACAGAAACAGCAACAACAACAGATTCCCCTGCATGGTAACCTGGCAGTTATGTTGTGTTGCGACTATAACTTCGTACAGAAGGTATTATATCTTGGGACGGTTATGTTTCCGTAATTTATGATATGCATGCAATGTAAACTGCCGTAGTTGCCGGGTGAAGGTTCCACCCGCACTCGGCAGCTGTAACCGCTCACCATCACAGTATTCTGGCTTCTGTGGTATACATATACTCTTTGCATACCAATATGTTGTCACATGCCAATGATTTATGCGATGGTCAGTACGTTATTCACGCGTGCCATTTCGCCTTCATTCATAACCAATATACTTCCAAAATCTATATAAAAATGAAAAAGTTAATGAAACCTTCCATCTATAAGGATAGTAAAGTAAGGTCTTGGGTAATCCAGAAGTCTACAACGTAAATTAAAATACTCTTTTCTTATTTTGGGCGTTCTACTTTATGTTATCAGCTTTCAGCAAGCGCAAGTAAAACTGCTGTGAATCAAACACTTTACAGAATCCTAAATCAGTAGAAATTTACCACTCAAGTGGGGAATCTATTTATTGAAGTGGAACTGAAGTGGATTACTTCACTTGTGTATGCCAGTTCTACTTGCTTTGTACACAAACGTGCACATCTTCGGAAACAGCCAAACTATGCGTACTATAGATATCTAAGGTCTTTGATGTTTGCCTTGGACTATCGATGGCGAAGTCCATTGTCCATTATCCAAGTAAGAAATAAATTTCGAATGAGATGAATGATTTTCGTGTAATACAGCTTCTTCTAATATTGAAGCAACGTTGACGAAACGTGACTTCTCGATCATTCAGAACTGTTATAAAGCTTATTAAGAAATTTTCTGGTCTTTGCGAAAATCAGTAATTGGATAAACTTGCACAGAATCTTTCTACAATTTCAACCATGATTATATTGTTCTTTTTCTCAATTATTATCTCTCGAATGGAAGAGAAAAAGAAAACAGATAAACTAATTGGGGAAAAATTTTATAGAAAAATCTTTTATCCTGCTGCAGCGATTGGCACCAGTGATTTCTTCTTTTTTCCAAGATACGCCCCTCTGGCATTCAGCTTTCCAATTACTTCACTCCCTGGCTAGTTAGACTAAAGCGAAACCGCAATATGGCTAGGAATAATTTATCAGGTGAGACAACTCGCTCTTGCTGAAAAAGCCTTACGGCGCCAGAAGAATGCGCGCTTTTCTTCATCCGTGAATTTACTTTTTCGTTTCTATCTTCGTCATTTCGTTAAACCCTACAAACGTGATGAAAAAGGCGCAAAGCGTCACGAGAACTGAAATCCACATCCGCAATTTGAGATCTCTACTATGGATTTTGTTCCATTGCGTTTATGTGAGGTGTCACATTTCCCAAGAGGAAAATAAATTAAACATATTTTCCCTCGTTTGATTAATTACTTTATAAACTTATTTATGGAAGTGGAGCAATTTATAACTATATTTTGCAACTGAGAATTTCCGCATTTAAATGGAGGGAGGACAAGTTTGGAACTCTATAATCCAAACTCAGGTTTGATAATTAGGTTTCGAAATGGACTTAGCGTAATAAAGTAAACGTTGGATTAACATTGCCCTGGACAATCCGGACCTAGCTGATGTCATAAGCAACATTTCTGAAATGATAACCTGTCTGGGACGAGTACTAACTGGTTTGATGTTTTCACAGAACAAATCCCATTCAAGACCTCTCCACTTCGATGACGGCGATTCAGCCCACACACAAGTAGTCGTACTGCAGCTAACTACATACTACCAATTAGAATCCACAGCCCGGTAATGGGCTTTCAATATCTCCTGGAGTTTAATGAAGGGCATTGAACCCCTTTTCCTAATCCTCATCAAAAACAAACTAGACGAGGACTCGAAAAAAATTATAAATGCTGGGAAATTTTAAATCGATATCGAACGTTCATTGAACGATCTAAAAAAATATTTAATATCTGGAAAGTGGAGAAGTGGAAAACTATTTTTATTATTCCCTAAAATAATACAGTAGATTGGAAGTTTTGTTGATCTCAAAGGAATTCAAAAGATTTAAAAAAATTAGTATATCAAATAAATTTCGTCAATTGAACAAAGGTGGAAAGGTGACAAACTCCCAGACGTTTTACATCATAGACTAAAAATAGGGTACTTTAGGGAAGAAATCGTAAAGGGGGCTATGAAAGGGGAATTGAAAATGGGAGTAAAAAAAGGATGGGAAAAGGGGATTGTGAAAATACGAGTAGTATGTATATGTTCAGAACTAAGAGTAATGCAACATAGAAAAGAAAAAGAAAAAGTTTTAAAGAATGTATTATTGCTTTTCGAATGAAAATGACAAGTTGAACGATTGAACTACTCAAGAGCCTAGCAGCTGTTTATCCAGCATATGTGGTCATTTGGTCAATGAATGTGATTGCATCCCACTTCTATCGAACGTGAAATTACGTAAATTCATCCATGACAGATCCGTAATGAATGAGTCACTAATGACGTGTCGCTGTTTGTACGTGTAATTCATAAATTTTAATAAAATAGCCAAACGAAACTCGAACCACCCAGGATAATAAAATCGAGAAGAATGCAATTTTATTTTTCACTTTTCATTTGACTTGCAGATTCATTTTGTTCTGTACAATCATCAATTGAAATTATTTTTAAACTGCGGTATTTCTAAATTCTAATTCTACTAAAATTAATAGGTATAAGTTCTTCTTTCCAGTTAAACGTACAGAGTTGTACAAAACAGACAATAAGTGAATTTTGAATAGTGAATAAGTTATTAACCGGAACGACGAATTTGAGAAATCTCTAATTGCATTTAGGTAATGCATAATTGAGAATTTCCACATGAAAGGCTTAACTCTTAATGACTTAGGAAATTTACAGCTCAAGTACATCAGACACCTTTATGTAGTTCATGGCTCGCGATATATCTCTCTTGTCTCCTAACTCTAATACTCAAGTTTAATTAGAGATTATCACTTTGGTTGATCTTCGAAGAACATATAGTTCCACGACTCTGTGCAAGCCACGTTTTCTCGTATCTTCGACGGTTTCGTTCATAAGATAAAACTGGACCTTTATTACTTTCCGAAAAGTGGACCTTAAAGACACTCACTACTTCCCTTAAATGACTTTATACCTAAACCTGGAAGTCAAGTTGATTCTCAGGTCAACTTTGTTCTAGAAAAAGTATAATATATGCAAAAAAAATGGATCCACATTTTATTTTGAAACATGATTTAAAAACCCACGCAGAAATTTTCATAGGGTCTTGATGAGGTCCTGTTCTACGCACGTAGGAAAAAATGGTCAATACCCCACCAAGAATAAAACTCTATTCTGGATTCATTATTTGCAAGTGGTTTTAAGGAATTTTTAAAGAATTTCAAAATAATTCACGGGAGTTTCCAGCTTTTAGAGTAACAAAAAGGCATATTTAATAAGGATTTAAAAAACATTTCAAGTGATTTTAAGGAATTACTCTTATAATCTTTTTGAAATCTCTTTAATCTCTAGTTATTAAAAATTATGAAAAAAATATAATCATAAAATGTAGTTTAATAATAATTTGTATAACTTCAATAAACATGTTATTTAATTTTACAATGAATAAATAATAATTATAATCTTTGACAGGAAATGTGTTCCTCGAAAATAATGTAGTTGGAGTGGATATTCCTTGGTTTTACAAAACTGTAACCTAAGAGCAGGCTGGCAACAGGATGGTTGCATGTCACGGTCTAGTTTGTCTACCCGAGACTATCGGTTAACCATTCGTCTTCATGTTACACTCTATCCTCATCTTTTACTGCACTTCTAGTTCCCCTTTCTTTATGGTCGAACTCTATTTATTCCCGCCGGGAAAGCTGGAACCCTTCACCTATAGGCGTATGCTAACGAACACGGAACATAACTTCAACGTCAGCTAAGTTAGGTCGTGATTTTTTCAACACTGGCGAATTAAAACAGTTATTTTTCACTGCTACGGAGAAATTTCATTCGAATGAAATATTGCATTTGCAGGTATAAGCGAGAACATTCAGATTGAAATGGATAGTCACGGAGACCACTCAAAGCATGCAAAATAATTGCCAAATTCCGCTCTTAAAACTGTTACATGGAGAAAAAAAGAGCTGCTAATTATGAATAAAGTTGCAAAATACTCACAAATTATGTAAAGATTACAGAAAATCCCATAAGCCCTAGATTTTTTTTCTCCGTGTATTATTTATAGGAAGTCTCAGATTTTTTTATTAATTTAAAGCAGTGAACGATTTACGAAGTTTTTTCAGAAGCGTGCTTTTAAAATTACTTAGGAAAACGCTCTCAAATTAGAAAAGTCATTATTCTACTTGTTCTTTTCTCACATTTTCTTTCTCTCTAGATTGAAATAGGCCAAGTCTCTGAATAATTAAAACACATTTCATGCCTCCCTTAATACTTCTGGAAAAACAGCATGGCCGGAGGTTGCGAAACGAGGAGGATAATGTAAATCCATTATGTGGAGTCGTCTGTAATATATATCGCCCTTCAGACATATTCTTTAATCTTCTCAGTATTCTGAATGGCTTCTAACATTCTTTCGGTTTTATAGTTTGTATAGACAAAATCGTTTTGACCTTCTTCTACGACCTGAGAAAATTTTCTCTTCGGTTATTTTAAGAAACTAGATACCATTGCATGTTTAGCCAGTTTTAAGGATAGAAGAATTCACCTCAGTTTACAACTTTTGCCAACTTGCAGAACACAGATTGAAAAGTTGGAAATTTTCTTCTGTAATTAGCAGATAATATTAGGTCTGCAACTGAATTCGAATTACTAACTTTTCGTTACATTCTACAGAGTTGTTCGTTAAATCTTTTCATGTTCAAACAAGTGTAAGTTTCTCGTGAAGGAGAAATAGGTATATGTATTTGTGAATAATAATAATACATCAAACTTGATAAACTTGACGGATCTTGAAAGGAAAAAGAAGATCCGTAACATTCTGTAAGCTCTGTAGTCTCTCAGCAATTTTCCTATTTTAACGACATGCTTAAAAAATATTCGTATTCTTATATGGTATATCTATATATATATAACTATAGTTCTGTTAGAAACTGATTTAAAACTTTTAAGTATCATTAACCAATTCACTTTGAGGGCAACTAGATGCTTTTTCCTATCTATTATAAATTTTAAAACTTGCTATCGATCTTTAAAGATGGAAATGTTACTCTCTCAATCCGAATCATTAAGAATTTAAATAAGTGCTGTTAGTTGATTGAGACAGTTGATATTTCTCGTACTTGGCAATTATTAAATTACATTCATGTGTAGTTTACTCAACAGAGTTAGCTGTGAAAGTACCTTACATAATATGAGAACTATCCTAACTATTTAGCATGCATATACATCTATCTATACGTACAACTCCCTTTTCCAAAATTCTGCGAGATAGAAATGTGGTTTCTATTTGTGATCGGTAACATAGCACCTGTTTATTCTGGAAATCGTACCGCAACATCTACCATCCTGCAATGGAGCCAAACCGCGAAGGGTAGTATGCTCGTAAAAGACGATACTCTCCGAAAATCACATGCTGAAAATTCACACGAAAAGACCCTTATCAAAACGATAAATCCTTGCTGATCCGAACTCCGCAATCTTGCTTTCGCGACCAAAATCCTTTCGTTAACGTCCCGAATCAATTTTATGGAAGAGCTTAACTTCGTTAGTATTTTCATGAAACTGAACTCGAATCACAAAGTCTGGTTTAAACTTTCGGTTTTATTCAATAAACCATTTTCAAATTTTACAGAAGGTTTCAGGAGCTATTGAAACCTTCGGATTTATCCAAATGTAAAGTTTCATTGTAAAAGTGAGGTAATTAGCTGGTTCATATTTTCAATATTAAACTGGTTCTAAACTAAATTAATTTCTTTAATCACGTTGAGATCTTTCTCCGTATTCTATATGGATTTAAATTTATGAAAATTATCTGAAATTTGCAGCTAATTCGCCTGTAAGTGTCAGACCGGAAGAGTAAATACTAATAATTCTGTTTGACGGTGCCGTTTACTTGCTAACCGACAGTAGTGCAAAAGGGATGACCCATTGGAACGGATCAATGCAACAAACCAACACCATCGCAAACAGTATCTGCAGACCTATTTCGTATTCAAGTTGCTTTTCTCCATCGGTCGCATTCAGTTTTTCGCTTCACTTGCGTTAAGTCAGAACTGAAAATGTTAGTAGATCGATGCCATATCCGCAAAGATTCGTTCCATGCATACACATATGTATTATTCTCTGCACCCTCGCTTCCCTTAAATCGCACGTCACGCAATTTCGCCCTCGAAGGTCTGAGATTTCAATGTAAACACAAATTACACATTCGGCGAAATACATTTAAATCCTAATCTCGAAGGAAAATAGCATAAAAATCAGAGAAAACGTACATTTCACACTCTTGTTTTCTGTTTTCTCTTTTCTTGTTTCCATTTGATACAAGAAAATTTGATTGAAATTTTTGAATCGAAAAAAACATTTACATTAATTCACCGTCACATTTTCACCCTTGCAGTAATACTTAAGTTATACTTGGAAAATTATACCAAAATTCAGCATAAGCGCTTTGCGCAACGTAAACCCCAAGGCATATTTAACCGAATTAGGAACTAATTAGACTGACTTAACATTACTTGTGCATTTGCTCTACCTCTATCTTTGAAGATATGTAGATTTGTGTTCTTAGCTTACTTCTGTTGATCTAAGAAATTTTAATATCCAAATTGATTAAGTCATCAATCTTCAAATTCATAATTATTTCTGTATCCATTATCGAATAGCATATAAAGTGTAATAAATATTTTTCACTAGTTTCCACTGTTTTAATAGAGGGTCTCGAAATATAAAAACAATAAAAAACGAGTAGAAGTTCATTTTCAATGGGTGACATGATTAAGAACAACATCATAGGAAATTGATAGTTTTAATTAATGAATTGCAAATTAATCTCACAGCTTGTACAAGTACTTTAACAAGACCGATATTATAATTTGATTGAGTACTTTCATACTAAATTTTGAAGAGTATCATAGAAAACAATGTCCAACACTATTATAACGATTACGAAACTGAACTTCCTATAATAGAACCTCCTATAATATACTTCAATGGGAATGTATCTAATATGATGTCCTGAATTAGAGGTAAAAAAAAAGGCTAAAATTTTGACTCGAGTACCATGATAATACTTGGAAAAAAAAATTTGTCGTACGTATTATGTGTATTAGTATGCGTCCCAGTTGAACAACAAGTTCATTTTCAATCCTTTTGTACTATATATAATATATATAGTATATAGGTTTCTCCTTTCCAATACTTTGTTGCCTACACTTTTTCGGACTTTTTTATTTGACTTCTTCGACAAAACTTATACGAAAAGGACTTTCTTGAAGATTTTTATGTTTCAATTCTGATACTCAAGACACGATGGAACTCATGAGAACTTTCGCGACGAGTTACCATTTGTGAGCTCGACTTGTCATATGTACTGAGAGTACCTAGCAACCGAGTGCTACGCCATAAATCGCACCAGGGTCCCAAACTTCATGCGAATATTTGGTTTTCTTCTTCCTTTTTTGAAAATGAGAAAGTCCGCCTCTGTTGGTTATTGGAAAAACGAAAGATAAAATTTGCGGAAGTTCATTCTGAAATACCGCCATTAGCCTAAAATACCTTTCTGGCAGTTATATTTTGTAAAAAAGAAGAATAAGTTGAAATAAAAATAATAAATAGTTTAGCGTTTTTTTTCAGTATATACCTATATATATATATACATATTTTCATTACTCAAAAGGAGTTTCAAACATTTTAAGTGTTCTAAATAACAGTAATTACAAGAGCTCATTTAGATAAGAAAGCTAAGCAGTAAAAGTTTCTGGAAAACACGAAATGATCTTCCTGGAAACCTACAATAGTTTTTCACCCCTCTGGGGACAATAATTACCGAGACTGACCTAAAAACAAATCTTTGTTAGAACTCCAACCAAACCGATTTATATGAATAAAAACTTGAGAATCGACTGTCTTTTTCTAATTAACATAATATTGA
>JAUESI010000036.1:4508533-4540966 GCA_032275145.1 Synergus laeviventris
CGTAGAGTTATTTATTTAAAACTGAAAACTCTGAAAAATTGATAGTTAGGCCATTTAATTAGTGTGTGTTACTATTCAAATTAGATATTATTGCAATAAACCAACTATATTATTGTAATGACCTAACTATCCATTTTTCTTAGTTTATATAGTTTTTGATAATTATAAAATAAGGCTCAAGTTCGACGTTCTCGTGCATTCCAGATGACCTTATTGATTTTTACTTGACAATTCATTGAGTACAATATTGAAATTCATTGATGTCAGAGGATCGTCAGATATAACCTTCCATTGTCGACGTTTCTGAGAAGTGGTGCCGGCAAATTGAATGTGTCATGTGCAAAAACTCATTAAACACGTGCGAGTCATCTCAAGTGGATTTGACGACGAATGATAGTTAAGATATAATTGAGAAAGAGAAGTTCAGCATTCTCTCTCTACAGCAGTTAGAGAAGCTTCCAGCGTGAATTTTTCACAAATTAGCCCGCTTTTCAGGATTTTTCATCGCTTTTTAAAACAAAAATTTATAACTTGGTCAGGTGGTGAAAAATGTGAAAATTGCCTACAAAATTTCTTAGTCCACACTGGAAAAAGCCCTTTTATTATGTGACACAAAAAATTCAAAATCTGATCATCAAGTTGAAAAAAACCAAAAAATAACTTTATAAAAAATAAAGGATACTTCTTTACCTTGAATTTTTAGTACATTTTGTGGGAAATGCCCAGCTTAGAGATTCTTAAATGTTGGCCCTCTAGAGGCCCCACAGACACCAGAAGACGATCGAGTCGGGAAAATGATTATAAAAAAATTTAGCACTGATAATCCTTTGTAGATGTACACTCAAAATTTAAATCACTTTGAATTAGAAATTAGAACCTGCCAATATTCGCGACGTTTCACTTTAACTTTTATATGTCTTGTCTATGCGATAGTCAAAACCGAACTGAATTAAATAACAGAGGAATATTATTTTCATGACATCAACACCACACACATGGAAAATGCGAATAAAAAATAATACTCGGAGCTTTGAATATCAATGCCAGACCCTTCAAAACATAAACAAAACTTGATCTCTCTTTCTAAACTAACTTCTCTAATTGCGAGAGTAATAATAACAAATCCAGGCTCTTTTCAAAGAGCGAATTGGCAATAAAAATAAACAGTAAACACTAGAGAAATTCACAATTAATTAACGTCTGAGTCTGAATAATAAATCAGGCCGACAATCTCTTTAAAAAAAAAGGAATAAAAATATAAACAAGACCAAAATTACTTGTAACATAGGTCATGGCCAGGAGCAATGCTTGAGCAAGGCAACTTTTTTTCACGAGAATTGCTATACTGTAGATAACGATTTAAACAAGAAAATTAAGAGTATTAAAGAACGCATGTCATTACCAAGAAACTTTTTCTTGAAATATCAAATAATTGACTGATAATCTCTGATTAATATATGAATAAGTAAATATACATATCGCTTCAAAAAGCCTTTCTGGTAGAGATTAATATTTTCCTTTTTCTCAGAAATTCAAACATTTTTCTGGTAATTTTCCACTTATTTTCTGTTTGTTCTCACTCCAGTCCATTTGAGTTTTTCTACAAGCGTATGTTACCCTATGTATACCCACAGCGATGCGATTTTCTGCCACCGAAACCATTAAGGACGTTTTTTTAAGCTTTTTAAGCGGCACCTTCAACCGTCCGACCCAGAACGAAGCCTCTTTAAAGCATTTCCTGAGCTTTTAACGAGCCCCTCATAAAAGCGTGCGGCATAAGTCGTGTTCTTTCCATTTACCGGTTTTACGTGTAAACTTCAGTACGGGGAAGTGGCCATGGCCAAGTAAATACGCGCTATCTTCGTCTACTTTTATATTCAAGCTATATATGTATATCTACAATTCAAGAACAAGTGCAGGAAACCGTAGCTATAATAAATAAAACATAACTGAATAAATAAACTAAATAAATCCCATCTTGTTTTACCATTTTAAATATAGAAGGTTAGGGCTTCCAGCAACATAATACTTAACATTTCAAGGATTAATGAGCTAAAGTATAAATTCTCATTTAGCAGAAGATTTAATTCTACTAAATTATTGAACTACGAGAGATCATTTTTGAATTAATGAATAGTGCATTGTTCTAGATTTCTCAGGACTGCTTCATTGCATAGCAGAGACAATATCCTATTGCGATTTGTTGAAGTAACAGCGTCAATTTAGATCAACCTTTTCATTGTGTAAATTCGAGTTTGAAAGGAAATCCTTTCCTTGGAAATGTGCACTACGAAATTACTTTGCTTTCGAATTGAATATACTCGTAGAATGAAAATGTATCACTATAAAGATCAATAAACATGATCAGTGATTATATTTAACAATATGCGCTTTGTTAAGCCGATTTTATTTAACACAACAAGACTTCTGCTATAATTGAATTCTGCTACACGTATTGTACAATGTATTTTGCTTCCTCATAGAGGAAGCTTTGTAGTTTTTACATTTTCCAATACTTTAAAAATGGTTTAATTATAATTTGATTTTTCTTTCCGATGAAAATAGTTTGTGGTGACCTAAAAACGCATCATATGCAAAAAAATTCCAAAATTTTTTATTGCGGATTGAAAAACCAAAACCCTAGTTACAAAATCAACTTAAAATCCAAAAAGAACTCCACCTTTCGACAGATTTTTAAAACTGAACAATTCTCTTTGATGATGCCTAAAAACCACCCTCTATAGAGAACACCAACAATCCCTCCACCTACAACACATTATTAAACGTGAAAAATATAAGTGAATATTAACAGAATTGTTGTTAAAGGTGTCGAGAGTTCTCACCCCCACAATAAAGATGCACATTAGTATCACGCGGGGTCATTTTTGAGTTTTAAGTCGATTTTGTGACTAGGAGTTGTTTTTCACTCTGGTAATTCAAAAGGTTGACATTTGGAATTTTGTTAGCTTATTATACAATTGACATAGAGCAATTAAAAAAAGTGGGAATTCGAAAGGAAACAAATCGAGGTCATCAGTAAAGTATTGTCCACTCGAAAGGGTAGTTTTTCAGAGATTGTGTTCTCATGGAAAGAAAATAACGTTCCAATAACAACATTTCAAACAAAATCAGAATTGTTCTTGTCTCTTTGCAACTAATTGAGCTCAGCAGCAACACCAGTAACTGATTGAGATCATGTCTCTTGTTGCTCGTCCCCCTTTTTTGTGTGAAATAGAACGAGCCTTTGAACCCCCATCTGATAGAAGATCACGGTACAAAGGAGAAGTTTGGGATTCGGAAACAAAAAAAAATATATTATGGGGTGTTCGGTGCTGTTATTGGAACTCCAGGCTGGTTGGTGGGCAGGGCAAGCGTGCTATATCGATTAAAATACACCCATCGAACACGCACGGATAACGACTCCCACAGGATTCGTGGCTAGGCGTTAATCTCCACCTTCCTTAGCATCTGAGCTAAAGTGGTGACGGTGAACCCGAGAAGCGAGGCTGTGGGAAGGGGACTCTGAGGAGATCAAGTGGATGGCTAATTGCCGAGACCTAAAGACCATCCGGCTTGAAGGACGCACGAAGGTGGAAGTACACCTCTGCCTAATCAAAATTCAATAAATATCTCAGAAGGTATGGAACACTGGAAAAGCTTGGCTAATTTGTTCAATGAATTTCGTTAATATTAAAACAATTGAAAGCCAAGTTTTCACATGCATATCAAAGTTTCATTTCACTCGAATATTTTGACATTCTACCCTTGTCGTGAAAACGTTCATCGATCGACCTCTTCGACAATCGATCATATCCAGCGAGTCATATCTGGAAGATAATGGTCTCACATCAGCATGCAAACCATCCGCCAACACTAACGAAGAAGTGCATCGATGATTGTTTGGCGTTGTTGGTTCTTGGCGAAGGCAATACTTCGTATCAAAGATAACGTCCTCATTCGCATGCCTCAACCTATACGAATGACACAAGAATTATGGTGCTTGTGACATAAAGGAGACGAAATCCTCGTCCGTGTAACGATACGTGAAGTGCCGTCGCCGTATCTCGTTGGTGACGTGTACTAGGAATATCAGAGCGACAAAGTGGGATATTCGTTCCACTTACGTTGGAGAGATTCTCCAGTTGCCTTTCACGTTCAACGTGCCTGTTTCCAGCTCGGTATATCGCCTCGAATCAAATTGGGTCAGGTCTGTATTCAGTGGAGAGTGGAAAAGGGAGGAAACACTGTTGACGACCCGCTGTCTTGTTGTATAGATCTTTATTGTTTTATCCTTCATCGATGTCTGCAAATATCGATTTGTATTCATCTATTCAGTTGCATCCATCTTATTAGGGAACATTCTCCTCATCTGTTCTTTCTTTGGCTGCTGTTCCAAGTATTATATAGAAGGTTGTCCCCAAACTCTGGATCAGAATTACCACAACTTGAAAGCTAAAAGAACCATATTTAAAGGATAGGGTGAGTTTGATCTATGCGAAAGAGGCGCTTTTACAATTACAATTGAATTTCACTTACAGATAAGTTCGTTCAATTGAACAATCATATTTCGAGCCTTCTTCTCAAGATCATGAAAATATGAAAATAAAACTAGCCATCCAAGACGGAAGTAGCGAAAATTAATCTATATCAGTTGGTAACGAAAGTCTTTAAAATTTGTAATATACGAGAAATGGAAGAACAAGAGAAAGGAAGACAAAATTCTCTTGAACCATAATTTGCAGAAGAGGCGACAGGTTGATTGGGCCCATCCTTTGGAATGAATAGGGAAAATTTTATAAAGCACATGTAATATAAAATGAAGACAAAAGACCAGAAGAATGTCGAGATGGGAAATTCTTTTCTTATAATCAAATCTAAGAGAATAATCAAATAAATTACAATTATTTGTATTATTTTAAAATGACCTCTTTCGAATTATTTTAAATATGTTAATAATCCAGTTGTCAGGATAGCCTTTTAAAAGCCATTCGTCAAATCCATAATTTATCCCCCAGGATTTATAATGAAATTACGGACTGAGACATTTTATCGCGAACCGTATTTTAATTGCAGGTCTGACTCACATTCAACGTTTAATATAACTGCTATTGAATATTACGAACGAGTCTGCTTTTCAAGAAAGAGGGGTGCTCTGGACAAAAGTGAGGGAGCAAGAATTTTCAGGATAGGTATACAAAAGGGTTCATGTCTAAGAGAAATCCAGCCTCTGTCTAATGATTTTCTACAAGCCTTAATTAATTTCATCGTGTTATTTATCACCCATCATATTTTCATAAATTCGGTTTTTATCAATGACCATTACATCATCAGATGTCAGTTAAAATTGTTAACAGTCAATAAAAAGTGTTATATACTGAAGTATATTCGGAATAATTCTACTGTAGAAATGTTTTACTACCACAAATTTTATATTTTGATGCAAATTCTGGAAGAAAAATCTATGCATACCATAAGGTTATCTACATCCGAACAAATCTTTGGCATCCGTTACCGCGAAGTGAGTTCCGCTGGGGTAATAAATCGTTTTACTCCCAATGGTAAATTTAAGCAATTGGTGAAGTAAATGCTCCATCGAGATTCTAGGATTATGGGTTCGTTAATTGCTTAATTGTAGATTCAAACCTAATTCAATAGGAATTTCATATTAATTCATGATTCAATTAGTAAAATTGATTTTCCGTAACATATGATTCGTATGAGGCATCGTACACACAAAAGAGCTCTCTTTCTAGGAGAAGAAATAAAATAAGAAAAAATTTCTTGTTGAAGTAAAACAGGATTGGAATATCCTATTCTCTAATTAAATTATCTCCTTTCGGGGCAGGACCCGCAGTTTACTGTGGACTCTGAGTTCTGATTCGTTTCCTGCTTAGAGGCACTGGGCAGACTGAGGAATTTACTTTTTAGATCGAGTTTGAGCACTAAAAGCAAAAGATTCTGATTTGAGACAAGGATCTGAGACTAAGAAGTCTGTTTCTAGTTTTCAAATATCTTGATCACGACATTCAATTTCGTTAGTGCAATATAAATAAAAGGGTAATTGAATTATAGCGAGCGTATAAAATATAGCATAACCGAAGAGCAAAGTGATCAGCGGACACCTAAACTTGGCAATTTAAAGGAATATTAAATTGATTACCCAATAGTGGATTAATGTATGATTATAAAATATAAACTTGAATGAAATTAAATTTAGTGAGGAGACTATAATCGGTGAAATAGATTTATCTTGTATGAAAATATTTTCATGCCCGAATCTGATCATTTATGAATAAAATAATAATTGTTTAAATAACAATATACAAAAATGTAAAGTTTCAATACATATATACCATCCTTGGGCTTATAAAATCATGATATTTCCTTTAATATTTAAATTTCCTCCTGCTTTCATTGCCGTATTTTGCTCTTTTTATATATTATACCGTGACGAAAAATCTGAAGTTATAATTTTTGTAAATTAGATTCGAAGCTACAAAATTTCCCCTGAGGCTAAACTGATAATAAAGTTAAAAGCACGTCTGGATCTATATATCGCATTGCAATATATTTTCGAGAAGTTGCTTTAATTCTATTTATTCACGCAGTAGCAGAATGGATTCATTGTGTTCTTTAAAGCGAGAAGTTCAAATGAAAACTGACGTTTTAGAGTTTAGTCTTTCTTAATATTCATATTCCGCAAACTGGTCCAACTTTACTACTGGGAAAGATAAATAATAAGAATTAATACGCACGTTAATTTTTTTATCCATTAGTAAATAATGAATAAAAATTTACCTATCCCGAAATAATAACCTTTATAATCAATTCTTGAATGCATACTCAGTTCTAACGATAATATTCAGGACCTCGATAATCCGCATTAAAATTGGGACTGATTGGATGCAATAAATTTTTAATCGTGGTTTATATCAACCGAAATCGTCAGTGGGAGGAAATATTTTACGAGATAATCAATCACTTCAGCAAGGCACATTGATTGCAAAATTGACAATCACATATTCCAGGATTTGAATTTCCAAAGACGTCGAATCAAAATATGAAAATATGAAAATATGTTTAACTCGAAAGCCTTTAGAAATAGAAAATTTGCAACCCATGGATCAGAAATTGCGCGCGTTTGTTTGGTTCGATATGATTTACGACTCTGTTTTCGAGAAACAAATCAAAATTGGAATAGAAAATCTCGCTGAGCAAGTTTTACAGGCTTAATAACGAGAAAATTCAATTTTCTCTGGTAAGCTAATTTATGTTTTACCTTCGGATTTATTAGCCGTTTGGGTCACGAACCATACAACTATTACGTGTAATCAGCGTCAAATAAATAAACGTGAAAAGGAAAAGTACAGACCTGTACCGAGTTGACATCTGGTTGAAAATGTTTGGAAAGTTTTGGATACGTGTCGAATATGAACATCGGTAATAAATAAACTTTAAATGCAAAAGTCAGTTCAAATGTCCCGTATCCCAAAGTTAATAACCACGTGCAAAACATCACTTATGTGTTTAGTTAAGCTGGACCATAATTAAATAAAAACACAAACTTTAGATGTTACATTTATGGTGCTTTAGTTAACGTGTTATAAATTTTACTTTGATGTTAGATATACGCTAATTATAAATTGTGACTGATACATTCTCATAGTTTAAGCAGTATAAATGATAAACGTCAGTTAATTGCGTTTAAAATTTTAATTAACTTAATTAAAAGCACCATATTAAATAGTAATATTCGAGTAATGATATTTTAAGACAATCAAAATGTCGATTAACCTGATGATTAAATTTACGATTTCACTTTTGCCGCATGGCGATTATTCACACTTTTTATAGTTCGTTCACATCATTGTGAAACCGAAAGAGTAGATAATGTCGAAATTTTTTAGAACTGATTGTGAGTCTAAGAAAGAGTATAAAAAAATCAAAGGGTCCTTAAATGGAGTTGAGATAAAAAGTTGCTGAATCTGTCTTGAGAGATAAACAAAAGAATATCGAAATCGAAATCTAAAAGGGAGTAGATTTCCGTCAGAATCTAGACTTGTGCGCTACTTAAAAAAAATTAGTAGTATAGATCAGAATATACTCAGACATCGAGAATAAGCAGTATAGGTCAGAGTAGAGTCAGATATTGTGAATCAGTAGTGTAAGTACAAGAGTTTTTAAGTGATAACTGAAATTTCTTGAAAATTCTGAAATTAAAAAAAATTAATTATATATGAAAAAAAATTTGTAATTTCTACTGTTATAAAAGAAATGTCTTAAAATCCTTTACTCAAAAATGGAGAGAAAGTAGTTCAGGTCGATATTTAGTCAGCCAGAAATCTTCACTCAGCGTAAGCATATTTTCTAACAATACTGTGAGATGTTTTATAATTCTACCGCATAATAATTTTTTAGAATTATTGCCAATTGTTCTAAATATTGCAAAAAAACGTCGAGTTTTGGAGTTCTGACATATGGATTTATTTGACACAGTCTGTCGCTACGGTCAAGTAAGTTCGCTCGGGATCGCGAATCTGATATCATAAACTGCTATCGTGCAAAATCAAAGTGGTTGTATAAGTAATAAACATAAACACAGTTATGCACTTGCATTATAGGAATATTGGATCAGCGTAAACAATGCTGCAGTGATGTTGCAGCGGACGGTAAACTACGTTTATCTGCTATTCAAATATACTACTTGCGCTTCTAACGTAGATGTGTTCTGCAATATCAATAATTAGAACACTCAATGAAATATAGAATGAAATGACCATTTTGATATCTCTTCAACGGATTAAAGGGTTTAATGTTCACCTTCAAATTCTGATTTCGAATAGTGTTACACCACTGTTTTATATCAAATTTCTTGCAAACCATTATTGATTGGAGCAGAAAATAACTTGGGTAACAGGATGTAGATTATAATAATAAAAATTTAGTCCCGCGAGTGTTGATGGATGAACTTCAATTCCGCTAATACGAAATGTGTCATCATCTTAAACACATTTTCCGGTGGTTGGTCTAGTTCCAGTACTGGATTGGAAATCATTTTATAATACACGATACGTAGTTTCGAGTGAGTAATGAAACGATAACATTTAACGTGCATATGATAAGTGAGTTCAGCTTGGTTATGAGGAAACCTGCGCATGAACATATCGTGGTTTCAGGTAGCATGTGTGCGAGCATGGGGACATATCTCATCCGAAACACACAAACGCTGGATTATCTCTATTTATCGTACACGCACAGACACATGAGCATCTATACATTTCGCATATATACGAACGAAACCATTGCACCCGGAAATACTAAAAGAGGATTTCGGTAGCACACCTTAATGCGTTTATATCTTCATTAATTCGGACACTACACTTATTTTCGACGCTTTATTTTCAATTCGATGTTCCAAAAGTTTAGAGCCACTTCCCGAAGAGTAGATATATATATAAAGAAAGGAATAAATAGCCGATTTTGAGAACGCGTGTTCTTTTCAATAACAAATGTTTAGTCCTCCCTATTAAACGTATCTATACCAAAATCGCAAAGTCAACAAGTTTTCCCGCTCCTTTATGAATAGGGGTATCATCCCTCGCATAAAGAAAATTGACTTCGACGGAAACATCTACTCCATCTCTACTATCACTGGAACTTTGCAATTCTACTCTTGTGTAAGGACGACCAGTTCATAACTTTATTTTGCCAACGACAGGAAACTTGCTACGTCAATTGTAGAAACTATTCTACTGGCATGTGGCGAATTCAATGGGAAAGTCATACTCAAATTCGATTTGAGATTCACATGATCAGCATTATAATATAGCTCTTTTTTTTGTTGTTGTTGCGTTGTACATAATATAAATATAAAAAAGGGAGATAGGAGTAATTATAAAATGATTCATGAGCAGAATGTATACTGCATTCTTGCACATCACAACTGACAGTAAACTAAACCGTAAATTTAATGTGTCCCCTTGCGTGATAATATTCCATACAATGATATTTCATCTTATTTTATTCTCGCATTACCCTATTTCGCTTCACCTAGTCTCATTTTGTCTTTAGCTCGTTTATTCCATTTCATATTTTGCTTGTCATATCTTGTGCTTGTCCTACATTGTCCTACATTATCCTTTTCTCCTTTGCACTTTTCTATTTCATTCCCATTTCATTTCGCCCTCATTCTACTCTAACTCCATCTCATTTTGTCCTTTCATATAGGAGAGTAATAATTGTAAATATTACAGACAATTCACAAAGTGCATACCACTAGTCGCCAATGGTTTGGCAGAAATTGTCTCCGAGTGTCGGCAAAACTACCGGTTGTAAATTTACTACTACGAGGT
This sequence comes from Synergus laeviventris, assembly GCA_032275145.1. Lineage (NCBI taxonomy): Eukaryota > Metazoa > Arthropoda > Insecta > Hymenoptera > Cynipidae > Synergus > Synergus laeviventris. The sequence continues at coordinate 4,518,886 of JAUESI010000036.1, forward strand.
GGATATGTTCTTTGCCTTACACTTTTGTAAAGCTTCGTTGCAAGGTAGAGCAGAAAAGATAGGATAGATTTTACTGCTTGCGACGAGGCCATAGAGAACACCCAAAGAGTGAAGTAAGTAAGATATAGATAGCGGATCGCAAACCAAAAGAAAGATAAAATGAGGGAAGAGGAAAAAAAGTGTTCGAAAAAAAGAAAGGTGCAAGCACTGAGTCAGAGACAAGATACGTGCATCAAAAACCTCTGCTCAGTTTCATGTCTTTTAGAGAGATTCTGTCAAAGATATAAAGTTTGCACATATTTCTAAATACACAAACTTTGAATATAAAAAGATTGAATAAAAGTTACATTTTTATACAGTTACACTATAGGATGGGGGTGCCTCATACCGGTAGGCTGCGATTTTTTCTATAATCACAATGTCTCTTTTCCTGCAGATAATTTCCACTACTTCAAATAAGGGTAGTTTACCCTTTTTAATCTAAAATGGAGTGTAAAAAGATATAACGTCTTTCACAAAATTATTCGAAAACTTTGTAGGTCTGATTTCATCCCCTATATATGAATTTGGGCACGTATAAAAAAATACGTGTACCTTATTTTTGAGTGCTGTAAAACATACTTTAGAAGGAATCAAATCGGAGGCGGACACTTGGGTAACCTTTCTTGTAAGTTCATTCCACAAAAGGGTATTCCCACATCTTTAAACATTAGAATAAAATTTTTCAAAATACATATTGTGAATAAAAATGTGAAGAGAAATCGCTTTATTGAGTTCGGATTTAACAGCTGAATTGCTGTGTCTTTGAGAAGAAGTATAACGCATAAAATATGCTCTGAAAAGTTTGAAGCGTGTACCGAATATATGTGCTTTGTGTCCCATGTCGACCGTACATATATCAATTTCTTGTGAATGTTTGATAACATCTGATATGCAAATGTCCCAACTATGTATACGAAGATTGGAAATGTCTATGCAACTAGATTTTACGATATGAACTTTGAAAACGTTCCCGTGTCTTAATCTGAGATACGTAGAATCTCATATATTGGTTGAGTTCTGAGCTTCGGTTCTGAAAGCTCGTATGCAACTCATCGAGATGGAAGCTTATAGGAAACTTAATGTTACCCGAAATCGAAATTTCAAAGAGAATTTCGTATCAATTGTAGATCCAAGATAGCCTAGTTCGTGCTTAGAACCTTACATTTTCATTAAAGAAACCGAGTAAGCCTTCGTGATTAAATTTTAGGATCATGTTTTTAAAAAAAAGGTCTTCACTTCTATTATTTTGACAATAAATTGAACACAGATACCTTCTATAAAAGTATATATGGTCCCTATTATTTTACACCAAACCAAAAATAATTCACCAGAACATGTGCACAATTGATATACAGAATTTTGTTCGCTTCTATCCTCTTATAAGATAAAAATTCAATCTCCAATATTGTAAAATATTGTAATTCAGAATTTCAGTTTTCATTTTCATTTTCATTTCACTGAAATAGAATTGTGATGCTAATTAATGTTGAAATAGAAAAATGAAGCGTGTGCTTTTCAACAATTAAAAAATTAACGTTTCCAATTAAAAAATGAATTATCTATTATCTACTGAAAATTGTTATTTAAAAAGTTCATTCAATACTACATAAATTAAAAATAATTGTCTTAGTTTCCAATTATCAGACGAATAATAATTTAGTCTCCATCAATATTCTTTCAGTTCATTTCTTTAATTTCCGCTAATGTCGATCATGAATAAAAGGGCGTAAAATTGAATTTTATTTCGTGAACATATAACGAAGGAGATCAAATGAATCAAGAACATGTATTTGTAAGGCGTTTGCGAAATTGGATGAAACGTTTGATGTTCACTCTTTGTTGTCTGGGTATTAGGAGATTTGAAGAAGAATGGTATTCTCGAGGATAGATCAATGGCAGTGGATTAAAATTGAGAAAAGGAAACCCGAATAAAACATTTCAGTGATTTTAATCAGTAATATGGATGGTGTCACCGAGTAAGGTCCAAAGTGCAAACATTTTTTAAATTCATTTTTTTAATTCATTCTATAAAAAATTATATTTGAATTCTAATTTAAAAGAGGTAAAAAAAAAAGTTGCAAATCCAGTAGGAAATCTTTATATATTCGAAATCTTGTAAAAGCTCTTGAAATTCCTTTATATTCCCTAAAATTACTAGAAATCTCTTCATATTCTCGAGAATCTCTTCAAATCTTTTAAGATATCTTGAAAATTTTTAATTCTTCACTTGAAGTCTATGGAAATCACTTTGAATTATTTTAAATCACATGAAATCCTCTTGAATTCCCTGGAATCCATTAATACTTTAAAATACTTAATTATCATTTTAAATCCGTTGAAAAAATTAAAAAAATTGTTGAATTACTGTAAAATCTTGGAACTCGCATGAATTCTTTTGAAATTCTTATAAGAATCTTTAAATTGACTTTAAATCTTGATATCCTTGAAATCTTGTGAAATTTTTAAAATCCTTTTAGATTCCCTGAATTACTTGAAATATTTAAAAATTTTGTTAATGTCATACAATATCCTTTGAAATACTTAACAACATTTTTTAATTATTCTAAAAGCTTAAAGCTCCCGTGAATTATTTTGAAATTCTTTAAAAATTCCTTCAAACCACTTCTTTCGACATAATTAATACCTGTTTCTATTAGGATTTTTGTTATCAGAAAATCAGCTAGCTAAATAATCAAATATTGCAAATAACGAATCCAGAGTACGCTAGATCTGATCGGGACCAGATTGGGCAGAGCCCGATCAGCGCCTGAATAACCATTAGAAAATTATAGGTAAAATAAATTAAAAACTCACCGTTTTGTTGCTTAAATTTTTGACACGACAATTCAAGTACGTCGTTTTTCCCAGCAAGGCTGTTACGTTTTTCGAGGCTGACTTGTCGATATAGGGCCCCGACCGCGTAGTTTCTTCAATTGTGTTCGGTAGTACTTCCCCATTTTTCCCGCTGCTCCCATGCAGCATACTGTAGCAATTGGCTACTGAAACAGAAAAAGATCATCTTTCAAAATTCTTCTCTAGAAAATGTATGATCGAGAAAATTCACAAATTCTACAACATTTCATTGATTATACATACATTATTATTCTTACATTATATACAGGCGAATAATGTTTATTTTACTTTCAAAATGCTTTTATGCATATTGTTAATTATGATTTAGAATTGAGGTGTATTTTCCAGGTTTGCTTACAATTTTAATTAAAATAGATACCAACTACAGTGGGGCTTCGAGCAGTAACTATTCGTTTTCAAATTCGAGGTAACTATCATGCGCTGATTACGCCCTATTGCAGAGAACGGAACTGATATAATTAAGTTATCCCATACTCTAATTACTTCCGCAGGCTCTTCTCAGCAAATATCGAACTCTGATTTGACCTAATGCTCGCTCGAGAATCCATTTCATATTAAGAATCTTTTTCCACGTTCTATTTATTCGAATCGAGCAGTTGTTTATATTGGTGAAAAAAAACACAAGATACAGTAATAGGTAACTTGGAAACAAATAATTTTAAAACATAGGGAAAACGTTGATACATGTATATTGTATACTGAGAGATAGTCAGATTTATACAGTTTTATAAAAGGAAATGTTGACATGGAAGCAGGTTCCTTGTTGATTATTAGAATAGGACGAGATCCCAGATTATAACACGGCTGCCTGAGTTAAATTAATTAACCAGTTCTACAATTTTATTTCCATGAAAAAAGCGAGAATGTTCTGCTTTCTGTTTACTCAACGTTCGACACAATCAACGTTTTTAATACAGGTAGTAATACTGCATTATCCTAATTGATTGAAACTGGGATAATAATGCTGAATTCAAGTACTTTAAAGAAAATATGCAATTTCAGTGTTTAAGAGCGAAAGGAGGTTTATTTTTATAATAAAAAATGTTGATTACGTTTGTACCAAACAACCCGGTGTGCAAACGTATTAGAATTTTAATCGAGACACTCACATATCCCGGTTATCTCTTGCGACACTCCATTAGACCCGCTGTCCTGGATAATCTGGAATAACGGATGAGGCGTAAAGCTTCCGCTTATCATTCGGTAAACGCAAACGTCTGATATAGGTGAATTTCGTAACGAAAAATAACATTCGTATAAACAATAATTAAAAGTGAAGTAAAGAAGACGCGTTTTTGAGGAACCAAAGACAGAGCATTAAGATACAAAATTGTAATATAACTTTGAAGGAATAAAGGAACCAATTGAATTTAATTATTCTACATAATCGATCATGCAATTTATCTTACATGAAAAAAGAATTAAGTCAAAGAAAATATTTACGCCTGGAATATGCTTTATAATTTTATATATTTCACGGTCTTATCATTCAATCTTCCCTTCACAAATCTATACTCTTCCGTACTTCTTCCCAAGAGGACGTGAGCTACTCTGAAATTCAAATTCGCAACTTTTGCTTAAACATTAAGAAAAAACGCACGTGTACGTATTTGTAAGTAAATCTCTATATACGGAAAAAATTCAGTTCGGATAGAAGAACAAAGGAAATAAAAGAGGGTTGTGATTATGCCCAGTACCCTCAGGGACTAGAACAAATAGAAGTTTTGGGAAATCCCAACCAAATATAAGTAAATTGGAAAAGGCATTAGCATTGCATACCTACATAAGTATATTGTATACCATATATTATATTTATCTCAATTTAAGGGTGTTCAATCCCTAGAATCCGATCCATCTTTTCAAGTTTCAAAATAAAATATACATGATGAAATTTTAAAATTAATAGAAAATGTATTAGGATTGCGATATTGTGTAATTATTGTAAAAATAATCGCAGGTAATATAATATGATTATTTGTTCGATCTTCAATTTTTGTCGCCACAACCGACTATATGTCTTTAAGCTGGAGTACAGCAGAGTGCCTTTTATCCTTCAGCAGAGAAAACGAACTTTAACGACTTACAACCTCTTCCACCTTGTTACTAAGGTTTTAAAGAATAGAGAAAAGTGCAGGAATAAAGGAGTTTTTCACAAAGAAAAGAGAGAATTCAAGGGAGAAAGAAAGTCAAAAGTTGGAAGCAACATTATAAATTCAAGAAAAAATTAGCAATTGTAATTTTCTGCTAAGCATCCCTGATTTTTGTTGAAATTGAAATTTTTTAAAAAGATTTTTCTCCATTTTAATTACCCATCGGACAGAGTTTAAAACATTTTTATGTTATGTTTGCTGAAACTTCGAGAAGTAATTTCACCCTCACAGTATCTCGCTCTCTTTTTTTTTACATGACTCTCTCTCTCTGCTCTCTTAGGAGTTCCTCGTTAGCATGATGCAAAATATGAACAAAGCTCACAAGGAATAAAATATATGAGAAAATCTAAAATAATTGGCTAATATACTTATTTCGTCGTTCTTCTCACTAAAGTTTTTATTTTGTTTGAATACTCCAATTTTAAAATGCCTTCGTTTCGTTATAATAAGGCAAGTAACAACTGGGTTATAAAATCCTGTTGTTACTTACTGAATACTTTCCGTAGAATCTTTCCATGTGGGATAATAAACAATTTTTCAAAGCATGTAATCTAATAAGGGAAGGGTTTAATACAAAATCGTAAAACCATAAAAGAAAGGGAATTTGTAACGAAGAGCTGAAAGTTTAAAACATTTCAATCATTAGCGCAATTTAAATAGAATTTGGAAAGAATTTAATACGATGTTTAAAAATGTTTCAATAGAATTGAAGGTATTGGCGCGAGGAATATTTAAAATAGCGTGAGTAGACTAAAATTGCACTAGAACTAGAAAGACATCCTCGCTTTTTTCAAAGTCTTTTTTCGATGACTCCCTGAGATCTGCACATTTAGCCGTCGTATTTCACACCCGAAGACAAGACGAATCGCGTTCTCTTTTTTAGGTAAAAAGAAGTCTCGACCGTATAAATCGTGGTCGTTCGAGTCGGGATTGTCGAGCTATATTGCTTACAAATTGGAGAAAAACTTTATGACTCTGCTCTACCGTTTGAAAGGGATGTTGGATTGAAGGATGTGGAGGGGTGAATAGTTAAGGGGCCCCAGGAGCGAATGTAAGTTTCGAAATGGCCGGAGGTTCATAGAAAGGCTGAGTGTGCCTGAAATCGGGTATACGCTCGCCATCCAGCATTCAACGTGTTCCTGCCGATAAATAAGCTGACCATATAGGTATAGGGAGAACTCGTATTTCTTCGTCGCGGGTGGTCATGCTATCGCGCGGTCCTCCTGATATAACTCATCGTTCCTTGCGATTTATTAGAGGATTGATTTTCTTCTTGAGCAATTGAGTTAATTTTCACTCTCACTGCTTCCTCGATATAAATGCGATATTTATCATATGAAAGAAGAAGAGAGAGGGAATCCTATTCTGTTCATCCCAGAACCACAATGTTCCCCCCTTTATCGTGGGAAAATTGCGTTGCAATAATATGTTATTAATCCAGACTAAGAAAATATAGCTCCTTTTAACTACTCATGTTTCCTGCACAGCGAGAAACACTTTATTGCGCGCGAAAGGAAAATCTAGCCTGTGAAAAATATGATTCCATTTTCCTTCTTAAATAATTTATGGTGCAGAGATTCCACACATTTCTAGGATTTCTTCTAAGAGGTAATAACTAACGAAATTAGTGGGTTTTGTAAATTCTATTGAAATTTTAAAAACAAATGTTTTGATTTTATAGGTACGAGAGTCTTACTAATCTGCTTATTTCAAAGTTAACTTAGCAATAAATGAGAATGTAAAAAAGTTGTGTTTTTTATAAAAATCCAGAGAATTGTAAACAACTTTAAATGAAAGGAGTTTTAAATGTTTTAAGCGATTTCAAATTATGAAAAATAATTGAGAATTTTTAATTTTTGAAATATAAAATCTTGTTTCCTTGCCTAATTTCAGAAATCTTAAGTTTTATAAAATTCATTCAAAATCTTATGAAATTCCTTTAAGTTTCGTGAAATCATTTGATATTCCTTAAAATTACTCAAAGTCTTTAAAATTATTTAATATCCCATAGAATATTGCAAACTGCCTCAAAATTACTTAAAATCCTATAAAGTGTCATGAAATCGCTTAAAATTCCTAATGGTCCAATGGCATTCCGTAAAATCCCTTCAATTCCTTAAAATTATTTAAAATTGCGTGAAAATTTCGTTAAACTTTAAATCCTTTATTACTTCTAAAATTTGAATAAATTTCGTGCATCCACACAATTCACGCAATTTCCAAAGATCAATCAGGTTTTCGACAACAATGTCTTTCGATATATATTAACATAACTTTTTTAAAATAGGAAAAAAATTAAAGACTCTTAATTGGTTCATTAAGACTATCAGTAAGTAATAAACTGCCTTATTCCACGAAAGTGAAAAGTCTGCATTTTATATTTAAACGTATCGTGAAGTGCATTAAAACTTCAACAGCGGATAATTACGATAACGCTGCGTATGTTAAAAGGAAGAGCATTGAAATATCTGTGCACTTACCACAGAACAGAGTGAAGCATATATGTATATGTATATGTGGTAAGTATACGTAATCTACTCTTTACTGTTCACTAGCATAAGGTGGATCGATAAGAACGTCATCTAAGGGTGCTGGCACGCAAGCATTAAGTTGCGGAATATCGCAGTCGATTTGCATTATCTACAGAAGATTAGCTCACGCTTTTTGAATGCATTATGCTATAGAATATACAATTCTATTTATAAATATATTTATGTTCCTCAAACCATCAATTTGTCGTCTACGGTACGCGCAAGATTGATATGCCAACTATAAATATTCATCCAGTCTATTAAGTATAATGTCTCTTGCAGGAAAATCATATTATTCTGCAAAATTTATCATGAACAAAGATATCTGTGGTATTCTTTGTTATCAAATATAATGTCAGTTATGAGGAGCCATCAGATAATGTTTATGTAATTACATTTACAATGAATCCATTAATGAATACAAATATAATAGAATCAGAAATAACAGAACATTAAAAAAGAATTAAAATGGTTTTAAATAAACCGATAATCATAATACACAACTTTATTTCAGCATAATTGATCAATATAAGCACTTATCTAATGAAAAATAAATGACCAGCAGAAGTGTTTGTGCGGCCATTCGGATATAAAGTTTTTCTTTTGAATTTCGTATTCTTGCACAAGGTACCTATTTCAATTATTTTCAAAGCGGTATAAATTCAATGTCGGATAAAGTCTAAAGAGAACAGGAGGTAAAAAATAAATTGTCGGACATAGGCGGTGGGCGGTGGCAGAAAAAAGTGTTGTCGCCAATTTGCAGGAAAATTGGATTATGTCGTTTAGAGTCGGTCGATAAATTCGCGTTTGTATATATTTGCAAAAAAGCTGTAGAACGAGATCGAGAAAAAGGAGTGTGTATCAATTTCATTTTGTGTGCATGCAAGGGAGAGAGAGAGAGAGACAAAAAGAGATAATAAGCCTCGTTGAAAAAGAAAAGAAAAAGAGAGTAGAAGTGTTAGAGAAATGAAGACAGAAGAAAGGAAAAGTATTCTGAAAGAAAGACAAAACATTATCCGCAAAGGCCCTACCACTGATTAATTTTCTCTCCTTTTTCCTTTCTTCTACTGCCTAAAAGACCTAAGAGACTATAGCATTCAGAAATGAGAACTAAGGGTTAATATGCGATGTTTGTAAATAATACTAAAAGCACACACAAATGTAATACTGTTACTTACAATTATGTAAGTCACGTGTTACCAATATTCTAATTATGGGCTAATTTGGGTGGCAATGAAAATTTTTGAGTTCTAGTATCTTTCTCAAAAAAAACTAACAACATTTTGGGTGTAGGTGTTGAGTGCCCAGTAGCTTGCACCTCCAGTCGATAAACTCCTTTAAATTTTAAAATCTACTCGTACCAGAATTTTGAAATACTTTTTGAAAAGCCTAAAGACAAATTTCGAAAAACGATCTTTATCATTGACCAACAAAATGCCATTTTGAGAAATTGTTTTAGTGTTTTTCAAGAGACCTCAGTTTCTCCATCCATCTGTTCATTTTTTAACAACGCTAAAATATTATAATAATTAATACCTCTAATTAATATCGTTAAAGCCTTTCCTGACATGAATGTAAATAGTTTTGATCTGTGAAGTAAACAAGTCAACGATTTTAAAGCTTTTTCGCAAACGCAGCACGTAAAATGCAATACGTGCTCGCAGAAGTTCCAAATGGTCTTTGCTAATAAACTTTACTTTAAAAAAAGTGCGTGTTATTTATTGTTTCTCTCACATGCGGACCAATTTATGGCGTCGAATTCCAACGACTCTCTGGCATTTTCCAGCACAGACTTTTTAGTCTTTGTTATGAAATTCAGAAAGCAAGTAATGGAAACAGCGACTTGTGAAGTTCAAGGTAACAAATTGTAGGCTTAAGTAAATTCTTCGAGTTCCAAGACGTTATATAAGCCAATGGTTTGTTATTTACATGCATTTGGAAGAGGATGGTAGAAGATGAGATTCTTGTGACTTATTTAGCTATTGTCCCTCAACCCTTGTCTTGAATGGCCCTGAAAGTGGGAGTATGCCGTAACAAAAAAGCAAGAAAGATAAAGTGAGTGGGAAGGAGGGAGGGGGAGGTTAAAATTATGCGAGGATAATTTATTTTACTTTTTTAAATGACAGAAATGCACAAGAGGAGTTGTAAAAATTCTGCTTCTGGCAGTTTTCATGTTTTAATTCCTTTTCATTTTTTTATTCTGACACCACAGCTTGTGAATTTATTTTAAATTGATTACAGAACAAATATTCGGAGGAAAACGAACGATTCAAATATTGAAATTGAGTTTGGATTTTGCAGTAACAATATTAATAATTATTTAAATTTCCTCTGCATAGAAGATATTTAGTGGGCATCCATAAACCACGTGGTCCAATTTTGGCCAACTTTGACCCCTCCTGCGCCACCCCTCATGGTGCACCCGAAATAGACCAACGTTGTCGTTCGTGGAAAATATCACCCCCTCCTAAAGAAACCACGTGGTTTACCAAGTAATATAAATGCATTTTCCCAAAAGTCGTGGTTTTTTGGCAAGAGTTTCTTATCTCTAATTATTTGGCAGACATGTCGCTAACTTTAGACAAGAAAATTTTTTGAACAAAATTCTTTATTTAATATTTACGGCTTTTTTTAGCTGAAAAAAAAATTGTCAAAAAGAAAACTTTCATTCAAAAGTCTGCCCTTTTTGTAAATTTGAGAATTGTTTTTGTGTTTAAGGCAACCAAAATTTCAAACTTTTATCACAAAGTCAACTCTAACGTTTTAGCAGACGCGCCACCAAGTACACTCCAAGGTCGCAATTATTCATATCATGTGCAGTTTGTTTGCAAACCATTCTGTATATTATATAACTCGCGTGACTTGGCACTTGTGACGTCACAGGTTTTCAGACATAACACTAGAAAAATAACAATTGAATTTGATTGTTCGTAGCGAATAGACGTAAAGCAAACGACAAGGAACGTTTCTCTACTTGCTTAAATTCATTTTCTCTATTTGTTTTCAAGTGAGCTGTCTGAAAAAAGTGAAACTCAGTGAAGCGAGAGTTCTTTATTAGAATCTTCGCGCCAAATCGATAAGGAGAGAGTTTTTAATAATATAATCGATCGAGGGAGGACAGATGGGATGAGCGATTGAATGAGATAAGAAATGCGTAAGTAGTATGGAGAAACCGAGATAACGTATATGTCATCAACTGTCGCGTTTCGCTCTCTGTAAAATTCAATCTCGATACCAATATCGAAGGACACTTACGAAACTGAAGAGTATGTACAAGGAAAGAAATAGAGAGTGAAATAAAGAGGATCTGCAATATGTGTTAATATTTGAAATTTTTGGTTTTTGATTTTGTATAGTGTGACGTGTTTTACCGATCTGTTTTATCCATTAATGAATGTCATTTAAATTGATGATCAATTGGCAATTTGGGGTCATCATACCACATTCCCAGGGATCGAATCAACGATGATTGTCACTCGAGAGGAATATAAGTCATAGTTCGCTTTGCTATGCTTTGGTTCTTCCTCTGAATATTCAAGTGCCGGATATCACGTGATCCAACTAGGAATTTTGGTTTTTATCAATATTTTTATAACATCACCCTGCAATTCACGCAACAAAAGGGTCTTATTGCGCTTTAATTCTATAAACATTTATAACTCAACGTATGTTTTTTTATGAATGCTCATGCCGTATTCAGGTTATGTGATCATTTATTGACGATTGTTATTTTACCTGAAAATACATAGCTTATTAATTTTTGTCAACGTCAATTTATTTTTGATTTTAATTTTCTACTTAGCTTCGTATCGTATGTTAAAAATCAATCGTAAATTGAACTCTTTATAAATTACTTATAGAGAAAATTACAATCTATAAAAGACAAATGATGGTATAAATATAATATGTTTCTGCCATTTTCATGCATCCAGTACTGGGACCTTGATCCCCACTTGTAAGGGATCCCCTTCCCGTCGAACTTCGTTAAGCCTCATAATATAAGTCTCTATCATATTGACTCTCAAGGTCCGTGACAGTGCAAAATTCTATTTTAAACGACGATTAAATTGTCTTTAAAGATAAATCTATAGTTCATACAATTCTTGTTTATTTTGAAGCTTTGTTATTGATAAACTCAGTGACTCTACGATAGCTTTTACTTTTCAATATAGATACATACAGATTAGTCAACTAGCTAACAAGTAACAAGCAAGTACTATCTCTCGTCCGAGTGACAGACAACCAGTAATAAAGCAACCTCTCAGCAATCAATTTCGCTGGAGTCAACATGGAATACGAATCAACTGAACTAGACGAAGAATCAAAAACCTGGTTAGAAGAAAAGTTGATTCCAAACTTGAAATCGGTTCTAAATCAAGAAGAGACTCTTACAAAATACGAATTATTACCATCTGAATTGCCTCTGATAATGTCTAGTCTGATTTTTCTCGAAATAACATTTAGTGACAACGAAGAAGACAAATTATACAGTCTAATAGTGAAAAGACCGCCAAGATTGGAAAACCTTCGAATTATCTCAACCTCCGACGATGTCTTCCACAACGAAATCCTCTTTTATAATAAATATGCCAAAAAAAGTGAGGACTATCCCCGATGTTTTTTTACGCTTGAAGAACCACCTACCAATTCTGTCCTTGTCTTGGAGAACATCAATAAACGGGGATACCACAACTGTCCTCAAAAAGTAAATCTTGACATGAGATATGTCCTCGCAGCCATGCAGGAGATTGGCAGATTCCACGCGAAGGCCTACGTCGAAAAAAATAAATGTCCGAGGGAGTTTTTTGAGATAGTGAACAGTATTCGGAAAGCAAGATATAACACCGAAAATGAAACTAATTTGTTCCCGAAGATGACCAACTATTTAACAAGGAGAATAATAAAACGCCTTCGTGAAGAAAATTACGATAAGGTGTTTTGTGATAGAGCCGAGATATTTTTTAAAAATACTTTTGAAAATGTTTTTGAAGCAGCCAGGGATAGTGAACTGCCTTTGGCGACATTGTGTCACGGAGACTTTACGAGCAACAACATTTTTTTCAAGGAAAATGATTCGGAAACGAAAGGAATGCTTTTTGACTTTGGTTTGATAACTTTTGGATCCCCAACTATCGACCTTTCTACTTTTCTGATGTTAAGTGTCAAGAGGGAAGATAAAAAAAACAGATTTAGTGAGATTTTCGACGCGTATCACAATACTTTGATGGATTATTTAAAAAAGCATGGCTTGGAAAATCTTGAGGACTTTTCCAAGGAGCAATTTCTCAAAGACTACAAAAGACACTCACTGTTTGGTTATTTGATCGCATGTTTCTTTTTGCCAGTTTTACATAACGTCGAAATACAGAATTTTGAAAAATTAGATTCAAATTGTCCAGATGAGATTTTAGAGGATATTCTTAATATTGGCGGGGATGAATTTACGGGAATACTGACGGATATGTTATTAGATATGCGAGAAAGCGGATCCTTGGATCATATTTTAAGTTGAGACTAGTAAATATAGAAAATATTAGCACGAAAGATTACAAGTAGAGAAGGATAGAATTTTAAAGTTGAAATAATTGTGAAAATTTCAATCTAAAATGTTAGAGAAATTTTAAGAATTTTCAATTAATATTTTTTATTAATATTTCAAATGGTTTAAACATTTTGATTTGAGGTTGTTTATTATTAATTGATTACAGGAATTTATTATACTAGAAACTGTAGCATATGACCAGAGTGAAAACATATTATTCCACTGTTATGAAGATAAGATATGGAATTATTTGCACGACGCTCTTAATGACTAGCAGGTCCTTATTGTTAGAAAATTCCATTCTAGAAATACTACCTGCAATATGACTCATAAGTTTCGATCTTTATTTTCATCGAATGCTTTTACGTTTTATATTCGGATATTTTTGTTTGTATGAATATTTAGTTTTAGTTATAAGATTAATATGTATCATGAACGCGATTTTCAATAAAGAAATTATTCTTATTATAAATGTTATTCCCATATTTTTTTAAATCTAGATAAGTGGATAATAATGGCTTGTTTAACGTCGAAATGAGATTAATATGAAAAAGACAAGTTTATGAAAGAAATTAAAAAATATATTGGTTTTCACATACGAATATTCTGATATTTGTGATTTTTCCGGAAGAGCTTGATGCACTGACAGATTCGTTCAGTAATAAAGTTCGGGAGAAATGGCACAATAAATCTTTCCCCTTGTTCGTGAAAGGCGTTCATCACACTGGAATTCCTGGATCTAAAACTGGCCCAGCCAATTTGTCTCTTATATCTGGGACTCCATGTTCGTTATAAAAAAACCTTTTTTTTAAATAAAAACTTGCAATAATTTTTAATTAAAGTTGAAAATTATTCACTTTACAAGAGATCATATTTCATCATATTTCGAATAATAATATTTCCAACCTCTTATATAACTAAATAAAAAAACTAATTGTGCCATATTTTTGGACTTTTTTGGGCTCTTGAATTCCGAAACATTCAACTCTCCAAAATCAACCCTTAAATTCTAAACTCAACCCTCTTTTGCCTCACAGATATGACTGTGCTGAAAAATAATATTTTCTAACTTTTTCCAAAGGTCTCTGAATTTTAGGTTCCTCAAAAATATCAACTCTACATTTTTGGCTTTCTCCTTTCATGCCAAAAACTATCCGAAAGTCAAATTACTCCGGCACATTTCTTTCGAAATAGAAAAATTTGGTTTACAAATATTTTTGCAGTGATTTAAAATGGCGAAAAACTGTAAGATTTAAATTTGAAAGATTTGTATTTACCCTAAGCAAAATAACTAAATTTCTTCATGATAAATACTCGCTATCTATTAATATTTATTTTTAAGTAACTTTTTGAATTTATCGCTAGATTATAGGAATTCATGGAAACCAGTCATGGCCAAGTTGGCCAGTAACATCTTTGCCAGTACTAGACGAAAGTAGGCCAAAAATAATGAAATAAAATTCCTCTCAAAATAGACGTCCTGTAGGATTTATTCTTAAGTCTCGATCTCATATCACGGAAACAGACAATGGGTAGTATTTTCCACAAGTGGGGTTACTTTCGAAAATCGTGGATTTCTGAATAAATTTAGCAGGCGCGACAGCCGCGAGCGGTTGTTTATTTTCGAAATTAAATTGAATTGCCCCATAACTTGCCGGTCTATTAGCTCCTGGGACCAGGCTAGTTTGCTCGTAAATCTCGGGAGTATCGGACTGGGTGGCAGGGATGGTGGTGGCGGCAATGGTAGTAGAGGCAGTGGTCCCGGGGGGAGTGTGGGGATTCGATTCGGTCGACAATGCGTCCGGAAGCTCCCAGGAAATACATGGGCGTGGTGCTGAGATAAATGTACTCTTGCATTTGCATACTTACCTCTCGAGCTCAAAAGCTTCGAACCCTTCACTACCACCTCGACCCACTCGCAGTCTGTCGTGACCCTCTTTGACCACATCATCCCTCCGTCATCATATGCACGCGGTAAACCGTCGCGACTCCTGATTGACTCCCATGCTTCATCTCTTCAACTCTGCTTTACGTGAAAACCACCTTCTGTGTGATTTAGGTCAAAAAGAGGAGCGCAGGGTGGCTGATTTATAATCCGAGATGATTTTTCACTAGAATTTCGTGTAAGGAAACTACCCGTGGCGAAAGTTTCGGATGGAAAAAATTCCAGTTTTAGTCTGTATCCACCTCTTTTTAAAATCTTAACATACATTCGCGTATCCACAACAATAGATCGACAATAGATAAATAGATAGATTTAGGAGACTGCTTTAATTTTACAAACTATTTATCTATTCTTTAAGCGATTTCTTGATTTAAAAGCAAATATAAAAATTTAATTCAATAAACTCATTTTCAAATTTCCTACAAATAATGTACTTCAGTTAAGTCTCAATTTGTTAAAACGATACACTTAGCTTAAAACGGTCTATCACATTATTAATTTCAAGATCAACAAATTGGTAGTTTCTTTCACTCTGTGAAGACTTCAGGAGAATTCAAGGGACTTCAGAAGAATTCAAGAAATTTAAAATTACACAAAAGCGAAATGTATGAATAGACAAATGCGACCAAGAATCGATGGATAATCATAATAATGTCACTAATAATAAAAACCCAGTAGATCAATATTTACATGTGCAAATAGGCAATATAAATCGACAATATAGGTCGAATATTATATATCAAATACTAGTATATGAACATCAAAAAATATATTAAACCTAAACTTCATCAGATTAATAATAATGCTGGTAAAGCAAATTAAATATTGTGACGTATCCCACAATATTTATGACAAATCATCCAACACATAAATTTATCGCAAGATATACCATAAAAGATCCATGACTCACGCAATACCAAAGCAATCAAGTCCTATGGAAGGAAGAAGGAAATTCGGTAAGCTCGTAGGGATAAAATGCATGCTCGTGATTGGGCGAAATAGTTCTGACCTAAATTACTTAATAATCAGGAGATCCAACAATCTATTGCAATTGTCGAATCATAACTCGGACCTTCGAAGACGAACAAAACATTGATATTCGAATAAATCTGATCCGATTCAATGAATTTAATGAATCCGATTTAATACGACCTAATCCGGAGTTGAAACAAGAATGACAGTCTGACTGAATTCGGCCTAATCATATTTTAAAAGGATTCTAATCCGGTTGAATCTGAATTGGAAAGGATTGAAAAGCGTTTGTATTCATCCGGATTCGAGAGGAAGATTGAAAGGTGACTTCGGATTGGTTTCGCATTCATTCGGATTGAGGCCACGGATTATAAAGTGTTGAAAGTCGTTTGGATTGATTTTGCATTAATTAGGATTGGAGGTACAAGTTGCAAGATAGCATCGGATTTATTAATCTCAGATTCATTCGGATTGGACATCGCATTGACAAGGAATGAAATTTTGTTCGGATTATTGTCGCATTCATTCGAATAAACCATTCGGACTGAAGTGTGAGTACCTATTGGTTTTAATTAATTTGGATTGAAAGTACGGAATACAATTTTTAATATTACCTCTTTAAAAAAATTATGATAATCGGTCATAAATGCTGAACTTTGGTCAGAAAACCAATTTTCCCGATAGAAACTGATGAATGAGGTCAGGAAATGTTCGATAGGTCCATTGTACTATAACTGTTAAACAGCTCCAAAGCATATCCTGTTTCACTAACTATACTTGGGTCCGAGAGATAGTGGCGATGCGTTCTATGAAAACGGAATTGAATTTCGGATTGGAATACACGAGAGCAGTTAAACGAGCACTCACCTGCAATCCCTTAAGGGGATTTTACTCTTCCTGTAACAAATTAGAAAATTGGATTGTCAGTGTCAAATCTTCATGGATTTAACAGGTCACGAAGGAGGATAAAAATTTATAAAGGACCTCATTCATGAAAATTACAAAATATTCTTTGAGAGTTTTGGATCTCAGCTCTATGATAAAAGTTTGATTTCTTCATTTTACTTCAAAAATATTATTATTCGATATGTTTCGCTCTGTGGCGTTACTATTGTTTAAATAAAATTATGCGTTTGGAGCAAAAAAAATGTCTATTTTTAATACTTTTTGAAAAAAAAAATCCACAAGAAACAATTTTTTAACAAAATATAATTCTTCCTAGAAAAATATAAATGTGGAACATTTTCAATAGTTTAATTGTTCATAATAATAATCTACTACTCATATAAAAACATTATGAATATTTTTCAAAGCTTGATTAAAAACCTTCTAAATATTCTAAAATCTGTTAACTCTAATATATAATGTCTAACTAACGAAAGGAATGGTGAAACTGCCATAAGTACTAAAAAAAACTGTCACAGTGACAGCAAAAATTATGAGACAAAAACACAAGCGATTAGTGGATGAGAAAAAGGGTTTGGCAAGGGGTTGGAAAAGGTGGTGAGAAGAGGAAGTGCGGATATTTTGTTGGAAAAGGAGTGCAGTAAAATGTATGAACGTTCTAAAAATGTGGAAGCATATAAAATTTTTTATGATTTTGCGATTGCTGCACTCACGACCAACCTAGTTTAATATAGAATTGGATTTCAGGAGTATGTTGCCAATTGATGCACATTTATGAAATGTTGCAGGATATGGTTTCCGTGAGAGGCGTAAAAGTAGATAGAGGTATTAATCCCGTTTTCTGGCAACTGAAAGTGAACAGTTTCGACACTGGTTGCTGTAGAGTGTACATTGGTACACATTTGATATTACCACTGAAGGTTCTGATCATCGAATATGCGTTGATTTGACGTATAGAGCGTAAATTTATATGTATTAGCACCATTAGCGATATTACCGTCCAACAAAAAATCCGCTAACCAAGCCCGAATGGCGGATTCAACATTTACTCTTGAGGATTGTATATTGAGTATAAAATTGATAATCATATTTCTGAAAATGTCACCGGGGCCCAGTTACAAAACTGGATCTTTTGGACGAAATAATTTGGTTCCTTTACATACAATCTCGAAAATTTCTTGTTGCATCTTAATTGCACCTTTATAGTTGAGAATTCTCAGTGACTTAAAACCAAAATTTTTTTAAACTCCCATCGTCATCATCGAGGGCAGCTTAAAAATTAAAAGCTGCCCGATATTGTTATCGTAGGTGTCGATACCATTTATTTTTATATAACATACGATACAGTTGTGTTACTCGATATTTTTACATGTGCATCAAACAGATATATATATGTGAAAGTTGCGTCGCCTATTAGAGATAAAAGCTTTGACCAAGGTGGGTTAGAGAATTGTTTTTTGGTGCATTTAGTTCATTCTATGCTTTTTGGATTTATACATATGAATACACATGTATGATAGGAAAAAATATAGCTGGCAGGTCGGAAGTATAAATTTGCCAGTACAGTCAATCTTGACTCGTTTCGTGCTGTTCACATATGTAAGAGCATGTATCGATGTGCTAATTGAAATGCAAATTCAGATTCAAGCGCAACCGGAAACGGGAGCATGGGTGCCAAGCGAAATAGGTCTTGCGACACAATCTATGCGCGAATCTCAGACCCAATTATGCCACTGCATGTGTATGTGTAAAGTACATGGAGTGGATTGCCATCCGTAGTTTGCAGGACATATCGATGACGATACGCAGTTCGGAACATTGACTTGACAGAATTCGCTACTGTGGAAACAGGTTACTTATTCACTTCTCTAATTTACATAAATTCTCCAAATTTACATCTATTCCCCAATTTACATTCATCTAAATACAAATACTATCCAACTTCCACGATTGAATTACTATTTGTTTTCCATTGTACAATTCGTTATTATTACTAATCGTACTATTATTATTACCTGTATCGCAAACTATTATTGATATTCTTTTGACCTAGTAGTGTCATATATAAAATATATAATATTTAAGATAACAATCTTATTTTGATCGGTGTGCATCACTAGATTATGCTATTGACTGTTTTGCTAACAACACATAAATATGGACATGTATGGTAAACTTCATACGTGCGTCATGTAAACTGCTACATTGGTACCTCAGCATGCGCGAATATTACAGACCTTTTATTTGGTATGGAATAAACGAAATCGAATATTCGCGAATACTCGGACGGGGTTATATACCAACTTCAATTGTGCTAGCTGTAAACTGGAAAATGTGTTCCCCAGACCCTATAACAAAATAATATTTTTTCCCACGAGCATTCAGCAACCCACTCAGGCGTCACGCGAAACCCATTTTTTCACTCGGGCCATTTTTCATTTGCTTCTGAGCACTTGCTGGAAATTAAATTTTTCTCTTGTATCTACACAATATTTTATTAGTATTCACTCTCCCTCGCGTTGTGAAGCTTTTGGCTCCCCATATTCAAATTCACTGACTTAGCACATTTTGTATCTAATTTAATCTTCCTCTAAACATGTAATTTGAAGTTAATTCACTCCCATAGATCATAATCGTTCTTCGTCGTCTTACTTGAGATTCAGTTGACTTCGGTTCAATCGAATTCAAATTAATTCATTGCAATTAACACCTGCCTATTCTCACACAACTTATCCAACTGCAAACATAGCTTGTTAATCAGATTCACTCAATCACTCTCCGAAGATCTAATACATTTGCTTCTCATTGTGCTTTACTTTCAAACGATTGATTATCTTATTTTACCAGAAAGCATTTTCCGTCTATCATATAAAAAAAATCGAAATGAAAGAAGGTAAAAGTAAAATTAACTGTAAGTGAATGGCTAGGACGTGAAAACTATCAGGTAAGGAAAAAGAGGGAAGAATAGCGTTTGGAATGTGAGAGTAAAGAAAAATATTGGAAATACATTTGTTAGAAAAGGTCAAGGACGACATAAGTATTAGAAATGGTTCAAGAGAAAAGATTTTTTATGAAGTAGAATAAAAAAAAGACGTGACGGTTCGAAAGGTTACGGCAAATAAGAAAAGAATCGAAAATTGTTCCAATCCAATTCTCCGATTATTGACTCTGAATGAAAAGATATAAGGAGGTCACAGTGCGGCTGAATCAACTTTAATTGAAAGATCTTTGAATATTTATAATACATATTTAATATTTAATATGTCTGCTAATTATAGTTGTCTGACATCTCATGACTTTTGTAAAAGAATACAAAATGAGAGAATGTTGCTAATGAAAAGTCAAATTTAATTTTCATCCCTTGAATTTATGTACCAGAAATCCAGAAATATAAAAATAACTATAAATTTAAAAATAAGCACCCAAAAACACTGTTTCTAGTTTATAATATACAATCAATACAAAAATCCGTTCATTTTGGTACAGAATTATTTTCAATAAAGTTCTAGTTAATCTAATGAGAATATTCTGGTTAATTTAACTCTGGTCGTTTTTTTCTGGTTTAAATTTGTTGTTTATTACTTTTAATATCAGATGTTGCGCGCAATCTAGTGGACATGTCAAATAACGCTTTGTCATAAATTTATATTTCTCGAACACTCGCGAGTTTTTTTAGTTTATTTTCAATTATAACAGTATAAATAATCCTAGTTTAATTGTCATTCTCAACAAATTTAAAAAGTGACCCAAGTGTTTTTTTTTTCATGTCGAAAATGTCCTAAAACAGTAGACAACTACGTATGTGTATTTTTCTTCTCAAATGTCAGAAGAAATCATTAGAGATTCAGATTACCAAAAAATCTGGTTAAGTTTACCACAACACCTGGTTATATTGCCCAGAATTGATAGTAAGTTCGATTATTTTATATGAGATATAATACTAAAATATTATAAAAATATAAAATATGCTTTATAGGGTCGCCTTAACCCAGATATCAATTTTGTTCACTTTCTCTCCACACTGTTGCATTTTCTCTCAGATTAACCATACATGCTTGATCCGCATCGTAACTGCAAAGTATGCCCACCTTCAGGGAATATTCCACGGAAGGCTAATAAAATCGATTTCTTCTGCGGCATTGTAGTTGGCCAAGAACGATGTATGTATTGACGGGGAGCGATGGTAAGGATTATAAAAGCTCGCTCGTTTCTTTGTAGAGAATTCATTACAGCGAAACTGCCGTGAAAAGTAAAATAGAGTTACGTGGTGGAATAGTAGACAAAGAGGGATAGATGTCGTGAGTTAGTAGAACAAAGAGACTCAGCTATGGTCGAAAGATTTTATCTATCGCGTCTTCGATCGAGTTTAAAGCAATTCCTGGTGAAATCGCCTCAAGGTTTGAAGCTATTTCTTTTTCGTGAAGTACATCGAGAGTGCACTCGTGCTCCCATTGCCTCGTAAAGAGTTCAGACTCTTGATAGATAGAAGGACGAATTGGACCAAGTTTTGATTTGAATCAGCCCTCTTCTAACAGTTCATATGAAGCTTGATCAATCACGTTTTACTACCCTGGTATTTTACTTCTTTTCTGAGACTCAACTGTTTTGTTCTTTTGATTCTAGCTGAAAACTCATTGGATTTAAAAAAAATTTATTATGGATATCCCTCAGTATATAATCCCACCCTTCGTTATCCAAGGTTGAAAGGACGATATCTGATCGCTGCTTATAGCTTTCTTATATTCTCTGACTCACCATTCTTGTACCTAAAGCCTATTATACCCTCGCCATTATGCGTACCTATCCTTCTCGCTTTATTTCAGAAGGTAACATCCTAATTAAGTGAACCTGGTCTCCTTTATAGACTTCCGGTTTTGAGAAAATTACGAAGGGAGTTGACAGTTTATGCATATATACTCAAAACGTGAGTAATCCTAATTCTCTATGGTGCGACTCAAACTTTGATAACGGGATA
Source organism: Synergus laeviventris (assembly GCA_032275145.1). Classification (NCBI taxonomy): domain Eukaryota; kingdom Metazoa; phylum Arthropoda; class Insecta; order Hymenoptera; family Cynipidae; genus Synergus; species Synergus laeviventris. The sequence continues at coordinate 4,540,823 of JAUESI010000036.1, forward strand.
ATTAATGTTATCCTAGGATTATAAAGAATTTCGAGAAGTTTCTATGAATTATAACAAATTTTCGCGAATTTTAACGGATGTCGAGAAACTTTTATGACTAAAAATATTTTCTGGGATTTAGAGGATTTTAAAGTTTGCAAGGGA
>JAUESI010000036.1:4556560-4580181 GCA_032275145.1 Synergus laeviventris
ATATATATATATGAATCAGCGATTTTCCGCTAATTCAAATTAACAGAGTAAGGCTCTGTAGAGGAATTTTTAAGAATGAAGGGAGATATATCCGGCTTTGATACTTCATAAACAGTAAATGGTTTATTAATTCAAGAACAAAGGAAGGAAACATCCTGCTAACATAAATGGTTTACATGACCAGAGACAAAGCACAAAGCACAAGTACTTGTTTCCGAGGACGGTTGGAATTATGTTAGGAAGGGAAAACCAGACAAGCATGAACCTAGGTTTGAAGCAATGAAACGAAGGAAAATACACAAGTATATCGCTCGAAGCTACCAACCAGTGTATTTAGAAGTGCGCAGTAATATTAGACACGCAACTAAGTTCCCGCTGTTTTTGATGAAAATGCAATTTTGTTGTGAAAAAATGGTTATAATTAATCATTAAAAGTATTGCCCATCGTTAGCTACAACTTTTTCCTATTGTTCTGGTAGAGCTAGAATACCGTTACGGTAAAAGTGTTCATCTTTTGTTTTTGAAGCATTCCCAACGCATGCAATCACGGCACGATTTTTCACTTAGAGCAGCATTTCCGTAATCGAGCCATCTATTGACATTGAGAAACAGCGGGAAATTAGTTGCGCACCTAATAAATAAATGGACAGTGAATCAGTATGAAGCTCTATTAATCGCAAATTACACTCGAGTGTGAGAAGCCCCAGGGAACTGAAATAAACCGCAACTACGGTCTTACCCTACTAACGATGAAATTAATCGCATCAGCGAGAATAATTAGAGTAAGCGAGGTAAACACCCACACGGGAAAAAATCCTACTCTCCTTTGGTGGAAATTTTTGTCCTACGTGGTATTCAGCTGCCACTAATGTGTATACGTGTCCAATTATATCACCTCTGGTGTAAGGATCATGCGACTTGTGAGTTTTTTTTTCGTCTACGACAGTCTAGCCTCACTAAAGATTAATCTGTTTTAAACTTTTTTTACATTCTAATGTATAACATGATTTCATCATAAAATATTTATTGAATGGCAGAAGCTGAAGAAAAAACAAATTAAGCTAATAGATTAGAGAACTTTGTTTATAAATCTAAAGGTAGGACACAAATGTGTCTTCGTGATGTAATTAGTTTAAAACCATTGAATTACAAACTAAAGCCCCAGGAATATGTCACTGAAGATCTTAGTTCTCAGAAAAATAATTGTGTTAACAGGACTTCATTGTTTTTTCTCATTTGCTTTGCCTTTATTGACAAAGCTATATATTTGACTAATTTCAAGAACAAATAAGTGCGTCAGGAAAAATTCTTTTGATCTTATTTGGTACTGCAGAGAATTTGATCTTTTATTTGTCTTTACGAGGAAAAGAAAATTAAGCATAATAACTTTTTTATATGTTTATTTTTTTTATTTTTAAAGAACTCTGGAGAGCTTAGTGTGAAATTTCAAGCGTAATGTTTAATGCGTTAATAAACGGAACAAAGGGTGTGGAATCTTTTACACGCTAAATGTAATATAAAGAGAAAAAAAATGCATTAAACGTCATGAAGAGTGTCGAAATTAGTTCTAATAGGATGGAAATGATAAGCTGATGAAATGAGCCATAAAAAAGACTTCTTTTTAAAGTTACCCTTGGTTTAGAGCCTGTTAATCATTATGAACTCTACGCCGCTCGTTACACGAAAGATTTTATCGTTTGCTCCGTATTCGCTGCACCGTTGCTATTCGGTTAATTCCATAAAGTTTTAATGTTCGAATCACTGCGCAGGCTTAATGTATGTCCGGGGGGTGCAACCATCGAATGTAAGGGAGAAGTTTCGTATCGAGTGTGTAATCGTCCGTCTATATATCGAGTAACCTTCCCAGTTAAATGGTTCAGCAATTATTTCGATATTTTCTTGTTATCGACTTTCCAAAACGCTTATTGGCCATGAATTTATGTTGAGTTCAAATAACAGATAGTCATAAAAGAAAAAAAAAAGGGACTTTGAAGATTATAGTTGATAATGATAATTATCTTTAAAACCTTCTACATTCAGCCGTTTACTTCGTCTATGATAATTTAGCTCTTATATTTGGACCATTAATATTGTGGTTATTGGGACAGAGCAAAGTTATATAAATTGGTGCCAAAACCTGTACAAAACTTCTCCTATTGGCGAAACTAATATCGATTGCGTAAGTGCAGAAACGTGGAACGCTTGAGTAAATAAGATCTCGAACCACTGCATCCTGCTTCACCCCTACGAAGCATATAGTGGAGGCGTGCGCTGCCTTTTAATTACAAGGACGGGATTCGCTTACGATGATTAGTGTGTTAAGTTCACAAGGTAATAATAAAGTAACGCGCAACGTACCAGACAGCTGCTATTGCGATGCAAGGGAAGACTTGCAAAATTATTATCCTCATAGTTGAGTCAACCAAAAGGGTTCTCCGATAACATACAAAAACCCTTTGCAAAGTTGAGATGACGTTAATACAACGAAATGTAATATCACAAGTTTTAATAAATTATAAACCATGTATGTAAATTAAGTTTCATCAAAGGTTTCTTTTTCATCTATGTCTTACAGAAAGTCGTGAAAAAAAAAATTTAGAATTTAACAATTATTTAAAAAATCATTATTAAAGAGAATTCTTCACGTTCAAAAATATGTATTAGATGGTGGGATTGTTTAAAAATATTTTTTTTTCCTAGTTTATTTGAACGTTCAAAACTTTTCAATCATCATATTTTGAGATTTCGTGTAAAAATTTCAAAGAACTTTAAATGACTCTCTCAAGCGCTTAGTCTACAGAATGTGTAGAGAAACTAAATGCTCGAATGGTTCTTTAAAAGTTGCAATGCATTTCGAAAGGGTTGAAGAGATTTTAAGAGACTTCCGTAAATTCGAAAACACCTGAAAGAATTTAAACAAGTTTCATTTTAAAGCAAACGTTTGAATTGCTTTCAGTAATGCACATCAAATGAAAAACTTTGAAAAACTATGTATAGGTATATTCAAGATACACAAGCTTTGCCAAATACCCAGAGATTTTTATGAATTTCATATAACAAATTCATCCTCCTTTGTTATAACTAGTTTCTTTAGAAAAGTGTTGTCCCAGAAGTTTGTGCCATCAGAAAATTCGCCTATAAAAATGTATAGAAATTGAATAAAGTAAGATGGGCTGAGCAGAGTATTATTGACTCGATTTTTTAGAAAGAAGAGCAAGTAAACTAAATTGTCCCACACACACTGCGATCTTGCTACTTTGGGTTCAGCCTCAATAAGGATATATGTTTTTCATATAGTCCATTATGTGCAACGTGCATATGAACGAGAATATATAATATATAGGGTACACCCGTGTCATGTGTGTATAATATAGCAGAACCGGGTGCTAGGCGAGTTTGAAGCATGAAACCGCAGCATTGCGGCAAAACTGCGCATATAATATAATGCGATATAACGCACATTGACATTATGTATATTATTGAAAATTGTTTGTTACGACCTGCTACCTTGGATTGTGCACTCTGAGTGTGACGTTACATAAATACCTTCTAATTTGTCACTGAATTCATACATCGATGCATCCTTTGAGAGAGCTCTGTAATCGATGCTTTCGAAATCACAGAAGATAACGTGATCATCTATTAATTCCCATTTCATGCGTCACTTGGAACGGCAAAGTGATCGAATCGAGTAGGAACGTATTAAAAATCATTAAGTCTCAGTTTGATCGAAACACTCTGAACAGAACTTCCGAAATTGACGCACAAAAGAATCCTTCACCATAAAAACGCACCGGCTCATATTTCCGCAGTTTCGATGAGAAAAGTGCCCGAGGGTATAATACAAAAATTGGAAGAAGGTGTAGAAGTCGAAGGAGATTAGATTGAAAAATAAAAAAAGATTATGCATGAAAAAGGTGTTTTTCTGTATTTTTTACCTTACTTATTGAATATATGTCAAATATCCATTTAGCATTTTCAGTACTGATTTTTAAAAAAATATATAAGATATTCTACGAAAGTAGGATTTAGTTTCTTGTTTGAGGAATTCCACAACCCCTGTTTATTTTTCGAATTGTAGCACAAAGTTGGAAAGATTTGGAAAGATTTGCCAATATCTTTTCACGTTCGAGTAATCCTTGCTTCATTAGCCGGAATGTTGGAAGAAAAGAATCGAGCGTTTTCTCCACGTGCTTTCATACTCGCTCTTCGCATCAACTTCAAGCACCCCTTTTTCTATCCCATGTGCCATATAAAGCATGCAATTTCACGGGGAAATGATTAGCACTCTCATTATAAAGCGGATATCCTCGAAAGACAGCCAAGACTGAATAATAATAAGCGGTTTTTCTCTCGTTCAGAATCTTACTTGAGAAATTATATGAAGTATTATCGCTACGAGCGACGCATGTAAATTATCTTAGAAAATTAAGTTACAAATTCTTTATCTCGGAGGAAACATGGAAGAGATTTCTTAGAGTCAAGGATATGTCTTTCTTGCATTTTAATTTACACATTAATTTCATGACAAAAGCTATCAATTTCCAGGAAGGTCTTGCTGTAAATGTAAGAGAATTTGTATGGTACTAATAAAATTTATGAAAATTTACATTTAATCTTTTAACAGATAATTTTCTGGATTATTCCACGTCTCTTTCTTCTATATAAAACTAGAAATATAGAAAAAAATCGATATTAAGGAGAATTAAGTGGAATACATATTAGGAGATTATTACCACTAAACTACATAGTATCCAATCGATTAGTCAATACTGACCCCTACGCGCTCTGACGACAGGACTCAAGATGGTTACATAACATATGGCATCGAACATGCTAGGTATTCATGTTGATGGGTCTGTCGATTTGCTAACATCGCTATGAGGCACGTTCACCTAATCACACTAATTATTAGAAGGTTAACTATGTCCACATCTGATATTCCTCAAATCAAGAAATTTCTTTAAACACAATTTAGTACAATAGCAAGAAATTACTTATCATCTTCAAATAGAATACCGACGGATTTTCCGTAAGATTGGTACCAGTTTTTTCGAAAACCTTTTACTACCATTTTTTTAAACTTTTGGAATTTCCAAACTTTTATGATCGAAAAGTTTTGAACGTTCAAATTAACGATGCAAAATTTAAAAAAAAATTTTTTTGGTGAGAATAGTTTGCCGTGACCTAAAAACGCTTTACATAAAAAAAATATCCTTATTGATATGCACCTTTATAGTGGGGATGATAACTCACAGTCGCGCCCCTAAAATCCACCCCCTGTGGAAAGTACCAAAAAGGACGCCACGTACAATGGATTTTTAAACGTGGACAGTTCTCTTTGATGATCCCTAATATAATATTGGCGGTGAGAACTCTCGGTCGCACCCCTAAAAACCACCCCCTACAGAAAACACCCTCAATCTCACCACTTACAACAAATTTTTAAACATGAAAAATTCTCTTTAATAATCTCCACAGCATCCCAAAAAAAACACCCTGTATGGGAAACTCACCAACAAAATTACAAAATCTACTTAAAACCCAAAATCGACTCCACCTTTCAATTGATTTCAATACCTGAAAAAGTATTACTACTAATATGCATCTTTATAGTGGGAGTGAGAACTCTCGGTTCCACCCCTGAAAAGGAGGTTAAAAAAAATTATTTATAAAAAGGGGCTCTAATACAGGGGGTTGAAAAAAGTTTTCGAAAATAGGGTTAGAAAATACAGTCGAAGATATAATTTAAAATGATTTAAAATTATTTGTGGAGACACTAATCCGAAAAAACTTTCCGAACAACTTTTAATCCTTTATAATCCAGTTCAACAACAACTTCAATCCACATCAGTCCGAATGATTCTGAATTCTTCCTAATCCATATATATTCACCCCAAACCGAATGAATCCGAAATCAATCCTAAGTTACATTTAATTCAATCATTTTCAATCCGTACTCTTAATCTTGATTAATCCGAAATCAATCAAAGCGACTTTCAATCCTTTCCAATTCAAATCGAGTTACACGTGATTCTTGAATGTTATGTATGTAAAAAATATTTAAAACAAGAAATGAAATTCGGTTCAGTTTTTCAATTTATACTTGAATTTTTCTCTGAAACAAAAAAAATATGCAAAACATGTAAACAATAGAAAAGATGTAATTTTTCTATATCTAGATTGGAATCCTCAGATCTGGTCGGATTCATTCGAATTGAACATGGCGTGAGGTTTATATTAAATATTGAGCGCGAGTGTCCTGATAAGAATCATAAGTAAATTAGCACTTCTCTTCATTAAAACTAAAATAATGAAAACAAAAGTATACAGCAGTGATAAAGATTGCTAATCGCGCAATCGTCCTGAAGGGCGCATGCTCGCGCAGCACGATGTGTGATGTGAACTTCCCTATTCGAAATATTCACCAGGGTTTCTAAATCAGTGACAATTAGATTATTAAATACACTAGGCCTCATTAGTTCCATAAATGCACAGGTGAACGAGTAAAGGGGAAGGTTTAAATAGGTTCCGATTGCCCGCAGTAATGCACCATCCTTCCAATAAATAGAGAACAGGTTTGAATAGAAGGTCTCGGCAGCTCAACAGTTCGATTTACGTAGCTTCGCATAAGCTCCGATTACCAGCTTAGTTTGCAAGTTATTACGCTGTTTGATCAAAAGCTTCGTATCCTCGTAGTCCCTTTTGCTTCTCCCGGCAGCCTTTGCTTCCGATATTAGATCTCCACCCCTTGCAAAAGCGATATATTAATTTCTCGTTTGGCTATGTGTATACGGTACGTGAGATTTCATCCGTACTTGAAGATTAGTTTGTAACATTCATTAAAACCTATTTTCAAGAATCTTGCACTTCACATAATCCAAGAATTTCAAAGCATAATCAAACAAAGTTAAATAGACAATAGAAAATTATTGATGTGTTGTAATTAAAAATCTCTCAAACTTTCTCTCGAAGCAAATATTAAACACAAAGTTGCGGTATAAAACTTTATAAAACTTAAACAAGTAAACAGTTGCTTTAAAGAAGTTGAAATTAATATTCTGTTACGTCTAATTTAATCTTGACTACAAAGCAAAGTTGAAATAGCCTCGGGCTATGCTTTTACTCATTTTGACTCATTTCATTGTGATGATGGCTCACATAGAAAAAAAACATGGATGTTGTCTTCAATTTCGTTTGAATACAATATTCACCTCTTTTTGTTCGCAATGAAACCATATTTTTCACTAATTAACTCATATGTTATGCTACGAAAGTAAATTTCCCTCCAATTAAGCTACTAAACAGATTTTAAACTTTGTACCTGCACAAAAACTGAAGTAGGACACATAAATAAATATGGTATAATATAAAAAGAATTCATTATTTCGGCGGAATTTAAGTGCGTTAAAAACTTGGTTTGGTTACTTTTTCCAAGTCCAAGTTGCAGGAGAGAGTGTTGGAAATCTACTCAACGACGACTGCAGGTAAAATTACACACGTTGGTGCTAAAAGAACTGCAAGAACAGCTATTATGTCATGTACAGGAGAACACGTTGGAAACATTGTTAGCTTTAAAGCAAAACCACCTAACGAGTTGTTGTCTGCCTCTTACAACTATCAAGTCTCTGGATGAACTTTTTCGTGCAGCGACAAGCAAAACTTGTTTTTAGTTTCTCAGTGTCATGATGAGTTAAAAGGAAAAATGGCATTTGACTGAAACTATTTAACGAAACTATTTAACGTCGTAAAATAATTTGAGCAAAAGAAAAAAAATATAAAGAATTTTTCTGATTATCAAAATCATAAAAATTCCTATTTTAGCAAATATTATACCGAATCCAAAATCTATTAAGTCACAAGTATACGAATCATCCCAATTGATTGGTATACAAATATAAAAATGAAGATATCGGCATTGGCCTCGTTCACCATATAATACACCATATCTTTTAAATGAATCTACCTGTTTACGACATCTAATTTATTCTGCAAGAGAAAGCGGATGGAGAGAACGTCTAACTAGTTCTTGTTTACTTTGACAAAGTTCTTATGTCAGAATAAGATGAGGAATAATAAATACTCCAGGTCAGCTACTCAGGACAAAGGAAAATTTCCCAAGGTAGGAATCTCGAGGTGCATTTCTTAAAGTGATCAATACTTCATGAGTCTGTGGAATCTCTCGAATCTATTTTCGAAAGATTTGAATAGGGAAACAGTATGATAATTTCTATTAAAAAAAATTCTAAATGTCACATTTTTTATACCAAACTGGTATTGTTGCTTAATCTGGGTCTGTGCAAACTATTTACGGCCTTTATAGGGTGCAAAACAGCCCCCAAGTTGACCACACTACTTTCGGAATTCCCATATTGGCTTCCGTAATCCTCATAGACCCCTTGCATGTGTCAATGTTTTCCACTATTCCCAGAAACCCTTACGTAATCTGACCCTCCTCTCGAATCCAACAATTCTCAAACATCAAATCTCATTTTAGTTAACTTCACTTCACCTCTACTAGTCTAATACTATTTCTCATCTATCCTTATCTCTCTTCCATTTTCACACTATTCACCTCCTCTAGCACTCTACTTTACTTCCGGTAAACCTTTACTTTCCTCTCTGCCTTTACAAGTTCCCACATCAGGCTTCCATTATTGCTCTTTCCTCTCTTGCTTCCATTACTAATTTAAATCATTAACTCTACATCATGTATTTTAAGGAAAACCTGAGGAAGTTTTTATATGTTGTCATTAAAAAAAAGTGAAAAGGTGACTTGTGTTAAATGTATAAAACGTGTTAAAATTAATTAAATAAAACCATAATTGAAGAAGCTTCTTTGTTCCCGTTAATTCCTTGTCCTTTATTCTGCATCTAGTATTTTTCGTCACTTTCGGAATTCTTGATAGAAAGTATGTCGATCAAATTTGTTCCAAGGTTTCGCCTTAGTGCCCAGTCGACAATAAGACTGCTTTTGGAGGGATTACTTTGAAGTTGTATTTGTACTAGCCACGTGGAGAAGTGGTCGTTCATGAAGACGGAGAATGAATCGGAGAAGTAGTAAAAGAGGAGAAGAATAGGAAATAGGAAATGATAAGGGACCAAGAGAGACAGATGGAAGAAAAGGAACAAGGAAAAAGTGCAACGAAGCAATTGGAGTACGAAATGTTTTTTCGAGGCGCTGGGGTGAGCTTTTAACGTTGTTCCGGTTGAGTATTGTGCTGTACTCATCAATCAGCTATAAACTCTCTCACAACAAAAGCTCTGTTTGCAACCACACAGCAGATCCCCGATTACGTTTACTCTTGGAATCCAGAGTTGTCAGCACAATACCGCCGTTTTGTCATTACCTGTTGGTATACGCAAACAAAACAATGACACTGCTTAGCGGTAACATTGGATTATCACTAACCCATGAGGGTTTCAATTCCTCTTTGCCTAAATCGACCACAGAGGACCTTCCTAAAATCAAATTTTTATCCGACTCAATTTCAGATGATGCACTGACACGTGAAGACTGTCTATTTAATTATTTTGAGGAATAGCTTCAAGCTTGTAATAACGCTAAACAAATATTCTTATGACAAATAGAGCTGAAAAACTTATCAAGGAATTTATACCCCAATCATTTTTCCAAACCTCTTTTGTCAATCCTCCTTTCCGAGAACCCTCTTTTCCAACCTTCTGTTACGATTTTTTTAAGAACTATAATAAACGCTCGCAAGAACAATATAAAATTTTTAAAAAATTTGAAGGTTTGAACTTCTGTATTGTATCTGTATTGTGCCCAAACTAAAGTACGGACAAAATTTTGCCACAGGACTTTTTTGTTTATTTTTTTTTGGTGCTCTATCACATATTATCGGTAGTTTTAAAGGTGGAAAAAGGGGTTATAAACCGAATTTGGAAAAGTGAGTTGGAAAAGGGGTTTGATAAAAGGAGTTGTAAAACGGAGTTTGTTAACTGGTTTAGTAAAACTGTATAAATATAAAAAGTATAAAAAGTTGGAAAAAGGGGCTGTAAATGTGGAGTTTGGAAAAGGGAGTTAGAAAAAGGGATTGAGGAGTTTGCAAAAATGAGTTGTAAAAAGAGTTTAGTAAAGAAGTTTGATAAGGGAGTTTAGTAAACTGATTTGGTGAAACTGATTGGAAAACAGGGGGGGGGGGCGAAATAACTGGATTAATTGAACGGCGTGGATACTAATTTCATAATTTTTTCCGTTAAATTAAATTTGCAAGTATTAAATTTCGAAATCGAAACCTATTTTAATTATTAGAAATGATGCAAAATATAAATTGGAAAGCATATATGTCGAAAAAAGTACGGTTTAAAAAAGTTCAGCTCTGCGCAACGAGTGTGTAATTATACTGAATGCAATTATACAATTTTATGGAGAAAAAATATAATAATGAAAAATTCCTTCACTTTTTTCTCTCTGGTAATCACCATTCTAATTAAAGTTTTTTTTAATCACAAGATTAAACAGAGTGCATGCAAAATTACAACTCAATCGCGCAAATTCAACGAGCCCGTATAAATTCGTCAGAAGAGGAAATCCATGAGATTAATCTTTTCACTCCTTGCATATATTATGAGGTAAAGTGTCCGAGAAAACAAATTACAATTGACAGGTTGAGAGAGTTTATGACATTTTCATTTCATATTTATGTTTGTAGTTTGATTGTTTTGGTATAATTTTTTTGTCTCATTATGATATGATGCTAATTGAACTGAAGTCTGTTCCACAATTTTTCCAACACGGGAAAACAAGGAAAAATTATTGCTGTTTCAGAGTATTTAAACTTCATTTAACTTTCAAGGAAGAGCTATAAATAAATATATAAGAAAATGTAAATTCTGTAAGAGGGTTCAGAAAATATTTAATAAGATGTACAATTGTACAACTGCCCGTGGGTAGACATTTCCCTATCTTTATACCAATTTAAAATACTAGAGCCCTTTTGAAATTTCTACACGTGTGCGTGTATGGTAAGTATGTCTCGGAGCAACTTAAAAACTTGGTAATGAGATTGCAGTAATGTGTCTCGTTATTTCAGTTTTCTACCTTAGAACCGGTTTTATATATTAGAAACTTTTTCGCAACAAAATTAAGATGTTTTGATTACGCTTGCGAACGAAGTTTCACAAGCAGGCATAACTTTTTAAAAAGCGACTAATATTAAAAACTGTCCTTTCCAGAGTTTACTTACTTGTATAAAAGAAAACAGGAAATGACCAAGGAAGTTGAAATGCTACGTACCTGAAATCAAAGAAATAATATCATCGTTATTTATGTCTTAAATCTTTGAATCCTGTTTTATAATAAAGTTCACAAAACATATGTTTAATTTAACTTAACACAACATTATTAATTAGGAGATAGAAAAATTACATTACAGGTCTCATGGTCTCTGAGAAAAAAAGTAGGGTACATAGGATACTTTTTTTTTATAAAAGGGTATCTTTTTATAAAAATTATTATTATTATTAACCATTAACCCTGACATTAATTATTTTGATAACGAACTGAAAATGCAAGTTTTACCGAATCTTTTCAGTGGAAAGAATGTAAATTTGACTCAAGTTTTTATACATATATTTGTTATCAAAGACGCTTTAAAGATGTGAAGAAATTTTATTCTTATTCTTCACGAGGAAATAAGACGGAAGTGTTTCCGATCACGAGACGGATTTCCAAAGAACGGGACACCACAGATCACGATTCCGTTCTTCGCTGACAAATCGATGAGATAGGTTAGCGAGCCAGGGAAATGGGAGGGAAAGCTCCCCGAAGAATTACGAGAATCGAACGGTGTCGTAGACAGAGAGTCGATGCCGATATCTCTGCTCTTTGCGATAAGGTTGTCCCAAGGGTTGACGACGCGGTGGGTAGAAATGGCACAGGGGGTTGAAAACGGATCATGTGGACCGTGATGGGTACCAGTCGAACGTCCTTATCGGAAAATTTGCTCTGCAACCGGAAAATTTCGCTCGCGTCAAATTATGAGAGTTGCGATTATCATGAGAAAGTAGAAAACTTGATTTGCGGATCTGGGACCGGAAACTTCGGCTAGGAAAAGAAAATTTCACACTGCTAGTCCTCACAGGATTGTAATTTTCTCTGACATATTCTGAAACATTTTTTTTGACTTTCTTTGTATTATCTTTATCAGTTAAAAAACGAAAAAAAAACATTTAATTTTTATCAGATTAGACGTCAAATACTTCAGCCGAATAGCTAGTGTTGGGGTTATTTTCAAGAATTTACTGACGCAAGAGAGAAAATCTGTTAAAGGAGAATTGTTTCCAGTTGAAAATACTCAAGTGACAATCGAAAGATGTGGGGAACTATTTCTCTGGTCGTTTGAGGAAATCTTGGACTCATGACTGCATTGCGCGGGAAGTTTCTGATAGCTTCTCATGAAAAGACCTCAGTCTATTTCCAGTGTTCTATATCTTTCTCAATGTGCGAGAGTAAACTGAAGAAACACTGGTGGTTCGAAAGGGCACTACTGCTACTGATCCTATCAAAAAATTGCTTTGCTTCTGGCGTCCGAACGTCTAGATGGCGTGTGCGGAGTGTATACATTCCAATTTCCTATACGTTCCGTTTTTAAAACTTTTCTGTCTCCCTGTCCCTTCCTTTTACTGCTTTTATGACCTCCGTGTCTTTCTCTCATCGTCATTTTCTCAAATTCTCCGTCGCCAAAAGCTCCCTCCGCTTTTTTTCCGAATATACGGAAACAGCGATCCGATCGAAACTTCAATACGACCACCTTGTTAACTCGTTCATGATAAAGGCTTTCTGAAATTTCAGTTATCATTTCTCTACCTATTTACAAATACCAGTTTTCAATAAATCAAATAATTTATTTTACCTCGTGAAAATGTTGGCAATTTTCAACTCTATATAATTTGTTTGCAGAACTAACATTTTCTGCGTAATCAACAAAATTTACATTTAATTTTGTATTGAAATAGCATCAAAGTACGACTTTTCCATGAAAGAGTCATGTTATAGAGTTCACCTAAGGGCTTACAGATCCCTGTGATAAAGAGAAAGCAAAAAGGAAATTGCCCGTGAAATATGAGCAAGTGAAGTTTATGAGAGAATGGGGACGAATAAAGAGGGAGGTTGGAAAACGTTAAGGAAAAATGTATATTGCTCTTGCGAACAACATTGTAATAAGCTCTACATGGAAAATAATTAAAGCCTTGAGATACTTTCAACATCGTAGAAATTATAGCATCTGATGTTTTATTTTCTTTGGAGTAATTAAGCCTCCCACTATTATATTGAGAGTCATCAAAGAGAATTGTCCACATTTACAAATCCGTCGAAAGGTTTCTTTCTTCTTGGTGTTTTCCATGGAGGGTAGTTTTTAGGGGTGCTATCGAGACTTCTCACCCCCCCCCCCTATAAAGATAAATATTGGGAAAACTTTTCACGTATTTGAATCTGTCGTCCATGGCGTCCTTGCTGGTTTTTAAGTCGATTTTGTGACCAGAGATGGTTTTTTACCCCCGTAATTAAAAATGTTGCGATTTTATTGCATATAATGCAATAAAAAATAAATAAAAAAACATTTAGCAGCATTATTAGTTAGTCGCTAATTGCTATTCGATTGAACCTTTCGAATTTCAAGAAGATTATTTTTAATTATTACATGTACCTAAGTATTTTCTGCGGTTGTATAAAACACAAAATGAATACATTTCTTGGCGTGATATGCACCATTATACGGAATCTAATTATGCCTTTGAAGATTCAGATATTTGCAAATCACTAATGGATAATTTATTTACAATTTTTAATAATTAATTAATTTTGTATTTAATGATGTAATTCTACGTGAAATATAATTTACATTGAGAGCAAATGTGTATAATATAGAGGCTTCGGCAAGATTCACTTTACAAAATGATTGTTCTGCTCATAAATTACATTGCATAACTATAATAATAATAATAATATCCTGTTTGAATTTCTAGAGCAATTATTGTTCGCATTGACACTTCGCAATGCCAAAATGGAATTCAAAGAGAAGATAGTTCGAAGGTAAATGAGCAATAATGATCAGCAAATATATTCTGTACTTATGTCGAGTACCAGTAAACATTCATTCAGTCTACAATAAGCCTAAATTATACATCAATTACGATTTCATATTTACAAATAACAGCTGGAAATTCTATATCAAAATCCATGATTAACATGTATAATAATAAATATTTTATCTAATTGCTTCTTAATTCTTTTTATTTTGAATTGTTTGTTTAGTTGTAACCAATGTATTCCAACCAGTTTATCGTAAAACATGACCGATGCAAACTATAAGAAATAAATTCTTCTATTTCGCTCTGAGTAAATACCATGTCTCATAAGAAATTCATAGTCTGTTGGGAGGTTGAGAATAGCAATGCTAAATGACAAGTATTCAGTAGCAGGAAGTCGACGAATTAAATAAAAATATCAACTAACCGTAACCAGGTTCTTTAACGGAAGGGAGACATTATTATACTATATATGAAATTCAAAAATGTGATCTGAGGTTCTGCTAGCTTTCATCGTCTCGTTTTAAGCGGATGAGAATCGTTAAATATTCATGTTGACCTCCGTTTTCATCTAGCTCGAACTGTATTATTATTTTCAATTTGCGCCAAACTTCGCTTTATTCTCTTATTTCTCGACAATGAAAATAATCCTAAATTGCTTCGTTTATCTGTATTTGAGTCACAAAAAGAATTTTGCACACAACAAAAAATAGACACAATTTTTTTTTATAAGAAGCAGAAAATAATAATGCATTTTATGACAGCTAGGTTTGTTTTCCCTCAAACGTGTGAACTTCGTTTTTAGTTCAAAGGGAAGAAGTTTCTTCGCTTTTGTTGGACCTTCCTATATATTTTCTATCTATCAATCATTTCTAAAATGACCATTTATCAATTTCGAAAAGCCTTTGTTAAGAATCAGACGTATTGTAGATCTCTTCTTGATTCTGTCCATTCCTGGCTCACGTCATCCCCCACTCAATATAATTGCCTCTGATAATTGAGTTGGAACGCGGAAGAGAAATCTGGCCGTTAAAGACCGTGCTTTCATTTTGTGTCCGCAGAGTCTTAATTCTTAATTGGTGCCTCCACATTTAAGTTCAAGCTGAATTAAATACACATACAGATGTATATATATATATATAGGGCTGTAGGTGAGACTGAGCTCTATAATTACAGACAGTAATGTGCCTTTTCTACACATCGGTTTCAACACTCTCTGCAAAAGTTCGCACGTCTTTGAAGTTGATTTTCCCGCAAAAGCTCAACTTCTTTCCGTCATTAAATTTCTTCTATTTGAAAAGATTATTTTATTTTATATTTTAGGCTCATTTAAAAATGATTCACCATCCATTCCGCGTCGTTTACATATTTATACAATATCTTATTCCTGTTGAATATTGGACAAATCTCAATTTGTTCCACCGTTCACGAATGCTTTTTGCTTTATACTTTCATTACAGAAAAATACGGTATTAAATGCCAAAATAATCAATAAAACAGTTCAGCTATTAGTGTCAAATAACTCTTCGTTTTCACGTTCCTCTTATTCAGGCATTGAATTTTATGGAAACGATTTCAGTCAGACCGATGCATTAATACTTCAATATTAAGGGAAAATTACACGAATGAAAAGAGAGTAACTCGCAAAAACTGACCAGTGATAAAAATCTTTTATACCTGAATCTATCGTGAGTGTTGGACGCTGAATTTATAGAGGAGGCTGGGTTAAGAACAGGATCAGAACATAGTGGATTAAATATGGACCACGATCAAGGAGAATATGAGCGGAGCTTATTATCTGCTTTCCATCAGGCTTTCATTTCGACACGTAACATTTATGATACGTTCAAGCACGTTATCGAAACGTTTTGAAACTGGAAGACGGCAGGGCATCGAGGCCAATGCGAACGTTAAATTTAAGAGGCTGCTGGAAAGCTATACCGCAACGTTTACTGTTATAGGCACGACATTCTCCTCGTACAGATGGAATTTTAATGTTACATCTGGATACTTTGGCGGCTGCTACTTATGTACTTTCATTGTCAGCCGTTTCAGGCGCCGCGAATGCTAACGACTCGTTTTTCCCGCGAAAATTGTCCTGAGAGTGCTGGAACTCCTCGAAAACGAGTCTGTTAATAACAAAATGACTTTCGAACTTGTATAACTATCGAGTGAAACTCCACCGAACTTTATGCAGTGGAGCATATAAAATGAAAGCCCTTTTTTTAATACAAGCACTGGTGTATGTGATTTAATTAAACCAGAGTAATACAAAAATTTGAAAATTCTAATTAAATGGATACCCGAGGTATAAAATGTAAAAAAAAATAACCATTTAATTATATTATATGCATTTAAGTGAACTCAATTCATTCGAAGTTAATATCTGTGAATATTCGTGATAAATTTTTAAAGCTGCTCTCTTGCTCTCTTATGATATCCTCCTAGCTCGGGCAGGAAATCAGAGGAAATAATATATTAACTCGGTATATATTTGTTCTGCAGAAAGACCAATACGCTGACCTAACATCATTAGTATTGTCCATATAGAAATAAGGTTCGAGCAGTTGAAATGAGAGAATTGTAGAATAAGTTGGACCAGCAAATGCTATACTACATCCGATGCACAATTCAAAGTGACTTTAACAGTTACTTCTGTATGTAAACATTAAAGTCTCGTCTTTTCTCAAACGACAGGAGTGACTATATGTGTAAGGTTTATGGAGGAACTGTAAAGTATGTACGTCTCTAGATTTCAGTCTTCAGACCATTCCGAGTTTCCTACTGAATATGAAATCTTTATTTGCGAAACCTGAATCTCAGCACGAGATTCTATAATAAGCTAAAAAGCAAAAAAAATTGGAAGAGGTATTCATCTTTCTCGTTATTCTTATGGATAAATAATAAGGATTTCTAAGGATAAATATATTGAAGAAATATTGAAGAAATATTGAAGGCAGATTGAAAACCTCCATTGGAATTATTTATTATTTTAGCAATATATTGTAACCATGGCTCGTTTGTCGTGTTGCATTTGTGCAAGACTTTTTTTTTTATTCAATCTTAGCTCTCACATAATGAACAGTTTTTTCAGTTTCAATATTGACATTTGAAATTATTGCTGTCAAAAAGGCTATATTTATACACAGAATACGAATTTCTCTACATTTATTTAAATTTTATTAATATTTAAGGATTTCACGACAATTCAAGTGATTTTACGAAATTTAAAGTAATATCACTAGATTTTGTAGGATGTGATTCCTGTAATTATTATTATTATTTTCTATACTTAACAAAAGAGAGAATAAAATTGTCAGTTTTTTGGGAATGCTTCTCGAACACTTGGAAATGAGCAAGACAATAGAGTATCTCATATCGTTATGCAATACTACTCGTTTGTCTGTCCACATAGTGCTTCTACTACTAGAAATTATTCTACATATATTATCCATAAACTGTTTAAATTGCGTATTAAAGAAAGAATAATTATACACTCTACTTTCTCTAGAGAGATGGTTATCATATTTGACAATAAAAAAGTGAGAAAAATTAAGAAGATCTTCATTCGAAGTGTTCAGAGAAGGGAAACTTATAAGCCAGACATTTTCCACTCAATGCGGCAGCCAATAGTTCGAGTCGAGCAAGTTGAGCCTTTGTATTCAGGAGGGTTGATAAGTTTTCAGGGAGGGAGGAGCAAAGCAGAAAAGGTCAAAGCTTGTCTATGTATATAAACTACGTATGCGAATGGGTATTCTAGAATTCTGTCCAGTACTTTGAACCGCCTCTTGGTCGAGGGAGTGAATCTGCGCGAAAAATGGTTTGCATTCCATACCAAGGATGCCAATGCAAAGAATAATGACCTCACTGCGGTACCACTACTTGTGCCAGAACGGAACAATCGTCCCAGATCTACTCGCACGTGCACAATAGGCACGATTTATCGAATGCCGCCGATTCCGGCATTCGATATCATACCCTAAAACTGCGAGGAGATTTCAACTATGTATAATATATAGAATATACTTAATATACCGTCAGCACTTTTAAAGAAAAGAATCTAGAACAAATAACGTGGACGTAGTAAGTCCCGAAGATATAATTGTCAAGCTATATTTTCATTTAATTATTAATGAATGAAAAATTATATGCTAGACATGATTTTTTTACAAAGTCAGTGTGGTCTCAATTTATTAATCATACGTTTTTTGGAATCACTAACAGTGAATTGTAAAGCCATAATAGCATATCCCCGAAAATAATTAATTTATATTTCCATAGCAACCGCCGCACTTCTCATATCAGCTTCCTAATTCAGAAAAAGATGCGGCATAAAATCGTTTAACAAATAAAGAAATTACGTTAAGCTTTTTGTATTCGTTCTTTTGCGTTCTTCTCCATACAGAAATTCCAATCTTGGACCAGATCAGTGATGAAACGGCCGGTCCGAACCAGGAACTGAAAACTGATTTCCGAGTGTGTTTCATCTCCGGTCTGAAACCTCCCTGTCTGGGCCAGACCATGGGTCACAGCAAAATTTCTACACGGGTTTAAATTTTTAATTTTACTAAGTCGATTGGATTTTTACCGGAGGATTTTAATTTCGATGATCTAATAGTCTTGTAAAGAGGTTTCGGAAAAGGGATAGTAATTTAATATAAGAAAGTTAATTTTCTGCAAAATTAATTACTTGTCAATTTGATTATCGAGATAAAATATTTAAAAAATTTCTTATCTATAACAAAAAGCACTTTTTTCACGAAATAAATAAAGTTCTTATATGTCATTTTCCATTAAAACATGGACATGAGATTGAGAAATTCAAATTTGTCCTGCATGTCAAATAAATAGTTATGAACACATAGTAATTTCTAAATGTGAAAATTATGTTCATAACAAGATGTTAGTATCGTATTCTAAAATGTTTAAAGTCAGTAAGTTCATCACGCAACTGTATTGCATGGTCGAATAGAATTAATTTCTCATTATGTATTCACAAAGTAGCCATCAGAAAGCACATTTAATCGAGTTCGGCGACACTTGATGTTTTTTTAAATTATTTAACAATGTATTTATTTTACGCCGGCAGTTTATCACATCAACTTGTAATCGCGCATGCAAATCTAACTCTTTGTTCTGATCATTTTTACTCATAATAATTTTCGCGCTCAGTCTCATATTTGTTTAATTATTAGTTTATTTGCGTCGAAAGAAAGAAAATGAAAAAAAAAACTGAAAAAAATATCGTCTAATTAATATCTATAAGAATTTGCGATAAAAAAAATATATTCCGTAATTTAAAGAATTGCATGAAATAATGCTTTTCTTAGATCAAATACTCGTATCAGGGAGAATAGAAGGCGACGGGGCAGGAAATAAACGGTGAGTAAAGGTCAAGAGGAGATGGAAATATAAACGGATCCAAGAAAATAAATATGACTTATACAAGGAAAACGTGAAGCGTTTCCTCCTCTGGTTTTCTATCGTTCTGTAACTCCCATTTCCAACTTTCTGATATACTGCTCTAACAGTTTATAATAACGCTGCGGCTAGAAGTGGTTCAAAGTATTTTCAGTTGCGCCAATGTTCAAACTGGGTTTTCGGGTCAATAGATAATTGGTCAGTTTGCGGAAGGATATTGGTTTTAACTATAGAGAACTCTACTTTGTAATAATTTCTCATGGATTAAAACAATTTAATTAGTTACAATATTGAGAATCTAAAAAGTCCAATTTTATATAAAAAATATCCTAATTAGACAAAAAAACATTATTCCTATAACGTGATAAAAGGAGTTTGGGTTGAAATGTCGTTTCTTGTGTTAAATTTTGTATCACCTTTATTGGTTTCCAGTGGAACGTTGGAAAAATAATTGCATTGGGAAGAAGGCCAAGATTTTTATAGTTCGTTTACCATGCCCCTCGATCGTGCTCCTGTGCACAACAATCTCTTCCGTACGTCAACGGAATATTTTTATCTTGTAACACTTCGAATTCAAGGTGATATTTACTTATATCTATACAGCAATAAGTAAATCCTCCTTTTATGAAAGAATACCTTATGAAACTTTTATCAAATATTTATTAGGAACCGTCTGTTCTTCTGGAATTTTTCTTAAGCTGTAGATACGCTGCAGGCTAATTTTTTTTTCAAATTGTAGAACTTTTGATAGGAATAACCTAGAGGGACGATTTTTTTTAAATTTTAGATCAATACCTATAAAGCATGAAAATTATGGAAAAGGTGCAAAAATTATTATGCTATTTGAAAATATAGATTAGAGTTGATATTTTTTTTACCAAATTTTAGATTATCAAGGACTGAACTATTTTCACCAATTCGTGGTATTTTAAGGTTCTTGGGGTCTCATATTATTATTAAATCCGCTTTTTTAAAAATTTTGACCTCGGATTAAAAATAAGCGACCCCAGAAACCTTAAAATATGATAAAATATGAATCGGTGGAAATAGTTCAGTCCTCAGAAAAATCGAGTCGGACATTTAAACGTTTTTTCTTAGAATCTGAAAATCCCGGCTCAAGTTACAGGCCAGATTTGGAATCACCAGGAAAAAATCTATGAAAAAAATATCTCTTCTGAGCCTTCGTGGTAATCGATAACCTAAAATTTGGTCAAAAAAGGTAAAAAATAATTGTTTGCAAAAATTACGTTTGTTCCCCTCGAAATATACGAATAAATAATATTAGCATCTGTAAAAATAGTCAGTACCTGTTTAGTAAATTAAATTAAAAAACTATGCCTATGCAAAACACGAACGGGAAGCTATTTGTAATGAATTTCACGAAACAAGACTAATTAACGCAATTGGCGAACTGTCGCAAAATGTCCATGCAGATGAATATATTAATTAATTAATTAATCAAGTGCCCGGATAACTCTGCAGGTAGAACAGACAACTTTCGAGTGTTTCATTCGTAATATCCGGTTCGAAAGTTGGGTAAGCATCCTTGATGGAGCACGTTTCACTCCTTTAATTAAACGACAGCTGTTCTCGAGAACGATTAATGAAATATTCACAGCTTCAATTGCCAAGGATTTCAAGGTTCATAACTTCAAACTGAATCAAAATGAAAAACCAGTTCTGATCCTTCAAAAATGTTTTTATCTTTCTTTAAAAATTTAGAGCAACATATAAAAGGGACCATGAAACTGATGTTTGCAACGCTTATAAACGAAAATCGACATTTTTTAAAATCCATTTATAAATCGCTATCTATTGCTTAAATAGCAATTAAACAATACAATAAATGCTCTCATGTTCGATTTTTCGATTCGACTGTGTTTTGACAACCTTCTAACTCTAAAAAAAAAGATCTAAAAAAAATTAAGGGCAGATATGGAAATGAAACTTTTTTTGGTACCACAAATCATTACTTGCTAGTAATATATGGAAATAAATCAGACAACAGAGCATAATCCTGTAAACAGTGGAACAAGATATCGCTTTACCCTCTTATTCCCTTTCCTTAAATTTCTTTGCGACATGCCCAGAGGGTCTCTATAGATTTGTCACTTTTTTTTACCGAGTTTTATCATTTTATGATATCTTATGCGTTTAGTTGCTCAGTTCTACCGAGTGATCACTGGATATCGTCACACAAGGTCGTAAAAAATTTTAATTACAAGATTCTTTGCCTTTTCAGTTCATGGAATGTTTTATTCTCCGTGTTTAAACATTTAAACGCTGTTTCATGAATTTCTAAACCACCTTCAGGTCATTCAGTATTTTCCAGTAAATTTTTGTTGAAATCATAATTAGAAATTAATTAATTAATTCAATTTCCTACTTTTTGATCTACCCCAATCCAGACATATTAATTAACCATGTAATTTTGCCCTTTCCTCTTTGAAATAAAGGATAAAATCATAATTTATAACAGAGAACATTTCCATTTGGATCAAATAAATCTTTTCACTCTTCAGAAATAATTTATGAAATTTGTGTTATCTTCTCGGTGCTCAAGCTCATAAAAATCTATGTTTTTCGTAGTTTTAATATTTCAGTGCAATTATTATTTAGGACTTATTTACACGCGTAAACATTAGTAACGAAAGAAAATCCATAAAAGAAGATATCAGACGAAAAAATCCCAAGACAGAGAGAACAATCTGTAAGAAAATTTGTGCAAAATAGTCCCCTAGAATATATGTTTTTGGAGAAACGTGGTTTATGAAGAGAGTCTCCTATAATCTTTTAATCCTCGAATCAGAGAAAAATTTCTCTCCTCAGAATATAATCTAGAACTTTAAGTATTCCACTCCCTCGATGGATTTATTTTCATTATGTGACTATTATAAAAATTCTAAGGATTAATTTTCTCTTCCAATCTTGGATTTATCTCTATCTTATAAAAAATATATCGCCTGTCTGACCATACATTGACATGTGCTACTGAGAATGCTCCCTATTTCTCTCTATTCCTCCAATCGTTCTCTTTCCGACCCCTCTCAAGCTATCTGCTTTTATTAATGGTTATTATTAGTTTTCCAATAACAAACACAACATCCTGTAGCAAGATTCTAGAAAATTCAGGTACCAGGAATAGAATTCCAAAGCGATATTAAATTAACACTCATCCGTTTATAAACCTCTGACATAAATCCATATCAAGAAGTAATTACATGACAATTTCTAATTGCAGACATTAATTTGTCTCCCAGCAATTAATAAAATTGCTCGGATGACAATTTGTATAAAGTGAATTATTGTAGCTAAAGACTATGTACTCCAACGAAAAACTAACCAGCCGACAAGGCATGTTGCTTTACAAATTAGAACTGATTGCTGGCGACACGCAAGAGAACATACATACGTAACATAGCATACATATCACAGAATCATGCATTGATCATAATGTTCCTGGCTACAAATATGGATATATACGCATGAACGGAGATACGAGGGGAATTAAATTAACGACTGATCGCTAACTGAATCATTCAAAATTTCACTCGGTAATTTGTTTCATCATTTAAACATATTACTTCTCATAACATCAAAATAAAATGAATAATTGCAAACGTATATGATTAATAGTAAAGAATATCTATATATACTTTGTATTTTACTTTTATATTATTTTTAAGAGACAAAAAGGCTCCAAATTTTTTATAATAGCCCAATTATTTTCTTTAACAATTTAACAAAGCTGAAATTCGCAATACCATTTTGCCATTTTACAACTTTAATTGTATTCCTTTTTACTCGACGAAAAACACGGGCGTGTTTCCCATGGAAAAGAGCCTATTCTTGCGCATTTTCAATGAGAATAGCAGATAGGAAAAAAAAATACACTGAAACGAAAGGGAAGGGGGAAAGGGGTACATACTGCCAGCAGGTAGCTCACAATATTCGTCGAGGTGCATATCTCGCCCATGGCGAACAGAAGTGGGTACAGGCATACAAGGCAAGAGTGTATGTATATACTTGAATAGAGAGAACTGTATAGGTACAACGCTCGGCTTGGTATCAATATTTTATCCACATTCTGCCCACGCAATAGTTTGTATCGTTGGCTCCTAGTATTTTAATATTTTCTTCAAAGC
>JAUESI010000036.1:4588152-4600224 GCA_032275145.1 Synergus laeviventris
AGAATAAAAATGCACTTTCATTATAGAAGAAGCGTAAATCATACTAACTAAATAAAGAGCCTTAAAAAAATATACTGCCTAAAATAAAATAGAGTGGCAACAATACATCCCGGGCTTATACATTCAGCACTTGTCAAGCCGGCATAAGTACGCCGTTTTTTGGCACGACCCTGAAGCACACTAAAGCCTCCGTGATCTACCGAACCTCCCGAGCACGTGACTTGAATGTGTTTCCTATCTATGTTACAACCCGACGCAGTTACTTCGGGGCTCGAAGAGTTGCTGGAGTTTTCACATTCGCGTATAGAGCCATTACACGACCTTTGCTAAATCGGCAGCTTTATGTTTGTCCCGTGCTGAGAAATCTATATGCTATATATGTCTAAAGCTCGGACCTACCCTTCTTAGATAACATGTGGAAGAGATAACAGAGTGAGATGCAGATAAAGGACAATAGTTGTTGGGTATGGATCTCGCCCGGCAAGTTATCGAAAACATGTGTCATCGAGAGGAACATTCGGTTCTGAGAATCTACGCCTAGGGAAATGATCGACGACTGGCCATTCCGGGCGAAACGGGACTATTTTATTGCCATTTGCAGACGTGGGACTAGAAAGCAATCCTAGTGGAAAAAAATACATTTATTGTGAACAAAAATAACAAGAGAAAACATGCGAAATTGACCAATTTGTATCCACTGTTTGAAAAAGAAGTATTCGAATATTAATCGGAACTTTACTCTTAAATATTTAGAAGAAAAGGATTGCGGTTGTTTGATAAAAATCTTTCATAATAATGAAGGTTAAAAATGAGAGGATTCAAGTTAGAAGAGAATATTTTACTAAAGACTCTGCGTCATTGAATATGACGGATGGGAAAAGGAAGCTTTCCGGCAGCTTAAGTCTTATGTAGAATCGAAAAGGGGATCCCATTATTAGAACTGCAGAAGTCAATTGTCACGCGATGACATATTACGCCATTTGTGGTACTAATTACAGCGTTCTCCCAAGCTTTCATTAGTCTGTGTAGATATATTGCAGACGGGTTATTAATTTCAATCAACCTCGTGAAACCTACAGATCTCTCCAAGAAAAGATCGAACGTCACGTTTATTAACCAATTTTTTTTTAATTTGAATATAAATATTTTCCTCATTCCATATAATGTAGTTATATCACTTAATATCATACCCTATTCTCTCAATCTGAATTAGTAAGAATAACTTACTAATATAATTAGTAGTTTTAATTACTAATAAAATTGTTCACAATGAATTTTATTGTTCGTCGAACATCAGTAATGTTTAACTTTTATATTTTGTTTAACAGATTTAAGAAGATCTCCAAGGATTTCAAAGAATAAAAAATTTTCGAAACGAGTCACTAGGAATTAGTGAAATTTCACTAATTTTTCATTAATTCAAGCTCAGAGAGTAAAAAGATTTTGATGACTTTTAAAAAATATTTTAAGGGATCTACATTTTTTTAACTAATTAATAGTAAACTATTTGGTACTATTTGAATCAATAAGAACCTACTATTAATTAGTAAAATTTAATATGAATTAAGTTATGAACTTTCATTGAACGATCCAAAAAAATGTTTAATATTTTTAAATTTATTTTGCTAATATTACTTCAGGCACCTCAAAAACAGGTTCTATGAAAATAAATACCACATTTTTTAAATTCTATAGGCGAGAAACTACCCTTAACGTACTTTAACGAAAGTGCGATTTGAAAGTCATACGAAACCCCATACGAAATACTTAACAAAAATCGAAAAATCGAGCAGATGACCCTATAGTTAATAAATTTATAAAAAAAAGTTTTGACGTGGGAAACTATGTTTGGCAGTCCCTAAAATAATACAGTGGGTTCGAAGCTTCGCAAAGACCCCTGAAAACCACCCCAAGTGAAATAAAGATTGAGACTTCTTCTTTTCTTTATCTTAGAATTTCTCAAGAAAACAAGAAGAAAGATTGAATAGTGTTCAAGACTCTTTTTTTAAAAGCAGGTAAAAAAGGAAGAAAAAGAGTTAGAAGCCTATCTAAATTTAAGGGGCGTCATCGCATTTCTCAGTCGAATAAAACGAATTCAGGATCCCATGAACGTTTACGAAAGGTGGTAAGGTAATCGTGACGGAGGGCTGACACCAGGAGATTTTATACGCGAGCGTAGCAACCCTTTTCTTTCTAACGAGCTCTGCAAACCTCACTCAAATCAGAATACTGCCAATCGAATGTATACAATCGGAAAATCCTTTCTGTGAAATGTTCCGAATAAATGCAATGTCTACTTTCTCATAAAAGAATCTTGAGATTATAACTAAATAAAGCTTTTTGAAAATACTTTGAACGGTAAATATAAGCTTCGGCAAAGATCGGAAGTTAAAAAAATAAATCAATATAGACAGCCACGCAAAAAGCAACTCAATATGAAAGACTGACGGGCATAATAAAGTAACACAGAGGTAGAAAAAACATCGAAATCCACTGAGAAAATCGAATCGCGGAGGAGAGAAGATGCTTTAAAGGAAAAAAAAAGTAATTTAGGAATGTAGGATAACATTTCCTCTAATTGAGATTGATTATGAAATGTGGGTCATCAAAGTTAATTCAAACAGATTTTCAGAAATATATAGCTAACTGTAAAGTATTCGTCTTTGAGAAATTATTAACTTATTTTTGCACTACTTCAGATAAACAAATTTAGTTACTACTGATTAAACTATTTCATCCCTACCATTGTCATGTAAACTTATAAATACTATTTCCTAATATTTACTTACCAGTAGTTCGAAAAAAAGGTACCATGACAATAGTTGATGTAGTTTGTAAACTCACCTGAAACAAAAATTCAGAATTTTCTCTCATTTTTGATATCATTATTTTAAGGGATTTCAAATTTTAATTCCTTTTTTAGTTTTAGTAGGAATGTCAATAAGTTTTATTGTCGCCACTGAGAACCTCCTTTTTTCTTTGTTGTTATAAGAAAATTGCAAGACGTTACCGTTAACGTTTCTCAAAGATAGTAACTTTTCAAGTAACGCCATTACACTTTCAAATACTGGAAATAGGTATCTGCAATCTGCAAAAAGTTGTAAAGCTCTGCAAAGCTCAGCAATTTGAAGTGATCAATAAAGTTGATGTAGACTGTAGACATCTTCTTTCATTTGGTGACAGGATTGACTCGATATTCATTTGCTGCTCGTTTCCATTGCCTCTCAAATTAAGGTAGAACCGCGAAGCTCCTGGATTCGCTATTGACTCGCTTTCGAGAACTATCGATCGACAGTAACAGTTTCCGTTGAAAGGGACCAAGTAATTTCTTTAAACGCTAGAAGCTGACGTTAGCTTGGAAAGTTTGCTAATGAATTCCTCCTGGGACTCTGGTTGGCGCCGCTGTCATCGCCAGCGGAATGTTTACGTCACATCGTGCACTTGAATCTTCTCTTTTTCCTCATCCTTAAGCTTTTTCGTTTCTGTCTTCTCTTTCCAGGGAAAAGGGAAGCTCAAGGAAAAACCGTAAACGCCTCTATTTGAAATGCATTGGCCGTCACTGAGACCTTGCTACTGTTTGCGCTGTCAACCGGGGGATAATGGATCGAGGTCGACGAGCAGAAAGAGAATAAGAAAAGCTTGGCCGAGACTACAGGCTCGTGACAGAAAAATAAGTATGTCATATTTTCTTCTATACTGGTGCAGAAGTTCAGAAATACCATATTCCAAAATTGAACTAAAATAATATGACTTGAAAAAGAGAGTGGGAAGAGTTGATTGTATAGTCTGAATATCCACAAAATTATTCATATTAAAGTTGAACCATAAATAAAAAGCTCTACCGCCCGTCTCGAAAAACGAGAGACCTTCGAATTTATAAATATTTCTGTCCAGAGGGCAGTTTGTAATTGGAAGTGCCTTCCAATTAAAACGCCTTTCACTCTGAAAGCCCTGATATAATTACAGGATTAAAATTTTAAGCTCGTAAAATTGAAAGCCCCTCTTTTAATTTTTGAAAAGGATTCAGTTTTGTATGCGCTTGCAGTACAAATTCATTCAGTTCTTAAATTAAAGGATTTATTTAGAACCAGACTCACATCTTTGTTTAAACCATACTCTAATTTTATATATAATTTAATAATGTACTCGTATCTCAAAAGTTTCCCTAAAGTATAGTGTATATTCTTTTATTATGAAAAGTATAACTTACTACTTTATTCCTAATTCGGTAATAAATGTTAACAAGAATTTTTGCTGACATCTATCAATCAGGATTATTGCTTGTTATACTCTTCTTGCAATGTACTTAACTTCCCACTTGTAGTGTATTATATCTATGCTTAGACAAAACCTATTGTCTTACAAGAGTTACAGTCGATCCTCTTGAAACTTTTCCCTTCCCTCGAACTTCAACACTACTAATATAGACTCAAGCATAAACGTATTTGTTCAGAGTTCTATTGACCCTCCTCCACGTCAAGTTCTTCGCATGACATATTTATCATACAAACTTTTGCAACATATATCCATTAGATTTATATTAATTCCTTTGTAAATATTATTTCTCCCTATATTATAAAAAAATTACGTCATCGCTGTTTCAGGACTTCTGTCTCGCCAAACATAGACCTTTACTACTGTCTATTTTCAATACTTTCCTGCTACGAAAAAAGGAAGCTAACGACTCATATGCAAGGATTTTCTATTCATTTTATGGAGCATTTAGAATATTTCCTTTCACTTAAATGTAATCCTCCTAATAAATCTAACGTTTTAATCTGACTCGAGAGATGAAAACTTTCCTCTTTCATTTCCAAGCTCCTGCTTTATAAGCCAAAGGCTATATAAACCCGCAGCTGAGCCTATTGCGGGTTTGCACATTAATTGCTATTACTGCTGTATTATGGTATGCCTGAAAACTTTGGTAAGATTATAGTCATAATACATGAGTGTTTGACATTAAGTTGAAGTTTAAGCTCTAATAATGCGATTAGTCACTCTATATAATTAATATCACTGGCTCGATTAACAACTGCCTATTACTCAAGTCAATATATAAATAAAATTATTTCACAAATCATTCCTATGCAATAATCAAGCCGCATCGTATCTAAAAAAAATGTCCAAATCGGCTAAGGATTGTAAGCTGTAGTTCAATTTCTTTGATACACTTTACGCGAGTATTACGCAGAACCAATACAAAATATTGCAAACAAATTATAGAATATCTGGATTCAGTTCAAACAGCAATTAAATCATTATCCAGTAAAATGAATATCATTTTTTCTACTCGCCTAGCCTGATAGAGTAATAATAATCAGTTTAATTTACAGCAAAGCATAATGTGAGCAATATTCACCTTTTTTATGTTCAACTGCAATAAACGTTACTTTTCACAGTTCCTATTTATATATAAATACTGCATTAAACTTTTATTGACCCACTAACTTATTTATAGAATTTTTAAAAGCTTTAAATACTAGTCAGTAATCGAGAGATCAATAAGATTTATACGTTCATTTTCTAAAATTCTATTTATGATTAGAAACGAGAAAACTTCCTTGGATTCAATATCCGCTTAATTAACAAGTTCTAAAGCCTTGATTTACGTTTCTGGATTATCATCTCATCGAGATATTTATCTACTGGAATGCATTTTCTCTATTTGTTTTCAAGACAGAGAAAAAACTGGATTTCAAGTTTAAAAATTAATTTAAAAACTCTCGAGATATCACTTTTAAGTAAATAAAACTAGAGAAGTATTCCATCTGATATCACTAGTCATTAGATTGAACCTAGAAAATAAGATGAAATTCTCGAAAGGCCAATATCAGCAAACACTTCAGTGAACTCGGTCAAACTAAAATTGCTCTGCTTGTCGTTAAAGCATTTAGCAAATTGCCTGCGGTATCTTACTATCCATTTACAAGTTTCCAACTTTAAAATTCTTGTGGCTCCGAAGAAATTTGATATGTATTTTGTAATTTCTGAGACTTTTTCTCAATGGTAAAACTTAGAAATGATATTCCTTTGCAGACAACAATATGTAATTGAACCCCTTGTGACCAAAAGGGGATGCGCCTGGATTCAGCCTGTGAAGTATTATCCTGAGTATCAAATATAAAAATCTTTCGAATTTAGCCAATTTTCAGAATTTTTCGATTTTATCAAAACTATCATAAACGAAAATATTGTAATAAACAAAATAGTTGTTAATTTTTTTTGAGAGATTTACAAATATCATGAATTTTAGTCTACAAGCCCTTCGTTTAGCCGGCGAATTTTAAGCTACGGAAAACTTCCAGTGAGAAAGTTGTTTATTGAGGTTTAAAGAAGTTTTCTGGGAAGTTTTAGCTCAATTGGAACAATAATTAAAAAATTATGAATGTTTTAAAATCCGAGTGGTAATCTTGACGCTGCTCTATCCGATCTTAACCTTCATATCCCAGAAACTTAACTGGAAGTTTTCCGTAGCTTAAAATTAGCTGAATAAACGATTTTAAAAAAAACCTACAAATTTTATCAAGAGGAAGAAAAATGCGGTTTAATTACTATTTATGCTTTAACTGATATTAAAGAATTGAAGTCGACATTATCTTTATATGTATATCTAATTAATACTCAACATAATATCACAGACTTCATATTTTCTGGATAATTTATGGTCATTTGAGCAAACAACTCCTAATGTATCGGTTTCCTTTAGATATACGACAGCATATTTTATCTATAATAAGCTATACTAATATATTATTTCCTGTTCTTCATTCGTTTAATATACCAAATGAAGTCTATCCACCTAATTGAAAAGCATAATTAAAAAACTACTAATATTTGGAACCTGAAACGAGCGCAAACACACATTGACAACATAAATGTTGAAAAGAAATTACTTGAAATAAGCTTGGAAAAATGTAAGTGCAAAGAATTTTCAAAACCGATGAGAGGCTATTTTACTCGGAGAAAATGTTTATATATATCCTTTGCGTGAAAAATATTTCTGTATAAAGCAGCTATAAATAAGAATAAATGTATTTTTAATGATGTTTTGGAATCATCGATATAATATTTAATAACTGTACATAAACGCAGATGACGAGAACGATTTGCTCGAATAATCATAAATGTTATCGTGATGTTAGTTTGAATGACTTTTATGGCAAATTTTTTCTATTTCCTCACACATTTCAGAAAATGAGTGGACTTTCCTCAGACAAACGAGTGTCCATTCCAAGATGTCAGAGAGGATAGGGCGTTCAATTTTCAAGTGACATTTCACATGATCGATCATTATTGGACCTTTTCGTTCTCATAACCCTTCTATTTTCAACCCTCTTCCATGTCCTTCGGAATTCTTTACAATCGTAAACCGCACTCTTCCCCGTGAACCTTACTTTATAAATTTCACAAAAATTCTTAATAGTACTTCGAAAAATATTTTTCTATTTAACTTTGAACGAAAACTTGATTTTTTTTTTTTGAGAAATTCACATGTTCCAACTATCTTTGTAAAACCATTTTTCTGTTTGGTTTCGTACACGAACCTTACTTTATTTTTCAGAAATATAATTAAATGCACTTAAGAGTGGTTACCCTTATATAGTAAATTAGTGCATTTTATTACAGTGTGCATTTTATCACTTGTGTATGTATTATTTCCTGTTAGCTTTGAAATACAATCTACTCTAAACTTTTCTCTCGATATTCATTATAAAATTTGATCTAAGAAACTGGAGCCTTAAAATAAAGTATCGCATGAAGAGGAAGGAGGTCATGTCGTTGAGAATTGATCCGAAACTTTTTTGCGCGATTAAAACTTTCCAGCAAGGTGAATCTGCACCAGCAGCACACGCTGAGCGTTAAATAGAACACGAGATGATATATAGATATATGGAAGGAGAGGAAACGTAGAGGAAGACAAAGTGACAGATGAAGTATGACAAAGCTAACTAACCTCAGAATTAGGAGACCTTGGAGCTTCCAGCTGCACGTGGCAACACAGTTTGTCCATGGATCTAATAAATTATTAAAGCACCTTAATTATGCTCCTAGAATCACGCGTCTCTACACTTTCCCGGTTCTGGCCAAGGATCAGAAATCAATTAATGAAGATTAACGGGAAAGCAGGGTCAATCCTGCGGATAAAATCTGTCGAGACTCTGCCAACATAAGCCTTCTATTATTTGCGAACGCGTGTTGGCGAAAAGCAACAGGAGGGAAGATATTGATACTGAAGATATCTAACTCTAAGTAAGCACAGATACAATAACAGATCGGCTGAAAAGTTCGTAGTCCGACACATTAATGACGTTACTAAATTTAAATCCATCTCATTTTTATTTATTACCAAGCAATTGGTTCGTCAGATATAGCATTGTGAGTGAAGCAACTTTTGAGCTGAGACTCTAAAGATATCAAAGGAACTTGTTGGACATATCGTGCATGAATATTTGGACATGCGAAATCTGTGTGCAAAAGAATCGATCAAAAGCAACAACGTGTTGATGTAGCATTAGGCTACGAATTGCTTCCCCGTCCACCGTATTCTCCAGATCTGGCATCAAGTGACTTTTTCCTGTTTGCAGACCTCAAATGAAAAGATAATCGTGAAAACTGATTGCGAGACCTACTTTGAGGTAACTATATTGAATAATAAAATCGAATTTGACCAAAAAAGTTTTACTATGTTAGTTAGCCTACGAACTTTTCATCCGTCGTTGACGTAGTGTCGAATAGTGAGAACGTGTAGCTAATGCAGAATTCTAAACCACTACTGCGTCTAGTTAAACAATGTTAAAAAAATGAATTTGTACTAAGTATGAATAAAATTAGATAATCATAACATTTATCATTGAAAATTAGATTGACAGAGAATTTAATTTAAAAAAGCAATAGAATTTGTTTAAAAGTCGGTCGTTTAGAGCTACTGCAATAATAAGAACTTTATCAAAATAAATTAGCACCCTTATATTTTGTCCTTAAGAACTAATTTTCCTTTCCAGACGCTGCAGCACAGATTAACCTTGCCAGCAATTCGATTCAACTACGTGCAAGAAAGCCGACAAGAAACCGCAAATGGCCCGATCTGTCATTGTGTCGGATTCAGGTAATTACCGATCACTATCGCAAGCCTTTAGTGCCTCGGATATTACAGGCAGTGTCGTGTAAGAGGAAATCAGTACTGGAGGCGGAGAAGGATATTCACTGTTTTCACAAATTTATTATTATACAACAGTAAGATCGATAAAAATCAGCTGTTATCCATACGTATGATCAATAAAAAATATAAAGTAATAAAATAGTGTACTTTTTCTTCAATTCTCAAAAAATTCTCGAAATTGAATAAGAAGAAGAATAGTCTGCCAGATTTATCCTAGAATGACTTTGTTCTTACTCAATACTTTGTAATTCTCACAATCAGTCGTGTTAGTAATTTGTATTCTCTTGGATTTCCGTTCGACAAACTCTTTCAACCACCTCCATCTGCACAATATCTCTACTTTCTTTCTTTAATTCGTCTCATCGAAGTCTTTGAAATAGTGAATCGAACACAATTATTTGCCGGAAAAAGCTGGGTGGATGTCTTGCAAAACAAACCCATTAATGTGTCCCTGGTGGAAGATTTAAGTTGGTTGAATGTCGCGAAAAAACCTCAGAACGTGTATTACCAAAGCTGACTTTAATGAACCTAGCACAACCTTTGATTTTAAGTTAAAAATAAATTGCGGTTCTACAAAAAAAAACGTTGTCATTAATTTGTATTCCTTTTTTGAATTTCATTTACTTTACTTTAGTAATTCTTTCTAGGTTCTCGCACTTCGAGAAATGAATCTAAACTATTTAATGTTTTGAGCTTGAACTTTGTAAGTAGTAAAGCTACAATTCCGAGCGCTAATTTTCTTCATATTCCAGTGCTCACAATCTTCATTCTGAATCCCTCTGCCCACACTTCACAAACAGTTCAACGAAGTGTGAAAATGGCCAAAATCCAGTATTGCACGTTTAAGAACAAGCGGGTCCATGTAATTAGGCCACGTGGATATACAATATGCACGATATGCATGTAAACACCATCGTAGCATTTCCAATGCCTACTACTGTTCGCCATATTCTATAATGCAAACACTCATAGTCTGTGTTGACATGGTTACTCGCTCGTAGTGCAGCTCTCTATATTGGATGACAGAGGTTTTACTGTAAATAATTTCGCTTTCGGGAGCTCTCCTTTTTCGTTTTGTTTCTATAACATTTCTCAACATGCATGAAAAATACGTATAGTGGTTTCCACTGTTCCCTAAACTACTTTTTTCAACTAATATATTCTTTTAAATCTCGTGAGAATTTACTCACAAAAGATATCCACCTCTCACGTTGAACATGGTTAAATTGCAAATTTGCATATTTTCCACCATGAGTAATAACTCTGATAACGTTGTTGCTCTGTATTTATATACCAATGTAGTTGAATATGTTTGCATTTTCAAAAATTTTTATTCGCAGGGTTTCTACTGAGGAATGCTTTGAGAGAACAAGTATAGATACGTATTTTTATCACGTGTTATGCAGGATATGAAATTCTCATTTCATACCACAAATAGTCATTTCCCTTGTGCCAGTAAAGCTCTGAAGATGAGTTTAAATTCTAAATCAGTGATCCGTATCATGCAGGATGCTGTTTTGCAAATACTAATTACCAAATAGAGCAAAATGGTACGCTAGTCGGTACATCAATTTTTTGCAACTTTCATCAACATCGACTTCTTGTGTATAAATTTGAATATGGATCTGATCTCAAGTATTCGGATGTTTATGATGTATGATGCATGTTTACTAACGTATATTGCAACGCCATTTTCGGAAATTACCATAGTTGATTTTGTAGCTATCTGATCCGGCCTAATTAGATCTATTTCATTCGTCTTATCTTGGCTATAAATAGCATATCCGATCGGGGCCTGATTTGTAATAGAGATCAAATAGATAATTCAGGACGTGGCGGCGGCGAGTTTCTTTTTTATTATAATTTAGAAATTACACAACGCAACGGCGAGAAGATTATCGCCTCAGTTGACGGCATGCATAAATACATAATCAGTCTCTATGCTTCGCAGTATATTATTTGTGATGCATCCTCACTAGTCGATCAAAACTGCTGCCATGAATTTTATACAATACATGATAGAAGTCATGATGATAATGTGAGGCAGCATGCGTCAAACCGAGTGTTGCAGTTACAAGCTTACTCCGAATTGCAGCATTATTCGTCAGGGACGATAACCGATAGCTCCACAATTTGACGGATGAA
Source organism: Synergus laeviventris (assembly GCA_032275145.1). Classification (NCBI taxonomy): domain Eukaryota; kingdom Metazoa; phylum Arthropoda; class Insecta; order Hymenoptera; family Cynipidae; genus Synergus; species Synergus laeviventris. The sequence continues at coordinate 4,599,458 of JAUESI010000036.1, forward strand.
AATCTCACATAAAAATGAAGTACCTAATAGTTACACTTTTTGCAAAAATAGATATGAAAGCCGTGGTAAAATGCAGAAACAAAAATGAAGTTGTCAACTAACAACTATACCCGTGCAGATATTTCGATAGGGTTATGGTGTGGCCCTGATTTTAAAACTGTCAAGGACTCCACAAAGCGCATCACGCTTTCACTGGTTATAAATAACCTAAGTATAGGAAAAACTGATCAATACCCCATAAAGGTTTTAAAATTTTCTGAATTTAAAGCCTGTGAAATCTTTCGAAATCTCTTTAAATCTCTTGAATTCAATTAAAATCTTTAAAAATAACTCTAAATGTATTTTTATTTCTTTTAAGTCTTCTGAAAAAAAAATTCGAAATTCAAGGGATTTTTAATGATACTAAAAAATTTCAAAGAATTTTAACAGAATGACAAAATATTGGATTTGCAAGTGGCAAGAGTATGAAGATATCTGAAAAGATTTCAGGAGATATCCAAAACTATTTTAAAAGTTTCAAGATTTTAAAGTGATTTAAAAACAAAAAATGTTGAAAATGTGTTGAAATCTCGTAAAAAATTGTAAATTATGTTAAAGTCCTTTGAGATCACTCAAAAACTCTTGAGGTCTTTTGAAATCCCTTTAAATCTAGGAATTATGATAAAAATCTAAACATAAAATAGTTTAATAATAATTTTTATAAAAACTTGTTTAAAGTTCCTCGAAAAATGTCCGTATTTGTCACCAAAATACATATTTTTTAACTT
>JAUESI010000036.1:4609924-4623174 GCA_032275145.1 Synergus laeviventris
GAAAATATTTTTGTGTGTAATATATTTGAAGATCAAAAACATTTTTCCAACTTCTTACTTTAAAGAAGCTTTAAAGCTATTATTTTAGGAACGTCGAATCTTTGAGAGTTCTAAGAAAGTCTAAAAATAAGTGCTAAGTTTGTTTTTATAAGCGAAAGAGTATAGGAAGAAAACGTTTTGTGAACTCCAGGGAGAAAATTAGGCGATCATTTCACTTTTTCTATACCTAAGCACCTTGCAAAGGTCAAAAGTTCACTCACCCACTTAGTAGTATTCAATCATTATTGACAAGTATTTGACGAAGCAGTGTACTCTGTACAGCACAAATTTTACTACCAGTACTACCGTACTTTAACCTACCTATCACAACTCTAGATTTTAAACTAAAAATAACTTGCGATTCAACCAAAAAAAAAACGGTTTCATTAATTGTGGTGGTAATTTTAGATTTTTCGAAACGTCGTTTGCAGCAAAAATCTAGCACAACTTTTATTTTTTTGAAATTTTAAGTTTGCGGTTCTAACTTCCTGTACATCCTGTAAATTACAATCTACAGATAAAATTGGAAAGTCGTCACAAACTTCCAAACAATATGTTCAAGCTTTTTCCCGGAAAGTTTACAAATTGAAAGAAGGGGAGACTTCCCACAAGTTTCATTCAAAATACTGATTCACAGTGTACATATGTGACATCGAGATTAGAGATAAGACGGGAATTCCCAGTTCTTTCTTGTACGCAAAAGTGCAGTATATTGTCATTGCGAAATATGTCTATGCAATTATGCATGCTATGCGTAACGTTTGAATACATGAGTAGAAATAAAGGGGAATCACATCACTTATTGCAGTTTAAAGGAGTTCGATGAACATATATAAGAATATTTCAGATCTGGGAAATGCATAGTTCCACATTAATCGAACAAGTGAAACATTCTAAAAGAAGCTAAAGACATTTTCAGGTAAGTGGAAATCTTTATCGAAAAGTAATGAAATATGTTGTAAACTAATTTATTTTATTTTATCCCTAAGTTTATTTTATAAATATGCGTCCACACGAAAGGGCGTTAATTTTTAAACTGTTTTCGAATTCTTAAAATTTTCTTCATTTTTTTTTAATTTTTAATATTTGTCATTTTTAGACCAACTTCGTTCTTTAGATTTTTTTATGATATACACAACGTGTGAGAAAAAGAAAAATTCCCTGAAATATCTGTAAACATTTTTTTTTGAAAACCTTGAAAATTGATTTCATTGCTAGTAGCTAAATGAGTTTTAAAAATTTCCAGATAAAAGGTCAAGATGAAAAGTATTCTGTCTATTTTCATGCTGCTTGTGATATTGGCAGTTAGCTACGCTCAGTTTCCTCCTCTACAGAAACCGAATCCTCATAGGCCAGGATTTCCTAATTTCCCAGGACATGGACCTTTCAATCCAAGGCCAAGGCCACCCCCACCTTTTAAGCACGTACGTATAAAATTTAATTAATATGTTAATAATGAACATAGCAGAATAATATTTTTATAAATTATTGCAGTCTTCACAGTCTTCCCCATATTCCTCTTTTTTTTAAAACCCCATAAGAAAATTTACTTCTTTGGTTGAAAATTAAGATAAAAAAATCTAAATTTCCTGTGATGTTTTCATTAATTTAATTATTCTTTTCTTTTAGCGTTTTTGAAGTCCAGATAACAAACAACAGAGAACCAGGAGCGGATATTTTTATTCTGATTTGATTTTAAAAACACGTATCAATCATGTAAACTGTAAAAATAAATCGATGTTTTGAAAAATATTTTTACTTTACTATTTTTAATTTTTTTTGTTCTTTGCTCTTAGATTTAGAAAGGAGATGGGGAAAAGCGTTTGAAAAAAGAAGTAGAAAAAGGGTAATGTGATAACGCGGTGGAAAAATAGATTAAAATGGTGGGGATTTGGCTGTACGAAAAATGCTTAAACAAAGTCTCTCTACAGTAGAATCGCCTCTAGAGAGAGTTTTTCAATTCGTGTAAAGGTCTTTGCAAAATGAGAATCCTGGAAATGGTACATTATTAACTCGTCTTTGAATGGCCAGAGTGCACAGGACGCATTTCTCCCGTGAGTCATTCTTCCCTTAGCTCTTCGCTCTTGTCCTGAATCCCGTATTTTTCGAGATGCGGCTAAATCTGACCGGCTTACTAGCCTCTCTTCACCATTCCTGGGTAACCTTTACTTTTCATCGGCTTTCAGCTCTTCATCCTGTATGTTTTCTTCTCCGAGTTCAACGGCTCAGAGCCTTGCTTCTTTTCAAAGTCGAGGTTCTGATCGCGGTGCGACGAGATCGAATTTCGCAATGGATGTATTATTCGAAGAAAGCTGGTAGTTCTACAACAGGTGATAGTTCAGCCTATTTTCACTAGCAGTCAAATTGAATAAGATTATTGGAAGCAAAAAGTGCTCATAATATAATAGAAGGCACTAGAAGGCTACTCCCGATTTATTCGCTCAAGAAAATTTGTTCTTATGTTTGTTCTTACATATGTACTCCTGATTTTTTAGTATTTTTTATTATGCATGTATTTATAATACCCTACAACTTATTTTACTAGTGAAAATAAAAGACAATTTCAAATCAGGTTTTCTTCCTCAACATTCTATAATAGAATAAGGTAATCTATGCAAGAAGTAGAGCATTTGCATTTGGAATATGGGAAGACTTTTTTCCTGAAGCTTTTTAATCTAAATAGTTAGCACAATATTGAGCAGAAGGAAATGCGGAATGTGAATAGTGCTAGAAATTTGAATAATGAATTTTGTGGAATATGAAACATGAGTCGAACATCCCTGTGAAGTTCCACCCCCACTATTAAAATTTACAGCTTTTTTCAGATTTCTGAGTAGATTTAGTTTAGTTCTAGAGTTCCTGATGATTTTCGGAAATAGTTTCGGGAAAATTACTACAAACAAATTTTTCGGAAAAAATAGTTGTCCTCACACTCTTTTTGAAAATTCAAAAAAAAATCAACGAAAATTTTTATTTGACGCCAAACAACGCACGGTATAAAAAAAAGTAAAGTGAACGCCCTACAGGACTAGAGTAACAACTTTTTAAATTTTCTTGAAAAATCGAAAATTCAAATTTTAAGCCAAATAACTCTAGATACAGAGAAAATGATAAGAAACATAATGGTCCCTTGGCCATTTTTTGCTAAGTTAAATAGTTTTCGTTTTAATCTTGAAAATTTTTGTTAAACAGAGCCGAGCGCGAAGCGCGAGTGCGTTGATGAGAATGTGCTTCTTAAGGTCGATAGAACCTTAAGTAAATTAGTTTTCTTCTTCATTTAAAACTAAACTAAAGTAATTAAAATGAAAATATATAGCAGCAATAAAGGTTAGTAAGCGAGGGCAAGCGTTCCGAGAAGTGCAAGCGCGCGAAGAGCGCAAAAAGGAGCTCGAAGCGCGACGTGTGACGAGAATGTGCTCGCGAAGCGGGCAGATTTTTTTTCTTCAGTTTCTATCAAAAATTTCTATACCATTTTTCGATCAACTTAAAATAAAGTTTCGAAATTTTAATAGTGGGGATGAAACTTCACAGGGATTGGTCGAAGCTTAAAATTTAAGATGGCACCTTCCTTGAGAACAGGGCTAATAATGTTCTACTCCCAATTGCCGATATCATACGCAAGAGCTGTTTTTAATGATATGATAATGTCCATAAGTGGAATTAATTAATTCTATTTGATGTATAACGTATTCTCTCTGCACGGTCAGAGGGGCTCAGTGGTTGGCGTAATCGAATATGAAGAGCTATTAAAGCAGAGGGGTGGTTGCACGTGATGCCTGTGGTTGTTCGATGTAATTTCGCACCTGGTGGCGCCCGCGCCGTAGCTGCCTAAGAGATGTAAACTACAAAGCTCAAGACCAAGCAAAGCTCAGCAAATGCGAATTTTGCCTTCCATTTCTTAGCCTTTCATCCCCTCGCCTGCCATCCCTTTTCCGTCCGTTCTTGCACCCCTTTTGCTGGTAATTTCGCGGCAGCTGTATCGCTGCACGCGGTGTGCAACGAATTAGCGCGATGGCGTTTAACCGCTCGATTTGAAACCGCTGCTATTAACGTAGCAAAATATGCATGCCTGTATTATTCATTAGATTCTCGGACAGGAGAAAAGGAAATTGTACACGACCAACGAGAACTTTGACCTCTGTGACGGCGCGGAAAAATACTAACCCAATGAGCGAATATTTAATGACTCTGAAATTACCAATAAACTCTCGTCTAAATATTCACTGAAGCTTCAACTTATTCACTTATTCTGAGATTGTGTAAAATGGCAGGCTTCATGTCGAGTCTGGCCCCGTCTAGAAAGGACGTTTTTCAAAAATAGGGAAGAACAGAGGAATTCTTCAAATCTGATTTAGCCTGGAAAAGCTTTAACGATTTTTTCTAGAATGCATTGACGGGTTCGGGCCTAATAATATTTTGTGGTTTCTTTCAAGTGGAGATCACTTTAGCATTGACGTTGAATCAATTTATCTTTTTCTTTTTTTTTGTCGTAAAAATAGTGAAAAAAGAGCCCCTTTTCAAGGAAAATCTAGTGAGACGAGAGTTTGGCTTTGATCGTGGTGACCCTTCAATTACATTATCCACAATATCATGCCGTAGGGGTGGGTTGACCCTCGTTATCGGTACGCAAACGTCGACAGTTAAAGTTCCATCAATATCCTGATATGTCGCATCATCGTCATGGTAAATGGTTTTCCTTATAGTGTGTTTCAAGAACAATATATGTATAAAACCGAGTTCAATGAGACTTTATTGAGAGATTAACAATCCTGAAAGGGATAATTTAGTTCCTTATTTATAACGAATCGATTTCGTGTAAAGAAGACCAGAATAGAATATCAACTTTTTATTACATTTATATTGACAAATTAGAGTTTGATTATTGAACCTATCTAACAAAATAATAAAGAAATATTGCTTAAAAGAATAATTGTGATTAATTTTTCATAGATAACAATAAAATAAGTTATCTTTATTTCTGATTGGATTTTTATTACGAAAAAAAATCTAAGATTCAGTTTTGTTGCCGCTAAACAAGTTCGGTTTCGTCTTTCAATGTTTGCACGATGGACTATTATCGACATAGAGTAGAGAGAGATATATTTAACGTATCAGGCATTTACTTAAATGTTTGTTTTTGCAATAATGGTGAGCATCGACCCTCGAAGCCCTAAATTCGAAATGGATCAAATTTCTAAAGCAAGTATAATTGAAGAGTAGGAAGCATTGTATTTGGGAATGACTATTCATTCAATAGAATTGTAGTTCAACGAAGTTATTGAGGCTATTGTTTTATTGTTAACCATCACTTTAATTCTCGTTTGCTCTGCTATTAACTTTTTATGAACCAATACATTCATTCCAATGAGCTAGAAATAATTTTTCTTTGTGCAGATGATCATTGCCAAAAAAAAAGATTGAAAATTTCTGAACGTTCAAATGAACGATGGAAAAAATATTTATTATTTTTTTTCCGGTGGGAATAGTTTGTAGTGACCTAAAAACGTATTATATGCAAAAAAATGCCAAACTTAAAAACCAACAAAGACGCCACCTACGACAGATTTAAATACGTGAAAAAATATCGCAAATGATATGCTTTTTTACAGTGTCAGTAAGAACTCTCGGTCGCACCCCTAAAAACCACCCCTATAGAAAAATCCAACAATCCGACCAGCTACAAAAGAAGTTCAAACGTGAAAAACCCTGTTTAATATTCTCTCATATTTTTTATGTTTCAAAATCTGTTGTAGTTGGTGGGACAGTTGGTGTTTTTTATAGGGGGTGGTTTTTAGGGGTGCGACCGAGAGTTCTCACCCCCAGTATAAAGATGCATGAAGTTTCGAATTTGACATAAAGTGTATTAGTGTTAAACAATCAAAATAAGAAGACATTTCGTAAAAGCAGTCTCTTTTTTTCGCTTAGTGACTAGTTTGTATAAAAGCTAAGTCCGTAATTTGACGTAAGAGGCTCGTTGCATCAGAATCATTCGAAAGATTGCGTTTTAGACATTGCCGACGTGTTATCGGTCGTCCTAACTATCTTCCAATCTTGCGAGGGGTTCTTTAACGACACAACGCTGGTTACACTCAGGCGGTTTGTCCCTTTCATTTAGCCTGCTCTACTTTCGCTTTCTTTCGTTTTGGGTTATCTTGACCCACACCTGGCCCAATGGTCCCTTGGAGAAAATTCTACGAGATGAGAACGGGAATATTCCCTGATGAAGATGGTGGAGTCTCATGTCCCGTTTGTCCTTCTCGCCCTCAAGTATAACTCTCATCCCTTATCCTTTTTAGTCTCATGCCTGAAAGTCTACCACTCTAGACTGCTAAAAATCTCGTTGAGCCATCATCAATTTCTAAAGGAGTCTACACAGGATTAGTGGGAAATGCTTTAAAGAAAATCCATTCATAAATTAGACCAAGAGGGATTTATTTATGAGGAGTCATTTCATATTGATTGAAAATGAAGGTTTCAACTATAACAAGAAAAAGGTTAGCATAGTTGATTACAAGCCAAAAGATAGGAGAAAATCCGCTTGTGGTTTGATGTTCAAGCATTATAAAATGAACCAAACCTGATTAGAAACCATGAATTCTATCTTAATTATTGAAGTGCGGAAACAACAATGTGAAGCTGTTACTTGAAGTGTATATATAGTGCATTATCGTATTGCTGAATGCCCATTTGCTATTTACCTCTCATTCCACCTCTCGCTTATTTAGTTGCATTTGCCAGGAATGAATGTTAAGTACATATTGTCGCTACCAACACACATGTATGAATAGTATTGTCCGATACCAATTCGTAATCGTTCAGTGAATCGCTGTTTTGACTCATCCTATATCCTACTTGATTTTACGAAGCTAGAGGAGGGGAAAAATATTTTTCCTAAAGGAAGTTTAAGTAAGTAGATTCTTTGAATTATTATATTGGAGTTTAAAATTAAATCTTTTACTAACTGTGCCTGCGCAGTTAAGCATTTCTTTTATAATAATTGATCAATCGATTAATTCAACGAACTTAAAATAAAAATGCTTAACTTTGTATTTGAAAGTTCATATGCTCTCTCAAATAAAATTGTTAATATTTCCTAGAACTGAACAAGAATGAACCTTCTGCTATTTTTATCGAAATGTCGATAATCAAGATTCTTACTAATTACTTATCCGTCTTCATGCATAATTTATACTCCTCGAATAACTTCGTACTTTCTTTCAAGGAGCAAGGTAATTACAAGTCAGAGATTGAGATCATTAGTTTTTTTTTAAACACACTAGAAATTTCCCTAAAGGTATCTTGAGGCCGGATGCTCTTTATTTTAGAAGGAAATGTAATGGGAAACTGTCTTTTAATTGTCATTTTGATGTAATGTAAAGAGTAGAACACTGTCTTTGTAGTCGTTTAATGGTACTGAAATAAAAAAATGTTGAGAAAAGAAAAAGAGTTTTGACTTTTAAATTTAAACGCGAATTTAAACACCTACAATAGTTTTCACTTTGTTGGCGAATTAAGTTTTGTGTGTATTTGATAGAACCGTCAAGATGATAATTATATGATTTATTAATTTGCAGATCCCTAAAACGCTTTGTTGGTTTATGAAATGACAGAATTTGTATAAAAAAATTGATGTAGTAAGCTACAAAATGCAATCGACAATAATTGACTGAAATAATTACGAATTTAGCTCAATCGAAGTAAAAATCCATTTTAGCATTGTTTTTTTAAATGAATCTGCTTTTATTATTCTGTCAGGGAAATTTCATCTGACGGATGACAAGTTCATCAACGCAACGTACCTATGAAATATGAAACTCAAGTATTTATGATTCTTTTTTTAAACAAACAATTTGAAATATTTTTTCAATAAAAATCGTGTCTTTTTGACCTACAATATCCTGTTTATTTATCATTTCTCTATCATTCTTAACAAGGCAATTACTGTAAAACCAATATAGGAAAATATTTTTTAAAAAATTACAAACACTCATCTTCAATCATTTTTCCAAAATTGTTTAATCAAATTGTTTCTTTAATTGATTTGTTATCCGGAAAATTATACAATTTCAAAACAATTGTATTATATGAGGTCCATTCAGCTAGAACATCCACAACGGAATATCAATATTTCTTTCAAGCTTTGGGCTCTTGTTTATTTTTCTAAAAACAAAATTTTTAAATCTAATCATACCAGAATTTGGGACTATTTTCGGGCTCATAAAATACCCAAAAACGAATTTCGAAAAACCAACCCCTATCATTGGTAAGCAACCCTCAATTTTGAAAGATAATTTTTGGAGAAAATAAACTACTTCAGACCTATAAACTAAACAGCGATCTATCTTCATTTGGGATCATGTCATTAAATACATTATCTGTGCAAAAATTGGAATTAGATTTAGAGACTTCAAGGGATGGAGGATACTGTTCGGAGAAATGAGACATCGCATATTTTAAATCAAGTGGGTGGTTTGAAGTAGCAGTGAAAAACGAAGATGAAGATAATAATCTTGATTCAGAAATAGGGTGAATTTTTTACTAAAAGCGCCTAACCGAGTGCAGAGTAAGCCGACTCAAATCGCCTCTGTCTCAAATAAATGGCACTAAGACGAGTAGTCTGCAATTCAGCCAATTCAGAAAGCAGCTGCCATTCCTGATGCCAAGTCAGCTTCACAGCGAAAATTAAATAACTTCTCAGTTCATCTTTATCTGGTTCGCCCTCTGCTCCAATGTAGGTCCAGATCGAGAGGTTGCCGCAAAGGTAGAGGAATGGTAGATTTGGCGAAAGAGACAGGGCCGATGGAAAATCAGGAAAAAGATAAAGAGATAAGGCAGAAGGAAATAGGTGGAAGTGGATTCAGACATAGTTTACTTAGTCGCCAATGGGGGTTCCGCTGTGGTGGAATTAGGTTTTCGTTTCCAGCTTGCAAAAACCTACCAGTCGGTAGTTCTCTGATCACACAGCTAACTCCAACTGAGATTGTGAAAGAATTTTCTCTCCCTTGGAACGAAGAATAACTATTTAGGAAGGATTTTTATAGAATAGTAGCGAAAATCGGATCTTGAGTGAGTCCCTGTCGAAAATCAATTTGATTAATTGGCTAGCTTTCAATTAGAGAAAATCATTGTAATGAAGTAAAAATACCGACGAATTTATCCAGTATATACGAATTAAGGCAAAATAAGTTCTATAATAATTACTCATTTCACCGAATTGAAACGTTTCCCTGGGAATTCATCCTATATTACCACCGCATTAACCTCGTACTAATTAGCAGAAATGTCGATTAGGATGGATCGAACATAAATACTTCTGGGATTGGAAATCGCTATAACGCGGAAACGTGGCGTTTTAGGATTCTAAAAAAGTATAATTAATTTAAAATCGATCCAGCAATGTGGGGAAGTTTTAAACATAGAAATACGTAATAAAAAGTTTTTTTTCTAACTTATTTAGAAAAAATTTTTGCTAAACTCATACTAATTTCGATTTTTAGCTACTGGCAATTTTTTACCTCAAGTTCATTTTTCTCAATGGAAATTTTGCGAGTACCCAATTTTCACAAAAAAAAAGGGGTGAGATTAAATCTTTTTTGACTCCAAAGCTGCTTTTTCGCGTTGTCGTGTTTTGAATTCCAGAATTTATTTATTTATGTATTTTGGATCCACCCTAATGTCGATTATGCGAGAAACATAACTGACTCTAAAGGTTCTTACCTCCAATTATGAACGAAATTACATACTTTTATTTCATAATTACAATTTCGAAAAGTTATGTTGTCTTCTTAGCGAGTAATTAATCAAACTAACTAGAAATAAATTGAGACTCAATGAAGACATATATTTTCTAATAATTCATTTGTTTGCTTCTTCATCAGTGAAGTCGTTAGTGAACAGCTGAAGAAACTTCCCTCTCTCTAAACTTGAATCAGTGAAAAATCAGTGAAATTTCACTAATTCCCCGATATTGGGTACCCCAGTCTGGGTTATGGCAAAATTTCTACACGCATTAGCGGACAATTTGGCTTTTAAATAAATAGAATAGTACATAAATTGGCGCGAAATTGTGCATGGTCAAAGTAAATAGGTGTGGTCAAATAATGTGGGCGTGTTCTAGGAGGCGTGCCAAGAGGATAGGACATGTTCAATCGCGTGAACAATGGGCGGGGCCAAAGAAATGATGTTGCTCATGGGAAATGCCTAATAATTGTGACCCAGGTGAATTTTTCTTAATCAAAGACATGATTTGATGTGAGATATGAGTCGTGGCCAAAGAAATTAAGCTGAATAAAGTAGCAAGCTGAGACATGAGCTACTCTGGGAACGTATTATACTTGCTGGGAGTGTATAGATTTTGCATGCTCGGCGCATATACATATATGCAGGATACATATGTACATATGCTGTATCCTACCCTTTGCTATTTCATCCCACGTTTGGACGCCTGGATGCTCGCCAAGGCCTCTATTACATTCCGTCTGATGTCCACTGTGAGAATTACTCGGATATATCACGAACAGACTCTCCTCTCCTATTTACAGATCTTCCCTTATACCGAGCCATGCTCAGTTAATTACACTACCACTATAGCGACGTTGGTATGGCCTAAATTCGTACTGCTTAACTACCGCGTGAGTGTACTTAATCGCATCAGTGCACTTTAAGGAAGGCATTCACGAAGAAATGAAACTTACCCCCAAAGAATTTTAATCCTATAATGCTCCGAATATTTTAAGAAAGGACACCATTTTTTTGTTTTGTGAAAACTTTAAATTTGCAATTGAGTTTTTCCTTCTACACAATGCTCTACATTAAATGAATGAAAGCACACTGTCAGAAAAATCTGTATAAAATTTAACACAATATATATGCAAATGACATTTACGTTTGTAAATGAAAATCTTTAGAATTTGTACTAAAGACAATATACGTACATTATATTTAACATGTGTTTGAAATTCAATTAAAATGTGAATGAAACCATTTGCACCCATTCCTTGATACCGTTTTTAATTTCGAGCTTTTTGTCAAATAGGAATATTGTTTATGTTTTTAGTTGCAAATAAAGGACATTGTCAAGTTAAATTACATCAACGATATTTGAAAGTTTTTTGGCGAACACCTGTTAGCATAATAGTCTTTTATATAAACAAATCCTATTTCACTTTGCGATATGAGAGTTTGATTATTTATCGTTTAATCAGTGAGACCCCACGAACGTCTCACTAAAATTACCTGCAATTCTAAATAGGTTAATAGACTCTCATTTGTATATTTCTTATCTTCCAACCTTTCTTTCTTTTTATCAGTTTCTTCTATAAACTTGAAATGTGTAATCTCAAACAGTCTATTAATATTCCAAACATCCACTATACTTCAAGTCTCGACGTACAATCTCCTTATAGCATCTAAAACTCTTGATTATTCTGCTATTAATTTTTGCATACTTCTTAATATAATGTAACTAGACTCTATGCGATCCGGACAGCTTTAGCACCCGACGTGTAATTTCCTTTATAATGTCACTTTTCGCACTCTGATAAAAGTTGTTAACTTTGGCTTTTAGATTCAATTATAAGTTCTCTTTTGGATTTCAAATCAGCTGCAGATTACTTTCAAAGTTAATTTGAGAGTCTTTTTTCAATTACATACAATCTGTATTTTCAATTAAGAAAACTCAAATGTCTACTTGTACCTTGAATTATTATTTAAAGCAGAGACTGGCAGAAGTTTCTTAAGTACGAGCGTGTGTTTTCGAGATGCTTCGTGTTTCATGAGCTTAAGAGACACGTGTACGAGTTATGTTTTCGAAGTCTAGAGTCTAAACGCATTGAGCCTTACGACTGGCTTGAAATGGTTGTTTGTGCACAAGATTCAGGTTGGCATACGATAGTAAGCTTAGTATACCATCATAAATTTGAGGGATGCCCTCCCTCGTAGCATTATCAAGCAAACGTTTTCACTTGGTTCTCGTCTCATATTTCACCTCTCTACTGACAATCAGGACTAAACAACTCCGCTTTCAGAAAATCTCTCTTGTAAAATAATACTCCAAGAGTCGCTCACGCGAAATTAGATACTTTTAAAATTTTTTTTTAAATCTGGGCTGTCATTTTAATCATTTAATTCGTGAAAAAAATAATCAAAATACGATCTCTTCTAATTAATGATGCATGTCGAACCAAGAAATGCTCGAGATCAGTCGAAATTGATGGAAAGTTGGACAAAACAAATTACTTCAAAATAGTTACATTTTTTAAATATTTAAAAATTTAATTATGTTAAGATTTTTTTAAATGTTAAAAATTCCAGGGTGCACTCAGCACCTCCACATAATTTTTTTTTCAGAAAAATACAAGAACCCAAAAATTGGTACTACCACCCATAATTAGGCTATAATCAGCCCGAAATTATGGCATAAAAGAAATATTGATATTCCATTGTGAAGTACATTTTTCAAAAAAGATCAAATTTGCATTTTTTCATTTACCTGCGTCTAATTTTTATTTTATACATTTTTCTTTAAAAGCAGCCGTCGTAGCTTAATGAGCTTATGGTATTCAGAGTCAAAGTACAGTTCTCATAATTTTTTATTAAAAAAAATACTGGACCGTGTACTGACCCTCTTGACCTCTAGAATTTGTTCCAGATGTGAAGGGCAATGAACCAGAAAACGAGCTTAAAAAGCTTATTTCCGAGCCGCACTTCGCATTCATTCTTGAATCTTGAGGCAACTCTGTCACCAAGCCCCTGAAGAAGAAGAAAGAAGGGGCTGCATAGTGGACTGAGTAAGAAATGGGAAAAGACTGAAACGTTGAAATTCACTTAGAATGAATATTTTATGCGGATGCATTACAATTTGAATTGAATAATTCATATCATAAATAAAACGTCTAGCTGGCATCTAGAAACAAAAATGTCTTCAAAACAACGACTCATCTTGTTAGTAAAATTGAAGTTTATTGTCAAACAAACAATGCTATTATGCAGAAATTTTTTGAAAAAGAAAATATAACTTATCACTTTAAATAGTTTGTGACAAATTCATGTACTAGAAGTTTTGAAAGTTCAAATGAACGAAATATTTTATCCCAGTTCTACTTAATCCAGAAATCTTGTTCCAACTAAAATTTGTTCATTAGAACGTTCAGATCTATTCAGTCATATAAATTCACATCATTGTTACTAACATATTTCAACATAATTTGTCT
>JAUESI010000036.1:4623274-4643866 GCA_032275145.1 Synergus laeviventris
TTCATTAGAACGTTCAGATCTATTCAGTCATATAAATTCACATCATTGTTACTAACATATTTCAACATAATTTGTCTCTAACTTTTCTCGATATGAAGTTTAAAAATTGCATATTTCTCAGAATTATTAAACGTGCTCAGGCATATATATCATAGCGCTTGACAGTTGCAGTGGGCTTGTAATATTTCGTCAAGGTGTGAAGCAGTTTCTACTAATTTTATCCACCTATTCAAAGAGTGAAAAGTGAAGTGGAAGTGTCTCAAGAAACTTTATTAAAATTTAGTATAATTAAACACGTACAGTGACAGAAATTCATGGAAAACTGCATTAATGAGTCCTTAAGTATCGTGAGAAGAGTGAGTAATGAGCTAGCGATCAATATATATGTGACACGATCCGAGAAAAGGGACATACTAAGCGAAAAATCGATTTTCGGATTATGATGAATTCTATAAGTTATTTAACCTATTTACTGCAAACTTGAATATTGATTTCTCTCTATACATAATCTGTATCAACTGTTTTGTCATCATTTTTATTTCAGGAATTATTGAAGAGAATTTTTCATGTTTAAAAATGTGATTTAAGTGGTGGGATTGTGGGTATTCTCTATTGAGGGTGGTTTTTAAGGGTGCGATCCTTTGAAAGATTAGAGTCCTTTTTAGTGTTTTCTACAGGGGGTGGTTTTTAGGTGTGTGACCGAGATGAGTTCTCATTCCCACTATAAAGATACACATTAGTAGCGATAATTTTTCAAGTATTGAGATCTGTTGAAAAGTGGGGAGAGAAAATTTATGAAGAGAAATATTTTATAAAAAAAAGTCGTGAAAATAGATATCTGAAACTTCAGTCTAATAGTTATTAATATAACAAATTTAGATCTTCTTTAAAATCGTTGAGTTTATTTCTGTAAGAATCGTCAGTGTCCTTATTTAATCATCTCATATTATTACAGTTACAAAACACAACTCTAAAAAGTATTTAAATATATGATCTCTAGTGAGACCTCCAATATTAGTAAAGCACAAAAAGCATCAAATTGATATTAATGTGCTCGTGTATTAACTTTGCGTATTATAAATTCTTGGAGAAAAGATGTTCCTGAAAGACAGACCCTAACGTAAATTATGCCTGCGCCTTTCTCAATGAATAATTGGATAACGAATGTGCACAGGGTAAAAGATAAGAAGCTTTTCGGATATCCTAAGGTGCTGCTGACAAGTTCGTAAACAAGCAAAATTGCTGTCAGGAATAATCTCCTAGAGATAAGCTTTTGAATATTAATACCTAACACGAGTATTCAAAATTTGAAGCAAAATCATGATAATCCAAATTAAATTGCGAGCTATTTATATGTAATTTCTTTGATAGTAATATTGTTTGTAGTTTCTACAAAAAAATATATGGAAAAATTATATAACACTTTCCTAATTAAAATTGCTGATTAAATTTGCGTTTAATTTGGCCTATTTTTGATTTTAGTGAAGCAGAAGTTTCACGTCAAGTAGTGACAAGAGATAGCATTAATCAATCCATTCAATGACTCGGGAGTTTTTTCTCTTTTCTCGTTTTACCACCAAAGCTTTGCGGAATCTGTGAGCGTAAAAACACTTTCCTTATTTGGAAGAACGATTCCACGAGTAGTTTGATCCTTTTCTTCAATACGCGTTTTGCTCTCTCTCACTCTAATCAAGGATATCGTTCTTCGGAAATCGGAGGGGTTTGAAACTTTCCTTCTGTCCACTCTTATCCCCAATCTTTGTTAAAGAATTGCTTGAATGTCCTTTTCGATTTGGTAACTATGTTATAATCAAAACGGACGAAAATAAATTCCTCCCTAAAAACTGAATGATCTAGAAAACTCGAAATTCTGATATTTTGTATATTATTAATCCAGTATTCAGTACAGTTTTTGTATAAGTTAAAACGTCAGTTGTGAAGAAATATCCTAAAATCTTTTTAGATTCCTTATTAAGTTTCCAAAAATTGCACGAAATCTCTTAAAATTACTAACAGTCTTAAAAATAAGTAATGGTATGAACACAATTATACAAATCAGTTTAAAAAAGTAGTGGAAAATAGAACGCTACTATATATTCAGCTGAATATAGGCTTAGCGTAATTGAGAGACCACGAATCAAATGCTAATATAATTAAATTTTGACGAAGCAAATTAGTTTCTAGAAGATATAATACGATCGAGAATACGAGAATCGCATGATTTAATATTTCAGAATACTATATGTGGAAAGGTTCTTTGAACTACGCCATGTGCATGCATTTAAGTCACGAGTGGCTTCTGAATAGCAGCCTGATGTAGGATGGGTAAAACTAAATCCGCAAGATTTGAAATTAAACGGTTAGTTCATCTCATTTCGTAGTAAAACTGTTCGTGGGAATAGTATTACTGTGGGGGTGCGCAGTTGTGTAATAAGAGATCACTTTGATGTGCAGAAACCGCAAGGCAAGCTTTTTATTTTATTTGCAAAGCTATAAATATTTTAAGTCACTGCGCTGTTTCAGTTACAAGCTATTTTCGTCGATATTCATAACCACAAAATCGTACCTTCGGTGGTTATGATTTAACTGCTTAATGGGTACTTGAAATCAATAGACAGAAAAATCAAGTAGTTCTGCAAATGAGGGCAATCGATTTGCTCACTGCTTTTCTTACTTATTGCGTTCTTATTAGGAGGCCTTCAGCAGAAGCACTAAAGCTCGTTAAGAACACTTCTATTTCTTCGAGTGTATGATTTTTGCATTGACAAATTATCAACAACAAAAGGAGATGAAAGATTTCTTTGAAAGCTAAATATTATTTCGTAATTTCAAACTTTACTATATTAAAATTTTAAATAAAAGATTCTCGTATCCTGATGATTGATCTTTTATGTCAACACACTTCCTTAGAGTTTGCTTAACAACTTTTCTTTTAAAACTGAAGGAACAGCGTGTATAATTTTATATACCTGAATATTTTCAATATTAAAAGTTTAGTAGATAAAATATGCAATCAAGTTGAAAATTCAGACCATAAAATCAAACCGAACTGCTTCTTATTAAAATTGAACTTGTTTGTAATATAAATCAACATTTATCCCGAAACTACGATTTATTTTTTGCAATCTTGGGAATGTAATCTTTGATTTATATAGAAGTTTGGTCCAATCATAGGAGAAGATTGTCATTTATATTACCAGTCATACAAGTCAATCTCCACCAGAAAAAGAATTGCTTTGCTGAAATTCAACTTGGTCTTGCTTTCTTGTCTGCAATCACTCATCTGAATTTCTACTAGCTTCCACTGAGGCAGCGCACTTTATTTCAAAAATAAACAGGACTCTATTCATTTCCAAGGTCTATATATTTTCAGGTGCCAATCAGAATTTTTTACTTTAATTGAAAGGAAACAGCTAGTTCAATCTACAGTGATAACGAAGTGATTTTCTACAACTTCTCACGAAAATGATTACAAAACAAGTTTTTGATTAAAAATAGAGGAATAGGACCGACTTGAATATAATATTAATTTGGATATATAATTGTAGATTTCTACAATAAAGAAAAGAAAGAAACCGATCCAAAGTGGAAAATTCAATGAAAATAATTTCTTTTATTTCCGAAGGTACTTACAGAGTACGATTAAATAAAAATCGTTCAAGTCCGCATACTATTCACCGCCGAGAAAAGGATGGCAATAATGAAGGAAAGAAAAAGCTCCCTTTGGAATGCAAATTCATTGAAATGAATTCCAACGCAATGTAAGACTGTCGTAAGGCTAAGAGAGGTTGGGAAAGAAGTATGCTCCCCTTCTCATTCGTTCTCTTGTATTTTTACCCTCTTGCTGTTCCCTCGTTTAGTACTTATGCCCGTATATAAAACTCTCCCATGCATGTGAGTGACTTACAGATATTCTAAATAGTGGAAAGGAAATTTTTCGAGTTAATTTTCTCTCAAGGTTAACTGATATCTCTAGAACGAATATTTACATATACCAGGGAACCTCACGTAATCTTTTTTTATCTCTTCAAAACACTGAAACTCAATTTTATTTCCCTTGTGAGAAAAGACTAATTTTTACAGATAGGGTGTAAAATATCCTAAGTTTTGGATGATATCAAATTTATATCAATATCCTAATTTTCTTCTACTCCAAACACAATATTGAAAAATAAATTTCTTGTAGCTTGAGTATAAAATGGGAAAATACAATTTTCTTTGTGAATTCGAAATAGTCGCCCAATTACATTAACTGTAATAAACAGAACTTTTGAAATTAAATTTAAATTGTAAATTGAAATGTCGGAATAAAAGATATCTTCTCTTACCAGTCATATGAATTCATGTATTTCAACAAAAGAACTTACCTGGAACAAAAAAAGGATTTTCATTAAATATTTGTATTGCATATTGAAGGATTGATAATAATAAAGTGAACATTTTCTAATATTATGCACTGGAAGTTCAATATTTCTCGGCTAAAATAGCAATGATCCAGATCATGACCTTGCTTTATGCAAACTATATAACATATTACGGTTCACACAGAAGGGCATCTGGTGCGGAAGATGCATATATGCGCAAGGGTTACATGGGGTTGATGCCTGCCATAAACATTTATTGTAATACTCGTATCATCTAGTTCATTTCCCATGAAAGTTACTTTGCTTTACTATACTTTCAAGTTTAACGGACCCTCAATAAGTTTAAAGCGTCCATTGCCTGGCAAATAAAAAGCCACACTTTAGAAAAAGTAACTTGGATGGATCACGTCTTCGAAGTTCTTTAATATTTGCAAATTGTTTCTGAAACGATTACAAATTTATCATGATTTTCTGTCGGTTACGGCTTCAATTTAATATTAATAGTGTTAGGACTGACAATAATTGCTTTTACTAATCACATCAATATGAATCGCAAATTGAGTCTACATTTCAATTTATACGAAAATGTTGGAAGTGATTTTGCATCAAAATGACAAGTTAGTAGTATGCTATTTCGGCTAAAAAACTACACCTTAAACCTTCACATGAAGCAAGCCAGACAAAATATTGAATATTTATTTCTATACATAAATTTCTCATATAATCTATATTTATCCTACTTTATACGTAGAGCTAGATTAAAAATATTTTTATCCCAATGATAATTAATTTCCCATAGGAAGAGGGATTAATTCGCTATTAATATTTTACTGCGTTCCGTGGATATAAATAAAGTTATTTCCCTGTTTTCGATACAGAACCGATATACACATCACCTTTGTTTTGATATCAATGCTAACTTTATGTGCCATAAAGTCAGAACTTCATACTTGAGTCTAGTTTTATTTTTACTCTAGTACAGTGGTTACCAAAAGAATAACGATTATCGCCTGTGAGCAAAGACTGCATATAAAATGTGTCGGATGCATCCCTTAATTAGTTAAATCAGGACTACTTCATCTCTTCAAACAAAAGATACTTTGAAATCCCACAATTTTTCCTGAATTGCAATTATTGATCGTTGCTTTATGATTGAAAAGTTCTAAACGTTGAAATGAGCGATGAAAAAAATATTTTTTTTATTATTATATTTTTTTCAGCTGATTTATCTAATAGTCAAATAGTGCTCAAACGTAAGTGTTTTTGTAAATAACACAGTTATGAGATGCTAAAGATATAGTATAATAATAGTTCAATAAAGTAACCATTTTTGTACAACACGATAAAATTGGGATGCCGTAAGACTGCGTAAATGAGAACGATTTCTGCCCTGGCAGAGAAGGCATTTGGGGTAACCATTAGAGAATTTCCAAGGGACACATTTGTGAACAACACCCTTTTACGAGAAGTCTTTTTCAGGAACGAATAATTCCTTAATTACGATCGGGATCAAGAGGGATTCATTGTTTACGAGCAATTCGCGACTCTTCGGAAAGGTGCTCATTCAGCAACTGACAAACGCCAAGAGATAAGTATCCGGTCTTAACCATCTTAAGTACCTCAAGTAGTGACCATAATATAAGGGAAAAATACGTTTTACGGAGCTAAAAGCTTAAAGTACACCTAAAGTACAGAAGATATCTCTTTAAGATCCTATCATGAAAAAATATAAAACGAGGCTTTTAAAAAAGTATATTAGAAAATGATATTAAAATTCTTATTTCTCATAAGATTATCAAGTGCTGTTATGCATAATTAATATAAGCTTTATTATTATTAGTAATAGAAGTTCATAAAGCATGAAGCAATGAATATCAACGCAGCCTGATGGTAACGAAGTATGAAAGGCAATCAAAGGCAAAAATCAACACCCATGCCCTGTAAAGTCCACGTCATGTATTTTGAGGCATATTACTCTATGGATACGCCGATCACTCATGAGGTCCCTTATGAAATGAACTTTTCATATAATATATGGTACGAAGTATACCTCACGCCATCCACCTTTACTTCGTTAACACTCTCGACCCACTTTGGTATATATTAATGAGAGATCATTCGAGAATCTCGATTGGCACTTTATAAAAAGCTGCCTTCGGCATATCCCTTCTCCTACTTTTTTTTTTAATTCTACATCATAAAGCACCGTCTTCTCTTTGTTGAAATCTTTCCATTCTTTTTCAACCTTCACATTTTTATGAGTTTGTAAACTTCACCGGAAAACTTCTGATTCACTCTAATATTCGTTTTCCCTTTCTTTGACCTTTGTCTGCCCACCCTGAGGAAAACCTTCACCGTGACTAAAGAAAATGAGTTTGATTAAGCCTAGGGATCAAAACACCACATGGAAACTTTGCCAAACTTCTAATCTTTCACCAACCTTCAAGTCACGATGCGATGGCGCGAATATCTGCAGAAACAATGACAGAGATATATCTAGGCTGGAACACATTGATAAATTATAATTATATCATATGTGTGTATGTTTCGTGTCGGGTCAGCATAAAAACTCAGAAAACCACAAAACCGAAGAGGGTTGAAGAGTGAAGTTTGAATAATTGGATCAAGAGACTCTTATGCTGAATTATCAATTGCATTAATACAAGAACCACAAAACATCAAACGCCTTTAGTCAAGTATTAATGAACAGAATTCAATTGTCACTATTAGTTTGATGAAGAATAACGGACTTGTTTTCAACTGCATTGCCCTGTTCATACGAATTCATGAAAACAAGTATGTATACAATGAATAATTAGTAATGAATAATTAATCACTTTCAATTATTTTGCCATTATCAATTATAAATTCTATATAGTTGATACGTCGAAAACGCAGATAAAAACACACATTAAAACTCATTCGTTAAAATCTATTTGTTTAAATCTAAAATCGGATAACCGACTTTGGAGCACTACATTTTCTCGAAAGAAATCTCTAGATATTTTTTGAAAACACAAAAAACACTTTAAAAGCTTCTGAAATCCCTCGAAATGTTTAAAAATTCGCTAAATCCTTTGAATAAATTCCATTACTAAATTTCATGCAATCTACAGAAATTGTACAAAGTCTTTTATTCCACATTCGATAAATTCACCAGAGCACAAAATTCTCTAAAATCAGGAGAAATTATGTGATGTTTTACTTTGAGAATACAACATTCGATAGTAATGAAATTTCTTTTTTTTTTTTAATGTCGTTGGTGTTTAGCAATAACGTGTTTCATGGGACCTACCCAGGGAACATTACCTGATGCTTGCTATTGTTTCTTGTCCAATTTCTGCTTTGAGCTTTTGACGCCCTCCAGACTCTTATCCTTTGTTGATATTCGTAAGCTTTTGTTCCCCATTAAGCGCTACTCTGTGATCAACTTGGTCTTTGTAAACTAGCTCACGTAATATCCTACAAGTACCTAAACTCGCCCTACGAATTTTAGGTGCTTCATTCGAACACTGATTTGTAAAATTACTACATCTCGCATAATTTCCAATGAAAATTTCTATACTCTTGATAGAAATCGTAAACAATTTTTCATTTTGAGAATAAAGTAATGTAGGAAACATTGAATAATAAAAATGTTTCGCTTGCTTGTACGCTCTCATGATCCATACAGAATATCCACAGTATTGCAAAGTCCTACACAATCACTACTCTTTTCAATATTCGTTCAATTTCATGCTACAGAAACGATATTCTCTGAATTCAACTGTTGACAAGATATTTGACCTCAAATGTTGAATATACCTTCATTTTTAAAACTCTCTGATTCTAAAAGTGATTTCGACTGATGCAATGGTTGATTGAACAAGAAACTTAATATGTTTATATATTTATATACTTCTATGTATCTAGTTTTCGTTCCCATTTAAATCAGATCTACAGCTGAACGCTGTGAAGTTTCAAATCCAGATCTACAGTTTCTCGTGTTCTGTAAGGCTTCGCATTAAACCCGATAGAACTTAATCTCTGATTAACCTTAAATAAGGTTCACTCATCAGTGGATTGAATTGCTTTTATTTTCAAATTAGAGAAATCACTGAAATGGTGAATTTTAAAGAAAAAAAAGTGTTTTCCCAATTGAAGAAAATTAATGCTCTCTACGCCGGCTAAAAAGAATTTAAATAATTGTAAATATGATGCGGTCCAAAAACTTTGAGTAAAATATACTCAGAATATTTTATAATAATCTGAATATACGAGAATATGTACAATTATTTCTACTCCTTATAAATTCACATTATTCTGAACTTTTGAAAGCTACTCTTCAGATTCTGGAACCATCACAACTTCATTCTACCGAATTTTTACTTACAAGCGTACCATATCGTTTCTCTGTCTTTTCCCTCCCTTGCTTTTTCTCTCGTTCCTCATTTAGAATTTCTTAGAGTTGTAGAGAAGTAATTGGATAGGTTGCAAAAATAAGGGAAACATCGTTTTTATTCCCTCATTATTGAAAACCCATTTGACGTATCTTTTTGACGATTTACAAATAAATGATTACGTGTTTCATTAATTCGAGCAAATAATCATATTCCTCGGGATTATTTTAACAGTAATAAAATTAAAACATTGCGATTTTCAAAAAGATTCATAATGACATTTTAAATACATATGCAAATAATCCTGGGAATATAAATATTTGATCGGTAGTTTACTTAGATGTAAAGAACCTTTGACGTAAATAAAACTTGAATGATCTTCTCCTTTGCTAAACTACGCAAGTATCTTCTTTATATATGACTCAGCAAATTAAGATTCCTTTAGACTTCGAAGTTCAAAGGAATTGAAACAGCTATTAATTTTGCCTCTATTATGGCAGCTTTGTGAAGTTTGAGAATATCGCACTGCTCGCAAATGTCTTGTAATGTGTTATAATGTGTTTCTACAACCTACAAATTCCTTTCGAAACAAATTACAATCTAAATTGATCCAAACCATACTGCAATTCTGAACCGATCATAGTGCTTCCATCACTCAAATCAGCTCCAACCTGACGACACATTCTCTTTACAGAAGTCAAAAAAAAAACAAATTTGAAGTCGGACAAAAAGGTAACAGACTCCATGGATCAATGTTTTGTCTCAATCGAGCTGAACCTGCTTGTGTTGGTATCCATCAGACTTTTCAGCAGACATTGAAGAGTCGAGTGACGGAATAGGTGGAAGAGAAAAGTAGTTCACGACCCTCTCATCTCGTTTTTCGCACCAAGGGGAGACGAGAAATAAGAAAAGCACGCGTAGTGGAAAAAAAAGAGGTATAGTAAGAGGAGAAATAGCAGAAAGAGGAAAAGTAGTAGGAGTTTGAGGGGGCGGATGGATGCTGGATGGCTGAAGAGTAGCTGCTCTGAAGAGGGAAGGCGGAAGAAATAATGAAATATATGTCGCTTTACTGAAGCTGCACGCCATCTGGAAATCGCTCATCCTGTGCATGTCCCTCGTTTTTACAAGTGAGCTAGAGGATCTCATAAAGTACGCGTTTAAAGTTTACGACTGCTTGAACCTTGTGTGACTTCGACACGTCCTTAAAGGTCACCGTTTTAACAATGCACGTGACGTGTGATCCGGACACTCAAGCTCCAACCTTTCTTTACGAGATAAAAGTTATTTCAATCTAAAGGCCACTTCATTTTGACTGGTGCCTTTTCCTCTCTTGTTTGAGCTTTTCTACTATTCTTCAATTATTTCAGACAGGCTTTTTGGAAACAATTAAGTGTAACATTATACGTTACAAATATTATATTTACGTATATAGAAACATGAATTGGTTTCAACACTTCATTGTCAACAAATCAACTCCAATTTTACTTAGATCAACCGAAACTTGCAGCAGAAGCTCATTGAAGTTCGCAGTTATGTAATTTCGTGTGCGTATACAATTTCGTACGCGTGTACAATTTCGATTTGTCACAGTGCAAATTTCCCACAGAGAGCAAAGTAAAATAAATGATAGAAACTTTCGGAAACGAGCGTATGGACGGATAAGATGGAAGAGGAGAAGATTTGGAAAGGGTATCGGCGAGAGCGAAAGAGAAATTGTCCCTCGGAGAATATGTGTCAAGTAACAAACTTCTAAGGAAACTTTATTTGACTTGTACCTCAAAGAATCGACGTATCGAATGAAACTGCTTAACTTAAATAAGTTTAACTGGATGAGCGAAAAGATACACATCAAGAAACAGACGCAATGTTTAACCAGAATAGTTTAAATGAAATTGGTGAAGTTCCATGATGAATTTGTGAGGGTAAAATAATTCATTATTAATCCCTTTTACATTAATGAAATGAATTGATATTATTGAATTTTAAGAGCGTATTTCTTACAAGTTCCAATGGAACTCATCTGTCGGAAAATTCTGAGAGTTTGAAACGCCCAACGTGTTCAAAATGGATATCCCCTACAGTATTAAAACCACTACGCGCCGACACCTCTAGGCTAACTGTTTCTGAATTCAAATTTTGTGCGTAAATGGCAGAGAGGAATAATAATTTCACAAACAGCTTAGCTACGTATCATGTACTATATTTCCTTCTTCCCCTATAAATTAAATTCGCTTTCAAGAGAGCATAAGCCCTAAGGGGCTCAAAGTTTCAGTACCCTGAAGAGAATCAGTGTGGGTAAATTTGACAAGGTATAAGTATAGACGCGCTTAGGGTTTTCTCCGCGTCACATTTTCATGCTAGTTGATCGAATGACGCAGTGATAGAGAAATGTTATTACAGTACTGCGGGCTAATTTGCATAGTCTGTGACGAAGCCCACATCGGATACGATTACGTATGGCAAGGTGCTCTGTTATCAAAATAAGCATGCTAGCTCATTTTCCAACACGTAAAGTCATCTTGTCTTTAAAAGCTGTTTCCCACAATCTAGAGCATGTACTCAGTTTAATTTAGATGAAATCTGTTCTCGAACATACACGCTCTGAAATATCACTTTTAATCTGCTAACTTTCATTCTAAACTTCAAAAAAGTCTTCATTTTCATATTTCATGCATTACTTATGCATACATTCTTGTATGTAAATAAACACGCCGAAACAGAGCTCTTAATAAATATACGCAGCTGTTATAGGGTAATTTTATGAAATAAATCTTTCAATTGAGGTCCATGGAATGAACGGGTAGTTTGAAACTTGGAGCAAACTTCCATAAAAATGCAGCGAAGTGGCTTCGAAAATGTTCAAGCTCTTACCGGGCGACTCATGCTCCCAGTTTTCTCTCTTCGCCCTCTGTCATTCGTGCCTTCTACGTCCTCGTGTTTTATTCTAGTTCTTTATTAAATTTCAGATTACTTCGGAACATCGTTGAAGCTGCAAAGCAATCATTTCTCAAGAAGGCACTTCCTTATTACACTTCCCGAGTGAAACTGGAAATTAAAAGTAACTCATTTTCTTTCCGTGTCATATTCTTCAATATTGAATTATTCCAATGTGGTTCGTTAATGGATACTCAGACTATGTATTCAATCTTGCAAATAAACTACACATTACGAGAGGATATTTCTAATTGACTATAAAAATCACTAACATGTTTTTGTCATTTGTCAATACTACCCAAAGAGTATACCAAAAGAGTTCACGGTAGTAACAAGCCTCAACGTTCGAGTGGTCGTAAGAAATGTTTTTCCTTATCTTTGCGAATTTGGCCAACTTTGTGTCGCCTGGATCTTACAATTTTCTACAGATAAGTAGCGAAACCTGCACGCCACGCTCCCCAAGGAAACATAAAAAAAATGTTAACGGTGAAAAACGTACACTGAAATAGAAACAAGACCACACCAGTCTTGATAATGAAAATCCAGAAACACGGATTATTGCACACTAAACTTCAGATTAGCAGATAAAGCATATAAAATAAAAATACTTTTAATAGTAATAAAACTATATTCTATTCGTAGAAAATTAATGACATCATTTTAATGTCTACAGGGTCGTTTACTCGATTATTTTATTTTGATGTCATTTTTCGCAAGGGGTGGCTTTTAATAATTCGACCAGGGATTCTTACTACACCTAGTTTTTGAAGGACTATGACCACTAACTTTTTGCGTTTTTAGTTCGGGGCTACTAAAAATAGCTTTCCACGTCGTAAAATTTGTATACAGTTATTAAATATTATGTTTTAACGACTTTGAAATTGCCCAAGTACGTTAAGGGTAGTATTTCCTTTTGAATGCATTGTTTTTTTCAAAGAATTGTTTCATGAGCATGATAAGAATGTAAGTTGTAAAAAAAATAAGAAGGAATGATAGGAGAATTCTAGTTTTGTCACATATATACGCTATTCTGAGAATTGAGACCGTTTTCAAGAAAAAAGGGGCGGAATAAAAGGACAAAACCTTTCCATACTAGCCTCACAGGGAATTCTCATCCCCGACATTGCTGGCACGATAAGGAACAGGAAAGCACGAAATTTCTACGTGCTCGACATACAAGTTAAGTTAGCGTGCTGCAGGATCCGAACTGGATTCTAGATTCCGGATCTCGTCGAACAACACTCAATGAAGTTTATCCACTACCGGCTTAAATGCAAATCCATCACTTTATGTATGCCTAAGGTGCACATGAAATGACTTCGAAATCCTCTATTGTGCATAACGCAAAAGTCACGGTAAATATAAAATATAAACTCAAAAATTCAAAGAACAAAAAAGCTGCTTAGAAAACGTTCCAAAAGAAATGTCAAGAAAAGGCTTTTTAAAATAATAAACTTGTGAAAACTATTGTCAACTGTGCCATATCTCTTCCTAAATTCTTAATGAATAAGTTTTCTTATTTCAAGTACTCACAATTCAAGTATCTTGACTTATTTCCGAATAAATGTTAATCCCTCGTATAAATTGCTTTCTACTCTAGCAAATATTTGCTGGTTCAGGATTATTTGAATCTAATCGGTGTTAGACAATAGTATCAAGGAGTTGAAGACGCTGCTTACCACTTTGAACAACTGTCACAGGAATGTTGAAACTGCGCATATTATCTGGTGGAAATCTAATTCCATCCGGAGAGAAATTACGTGGTTGTATCTTCCGCGTCGTGTAGATAATCCGCAGAAATAATCAGACATAGTTAGCAGAGTAGCTCGGTAGCTCGTTTCTGAAGTGGGAAATTGCAGAGTTGGGGGGGGGGAGGCATTCTCTGTTTCTCTTCTCTCGAGCCTGCAAATACCAACAGCCTCAGGGAGCAGGATACAGGAAAGTGTGAGGGGTAGGGGTGAAGGTCCAGAAGCAGTAGTAGTGCTATAAAGCAGTGGGTGTCTTAATCTTGCGACAGAATTTATGGTCGAGTTGTTTAAGAGTTGTTTAGTTGCGCTTAATCTGTACCTGAAATATACACTCAAACATCTTTTATCTCGTTTCTCCTCTTTTTATCTATCAACTTTTTTTCTTTTCTTTATCCCAGTTTACAAACTATTATCTTTAATACCTTTTTATCTATATACACTGAAAGAGCATCGACCTCTGAATTACTTAAGAACTGGATTAATTGTCATCAATATCTTATATTACTGGATATACTAGAAAAGATCCTACGCCAGAAGAAGAAGGTGAAAACCTGGTGAGATGAGAAAACCAGAAACCGCTGACCCTCAACGAAGAAAACGACCCCATCCTGAAGTAATGCTCACGCGGTTCCGGGGTGGATTAGTTCCATGGAAAAAAAGGTGGGTGATTTTTAGTGGGTGGAAATCCCACACGCTCGGGTAATG
This sequence comes from Synergus laeviventris, assembly GCA_032275145.1. Taxonomy (NCBI): domain Eukaryota; kingdom Metazoa; phylum Arthropoda; class Insecta; order Hymenoptera; family Cynipidae; genus Synergus; species Synergus laeviventris. The sequence continues at coordinate 4,637,405 of JAUESI010000036.1, forward strand.
CGGACCCTTCCGAGAGACTTTGAAATATTTTCCTCACACATTCGCAAAAAAAGAAGAGCAACATATACTGATTAATGTTTTTTTTGGACTGCCTAAAAGCCAGATATGTTACTTAATATCCGTTCTGGCTGACACAGCGTTACTTTCACTACTTAATGTTTTTAAATATTGAAATTAGATAGGGATATTACGGATTACACTCGGACCCCATTAGGAGTCAGAAGTTTGCGGATTTTCTTTAGAAACTGGGTTCATTCCAAATGATGAGTCGAGAAAACTAGTAGCCACTGTTTTTAGCGAAGAAAATGGAAAGTTAAAAATTTTTTTAAATTGGAAATCATGGTAAAGCGAAATGGTAAAGGCAAATGACATATTAGCTGACATAAACGCAAAAAACCAATATTTTTATAGTTTCTTCATGGATTCACCATGAAAATCGACTAGTCGAAATTTTTCGGAGGTGGATCCTTTTCGGAAGTACACCCATTATTTGAATTGAAAATAATTCTGTTCTGGATAAAGTAGAACTAGGAAAAAATATTTCGTGCACTTGAAAGTTCAAAACTTCTAGTACATGGATGTATTAGTACCAAGTAAAAATGTAAGTGGTTTTTAGTAGGTGGAAATCCCACACATTCGAGTAGTGCGTACCTTTCCGAGTGTCTTTAAAAGATTTTCACACACATTCGAAAAAAAGAAAGAAAAAAAAGTGACTTGCCACTTACTGTACCGTCTGGCTGACTCGGAGCGACTCACGCTACTTATTAACATATTTCTTCTATAGTTGACTCGGAACTATCATTTCTTAATATCCGTTCTGGCTCATCCAGAGCGACTTATACTACTTAATGTCCCTTCAGATTGAGAGCGACTTATACTACGAAAAGTATTTCCGCCAAAATGCAGAGCGATTCACATTGCTCAATTCATCCTTCAGGCTGATTCACTACGACCTTTACTACTTAAGATACTTTATGTCAGACTTTAGATTATTTATACTACTTGAAACATCCTTTCAAAAAATGATTAAATGAATAATTAATAAAGTCTTGTCCGCTCCAGAAAAATCTACTAAATAGAAAATAGTCTCCTTAATTAATTGATCTATTCAATTGGACCAGACATGAGGAACAGAATTAGCTGAGTATAATTAAACGGCTTGTTATCAGCTTTCTGACTGCAATATAATTGAGTTGGAAAGACGCATGGGCAAACTTGAAAATTCACTTAACGAAGATGAAACGAGAAAAGTTGTTTTTCTAAGTGTAATCCCGAAGGTGGATCTATACCCAAGATATGATACCTTATATATAACTGTGTACGTAATGTCACGTTTCTTGAAGGATGATTTATTTAGTTAAGAGACATTATGATCTCTGGAAAAAGGAAATCGTCTTCACGTATCACCGGGGAAGATTCACGTTCCCATCCAGTTAGAAGGTTTTGGTAAACACTTCGGATTTCAGAATGAAGACGCAATTTAGTAACGCCGAGTGCTCTCACTCGCTCGTCCTAAATCGATTTTTCTGCCCGTGTGCTGTATTATAGGTATTTGAAAATACTTTCCGCACGAACGAATAGCGATTCGATATGATGGGCTCTTGAAAGCAGCTCTTGGTCAAGAAAAAATGAAAAAGGTCACCCATCGATCGAAAATATGAACCTCTATTGTCATATATAAGTGGAAAGAATATTCTACAACTTTATTATTTCTCTATATTTTTATCCATAAAATTTGCAAAAGAGGAATTTATTATTCTGTGAGGAATAATTAAGAAAGCTCTTATCTTTACAAAAGGCTGAATCGTAATTAGCAGAAATTAATTATCTAAGAACTCTACTGTTACAGCCTTGTCTAAAATATCAGTTATCATTAGTTAGTTTATTTATTTTAGTATCATTTACTTACTTCTCTGTCACTAATTTTAATTTGCTTTATTAATAGCCTTCAATTACTCTTGAAATAATTTGAATAAATCATTTCCTTATTGCAGGAGAAATACATTATAAATGTAAACTCAATTACACAAAAGTTCGCGCGGATGGAACTCATCTTTTATGCATACTTACTCTACTACATGTAATTAAATAACGATTACTTAGGCAAGCAACTCCTCTATTTTTATTTTTTGATAATACCTCCTATACATTTAAATTAATGACTTAAATGGATATTACGAATTGGAATTAAAACGAAGTTAGAAGGAGTCGTAATACAAATGAAATTACGTCTTCCACAGTGGAAACATCTGGAACATTTTTCACAAATCACGTTACAATCTGTTTCATATAGCAGCGAGCAATTCGGGAAGATTACTAGAATTCTCAAGACCAAGATGCACTCGGAAGATCACCTTGTCCGGAAGTTGGCAAGAGGATATGTGCTTTCTCTTAGAAAAACGACAAGGATCGATAAATTGCAGCTTTGGATTAAAAGCTCACATCATAATATCTTAAAAAGACTAAACGGGGGAAAAAAGGATAAGTATTTAATTCTTAATCTCGATAAATAAATTAGGTGGTTACTATTTCAGGTATATATAAATTTCCCAATAATAATTCTATCATGCATATAACGAATCCTCTGGAAAATGATATAATCCATCCCCTTATCGATAGAGTCAAAAATGCAATATCCATATGATTGAAAAGCTCTGAGCCTTTAAATAAACGATAAAAAATGTCTTTTTAATTATTTTATTTTCGATGGGATTTTTGGTAACCTAAAAGTGCATTATTTACAAAAAAAAAATCCCAAAATTTTTAATCACGGGGTGAAAACCACTCTTAGTCAAAAAATCGATTTAAAAACCAATAAAGACGCCACCTAACGACAGATTTCAATACATGGAAAATTATCGCTAGTAATATGTATCTTTATAGTGGAGGTCAGAACTTTCGGACACACCCCTAAAATGCACCCCCTATGAAAAGCGCCAAAAAGGACGCTACCTACAACGGTTTTTCAAACATGGACAATTTTCTTTGGTCATCCCCAATATAATAGTATTTAAATCTGCCTTACGTGGCGTCCTTTTTGGTTTTCAAGTCAATTTTGTGACTAGGGGTGGTTTTACATCCCCTTAATTAAAAATTTTTCGTCTTTTTGTATATATAATGCGTTTTTAAGTCACCACAAACTATTCCCGTCGGAAAAAAAACCATAACTTTTTAATCATATATCCGTAGTCTTAATTTTCTGCAAATTAATTAACTTTTCTTCTAATCTCCAATTCTAAACTTGAGTTTCAAACCGATTAAAATCAAAGATCAGCCACAGGATCTTCCCCCACACAATGAATGCACTTTATCGGAAATCCTGGAATAGTTCGAATGCCAATGGTTCTTCTATGGTTAACCCTCGTTACAGTTATATGTATACGAGTATATATATATAAAACTTACACATGTATACATCTCATAGATTTTACGATGCTATGGAATTAATTTCACACCTTTTTCTGTCATTAAAATTAATAGATAAAATTATTCGGAAGAGGAAAAACGTTTAAGAATTTTATAGGGGTATTTTCTTGATTTTTAAGGAAGAGTGAACTTCACAGCGACTTTCGTTAACTCCATCGCGTATTTTCAAGTCACTTAAAAAGAAGCTTGTGAAATTAATTACAAAAAAGAATGAAATATATCTTTTTCTATTTTATAAGCGGTGGGATTTTACTAATTTAAGATTATTTGAAAATTTGTGTGTTAATACTGTAAAATCTTCTCTACAAATAGAGGATGTCCTTCCCACTGGAAATTCTTTCTATCTGCTTTTTTCGTAAATTTCATATTTTTAGAAAAGCTTTTCCTGTGCATGCAATGGTGTAACCTACTAAACATCACACAAGCATACCAAAGCAACTTCAATGCTCCACAAAGCTGATCCGCGTTTCATGAACACTACGCGTGTGGCTGGCTTGAAAGGGGATTTCTTTCCCCTCACTCTGTTTCTATATCGTCTCTCTTTTCCCTATGCTTCTCTCTTCTACTTTCATTTGCGTATTATATGTGATATAGCTATCCTCTGAGAGGCTCTAGGGTCGCATGCTTTTACTCTCGTTTCGTCAGCGTGCCCCCATGCACCCGTAGATAAAAAAAAAGAAGAAAAGAACAAAATAAGGGAGGAAACAAAAAATGGAGAAAGAAAACGAGAGGCTTGGGTGTTACTGTGAGAGAGGAAGGAATCTTGAGGGTAAATCGTCAAGCAGAAATGCAGCAGCACCACTCTGCGAAAAGGAAAGCTAAAGGTAGACATGCAATGTGCAAACAGTATGGAAAGATTCTTATCATAGAATTTCATCGAAACATTCTGTGGTAACTACTACTGTTCCTACTTGTACTCTACTACTACAACTACTACGTTACTCTATTACTACAACTACTACTATAAATCGCACTTTCTATTGCAATGAGAAGCAAGTATCTCGAAAATTAAATGAGGCACCGTAATGAATATAGTTTCCACATTTGAGCAGAAATCTAGCATAATTCAGCACAAATTTTATTTTTTTGAAAATTTAAGTTGGTCGTGCCAACTTTCCGGACAGGAGAAACTACCCTTAACATACTTGTGTAATTTGAAAGTTGCTAAAATTAACATTTATTCAGCGAAATAATTGTTCAAGTCTTTAGCACTCGTCTTTCGATGAAACTCTACAATAAAATCAACCCTCGGGGCCAACCCCAAAAACTACCCCATACGAAAAACTTCATTAAAATCGAGTAAACGGCCCTATAGTTAATAACTTTATAAAAAATTTTACGACGTGGAAAACTATTCCTAATAGTCCTCAGAAGTTTTGAACGTTCAAACGAAATATTGTTCTAACTAAAAATAACAATAGAAATTACAAGTTTCTCACAAACAGAAGTTTAAAATATACTCAATACAAAAATTCCTTCATTTGAACCTTCAGATCTGTCCAGTTATGTAGATATAGGAATAAAACTGTATTCGTATCACAATTCATTTTGTAAAACCACAGTCGAATGAAAAAATCGAACATGAGGGCATTCATTGTATTGTTTAATTGCTATTTAAGCAATAGAAAATGATTTCTAAAATTTTATTTAAAAAAAGGATTTTAAAAAAAGGTTTATTTTCGTTTATAAAATTTATAACGTTGCAACCGACAGTTATGTACATGTTGAAAGAGAAGATTTCTGACTGATAGAGCAATGACACATGCGACACGTCCCTTCAATAAGTTCGAGCTCTGTCGAACAACTTTATAGTCTTCTCAATGCAATGTCTATATCGAGCCAAGATACACTTGTCGGTAACGTATTGTAATCCCCTGTCATCCCTTTCGCTCTTTGCACACAAGGGAATCTTTTTTTAGACACTCTGTCAATCAGAGATTAAGGTCGAATCGATCACTCAGTATATGGTATAGGTGTCACGCATTTAAAATTCAACTTAAATTCAGAAAGGACGAAACAACATAACGTACGCGTCGGCTTAAGAAATATGAAGTTACTAAAAAATATATTCGAGTCATGCAATAATGAGTTAACGGTACAGCAAAACTTTACCACAATGTTCCATTATGAACGAGCCAAGTTTCGCGAGCTGTGAATACCTCGCGTCATTTATCACACGAGGATGAAGAAAGTATACCTACTCTTGAAAAACATTAAAAGAAAAAGAAAAAGCGAGAAAAACTAAGAAACGTTGCGAACTTTGTGGTGAATTAAGGGACAAGTTTATCCTCTGGGAAAATTTTCATTCGTGTCACTGTTATCATTCTAGGAACTAGCAACTCTAAAATACTTTAATTTATGAGCAACAATTACTACAGTATAAAAATATTTACTTTTTCGTGATTGCTCCTCCACATTTAAGTAGTAAGAGTCAATCTGAGTCAGACAAAGGTCAAGGGAGGCGCTTGAATATTCTTCAAGAAAACCAAGTTATCGAACAGGTCCATGAAGCTAACACCTCCACAAAAGAATTTCAAAATTCCGACGTCATAATTTTCGGCTTTTTTTGGGCACCAATAAAAATTTTTAGGCTGCTTTACTTTTTTCAAAAAGTGAATTTTACTGTGGAGGTGTGCCTTAAATTAAGCTAGCACCTCCTAAAAAAAATCAACGCCATAATTTTGAAATTTTTTTGGGCTACTGAATTCCGTAAAAACCGACTCTCCAACAACAGCCCTTCAGTTCCAGAATCTACCCCCACAACAGAAATTATATTTTTAGAAATTTGAAGGACATAGTATTTTTGGTATTTTTTGGGCTCCATCCCTTCATGTCCAAATCCACCCCATGTTGTCACGCACATATGACTTTGCCGATGAATAATTTTTTTTAACGAGAAAGTACAATTTGGAAAAAATCATTTTTCAGCAAAGTCATATCTGCGTGGAAACAATGGGATGGAGTCCAAAAATATTGTGTCCTTCAAATTTCGAAAAATATAAATTCTGTAATGGGGGTTGATTCTAGAACTTAACG
>JAUESI010000036.1:4647279-4688191 GCA_032275145.1 Synergus laeviventris
ACTAATTCAGATTGAGTAAGTATTTAAATAAATTTAATACACAATAAATTCAATCTCTCTTCTAAATCATAACAAACTTTGGATTGAATCGCCTTGCCTTATTCTACCTATGCCTGACCACATGAAATCTATTCTACCACTTGAAATCCCGACTTGCGTAATATACGTAAACACTGCCCCTATAACTGAATCAGGAACAGTGTATGAAGAATTTATTACGTATATATAGTATATGCTGTAGGGAACCATTTCATACATATTTCATGTCAAAAAAAAAACAATATTTTTCCATCATACTAGAAAACTCGCGTCGATGGATCTATACATGTTTTATTTTTACGTAATTTTGAAACAAATTTCAACAAAAAAATTAATTCTCTTCTATAATAGATAGATTTTTGTCAATGCCTTCGAATTTTATACATATATATAATATATGTAACTGCCGTTTGCAAAGTTTGTAAGCGAAAATCAAAATATTTAAAAATCCGTTAATGAATCATTTTCTATTTCTAAAAAAAAAAAAAAGACCTCAAAAAAATTCGTAATTACCTTCTCTATCATTTTCTATCATTACCATTTTCAAAGAAATCTGAGAATAGAGCAAAAAAATCCCAAACTTTCTAATTAAAAGGATAAAAAACCAACCCTAGCTATAAAATTTACTTAAACCCCACCAATAGAAAACTATTTATAAATGGATTTTTAAAAATGTCTCGTTTCGTTTATAAACACTTCAAACGGCAGTTGCATTGTAATATGGAAATTAAACACACACGTTTCTAAATATAGAGATGTATTCTGTTTGACGTCTAATAAATATTAAATAATGATTTATATCGTATTTCGACAGTTGCAACAATTTTTTAATGACGAGGTTTTTTTGTAAAAAAAAAAAAATAAAAAGGTCCTTTAGATTTTTTTGCAATAACGAACTGAGCCCTATCCCTCGCATAAATTCTCCAATCCATGTCTAAGCCCATATCTAATCGTTTTGGACACGATATGCCATTTATTCAAATCACACACGAGACTCCGTGTCAAAACTTCCCTAGAGAAAGTCGGGCGTGTATTTCTCTCACTCGCACTCTCTGCCTCTTCCTCTCTCTCCCTCTCTTTCGCGTTTCGTTCTATTCAGCCAAGTGTTGAACTCACCCTTCTCTGACTTCTCTAACGTGCGGTTCAACCCCTCTAGACACACATCCCCCGGTCTCAATTTATTTGACGCGCTTTCTTCTCATTCATAGATGAAATGGTACATTCATAAAAGTACAAATCCGAGGTTAGTTCGCAGATAAAAAGACAAGGCTATTTTTTGCACAACAAAGAAAACAAACCAGTAAACATTAAAGGTAATAAATGGAAGATGATAAACCATTTTTTGATCTGAGCGCAAAACTGATCCTGACAATTTAAAAATGACAAAAAAAATATTTTTTTATATTATGCAAGAAAATTGACCCTTTAGTTTATACCCCTTTGTACGATACGGTGGTTCAAGATTGTAATAAAACAAATTCTTATACTCTACTACTACTAATTTAAAATATTTTTTTTAAGACTGCAATGTTTAATAATTTCTAGTGTTGGACAGCGATATGAGAAACTAATTTATTTCGCTCAAGTTCGTTTGATCACTTTTTATATCTAAAAAAATCCATAAACTAATTCATTTTCGAGTAAATCAATTATATTTTGCTTTGATCAACCCATCTCATCTTATACTTTGATCTTTTTATCAGTGTAAATATCATAAAAATGCAGTGAAATGTCAAATAAAAATGATGCACCTGACGAAAGTCAAAATCTGCAAAATTTTATTTCCAATAAACTATCAGCTGTTAATATTATCTCTAAAACTTAATTTTATATATTTTTTTTCTATACTATCATCTCTATTAATACAAATTCCTTTATCAAAATGAAATAAGATTTAGAATAGGCATGTCAATTCATCTAATGAAATATTTTATACAGATTCTTCTGTTCATTGAATAATATTTTTTATTAATTTGATAATAGAGGTTAAATGAAGCTCTAAATTCTTAAGAATTTAAAATTTTTATCAAAATATATACCATCATACCCGAACTTCCAACATAAAAATATAAGCATGATGGGTTCCTTGATCGAAATATCACTCGAGGAACCCATTCTTGTGAAATGAGATTTAAAAAAAAAAAATGAGAATCGTTCTCGTTATTTATCATTTTTCTCTCAAATATATTTTGTATTTAATGCACACAGTCATTTTGTATACTTTTTAATATTGTTCTCCCAGCCAAATTTCAGGAGATACAAAAATGGCGGCTGAGGGCATTATTTATTGCACACACGAAAAAACAGGAAATGGACCAAGTCAGATTTATGTTCAAGTGCATCCAGATACCTTTGCTTGTGAAATAAGCCGAGGATGTTAAATCCTTTTATTTTAACGAGATCGAGGACAGTGTTAATTTTGTCGAACGCTGAGTGCACGAGTCCGTAAACATGAACGGTTTAATGTAAAAAAAAACCAGTTCAACATGCTTTTTGATCGCTTTTTTTGGCTACTAACAATCGGTACATAAAAAAAGACTCAAGTACTTTACCATTTGAAGTCCTTCTTAACACTTGCATCACTACTGCATAAATATCAACCTTCAAAAACTGCAACATTTAGAATCTGACGGAAGTTTTTAATGTTCAAATGAACGAAATATTTTTTCCTAATTTTATTTTATCCAGAAATATTGTTACAACTAAAAATAACGATACACATTACAAGCTTCTTTCATATAGAATTATTTTAAATGCAAGTGTATAAATATTTAAAAATTTTTAAACTGATCCTAGTTTAAAACAGAATTAATATTCGAACGTTCAGAACTTTTCAGTCACCATTAATTTAGAGAAAGGAAATATGTAGACTTTAGTTTATTAATTTCATTTCTACATTAGATTTTCCCTAATAGCGGATTTCCTCTAAATTACGAAAATTAATTTAATTCTCTGCGAAATTTGTTTTTACGAGTTAGTAGAGACAAAAAGACAAACGTCTGAGGGGTAATAAAAACGATTTATTACACCATTCCACCCTATTCATTTGTACTATATCTTGTAGAGAATTCGTCTTGCTCCCAATTTCTCAAAAGACGACTCTGTCTAAACACATAAACAATGCCATAAAATGACTTATAAATAATTCATTTGTATATGTAAAGTGATGTGAAGTTTGATGTCGAGATTGTGTGGCTGGTTTTGGTGAAGATTCCGATAGTAGTGAATTCAAAACTATCGTGAGGGGTGTTCTAACATGTCTAACTAAAAAAAAAAGAATATTACCTTACTAAAATCTAAAGAAATTTACTTCCACAAATCTGATAAGGATCATCTAACGACTTTTTAAAATCAGGACCTACTTTAACAACAGAATTCATTCGAGATTTTATCATTTTTACTCAAACCTTGAACAATGAACGCAATGTAAATGCACCATGCTATGAAGGCTAATTTGAAAAGAAAAAGTAAAAATTACCAAAAAAAAGGTTCTCGATTTTTATATTCGCCCATTAAAAAAACGAACATGCGAAACAGCAGCGCAGTCTTCATTTAATTAACGCCCAAAAACATTAATCTGGCTCCAAGGGTAAAGAACAATTTTCACGGGCTTTCATCCCTACTTCCTGATTCCCACCCCCACTAATTTTTTCCTCGGGATCAGTGCCCGTGACAACTGTGGAGAATCTAGCTCTGCGAGATTTTGCATTTCAGGCGATTTAAATGCACCACAGTTACATCGACCGTGAAAAAGCTCTGGTCCCCACACTGGTTCTTTGGCAATTCGCCATACCAACCAAAAAAAATTGAAAAAAAAAAACTTGAAAAAGGAAAAATCTAAAAGAATAGTTATCACATAACCCTACCTTCTTTTTTTCAAGTCGACATCGCCCACTTAATGCGACGGCAATCACCTCGAAAACACTTGCTTTCACGCAATAGCACTATTCATCATCCTCCCAACGGATGCAAACGATCCTCAACTAAGTTTCCTCCAGTCTCATTAAGTGCTTTCACTTTGACTGGCAGTCAGAAGAAAAAAATACAAAACAACCAAACACTTCAAACCGCACTAAATCGCCAATCGATGTATAAAACACTGCGATCTATTACTTCCACCTTCCCAAACTTTAGAACGCTGTGCTTTTTTCTCACTCGCACTTTTAAGTTTCAGTCAAAAACTTTTACCTCTTTTTAAACTTTGATTCCTCCTCTCGTTTAGTTTACTAGATTCCCGACGAGCTTTTAATTGAAACACCGGCCTATAACCCTCGGGGCAGGAAACCGAGATTTAATTGAATCCTTTCCGATTTAACGGCTTCTTATTGTTAAAAGTTTGTCCACAAGAATCGCGATTTCCTTCCTCTTTTCTCTTGTTTCTTGCATTCTTCCAATCACTAAACACTAGAATCCAGTCTTTAATCCTCCTGGGAGATAAATTAGGAAATCTCGAATTTTCGATCACCTCTAAAGGATAAAGAAAACACACTTGCACAGCCACCGACTTTTTTAACACCAAATTCCCTAGTTTCCGTTTAATCCAAATTCGATTTAATTCCGGTACACTTTTGGAGAACACTTGTCCTGAATTTACACAACTTCCATCTAATTTCTACCAACCAAAATCCAATTAAAAAATGTTATCTACTCCATTTTTTAAAGCTAGTCTCTTCAGAAGTCGTTTCAAAGATTAGATGCAATTTTTCAATATTGTTCCACGATGTAAACGCTAATAACAATTCTTCGCGAAAAGGCATCGCGATAACCTTTCTGTAATCATCTTCCGATAGCTCTCGAAATAAACTTTGCTTTTAAACGTTTTCTTGGAGTAAATTGGAATTTGATAACCTTAATTTTGGAGACAAATATAAATTTCGGAGTAAAATAAAGGTTGTCTTTTTTTTTAACGGTGGTAACTAGTAGAAAAAATTAAACGAGGAGCCAGCCGTCATTGCGAGCGGTGAGACCGAGCTCCGAACTCGTGAGTGGGTTTCGAATTACGAGCTTTGGAAACCGAGTAACCGACGTAACGGCACTAAGAAGATCCAACCGACTCGCTGCGTGATAGCGAACTGACGAACAGCCCTCGGTTGCAGCGCCACGACGGCGGCCGTTTTACGAACCAGCGCCTACCAGTCCTTTACACCCCCGCCCAAACCGATTCTGGGCACTTGGATTATTTTGTGACCCCTGAGAGTGTACCACCCGCGCTACTAATGCCTCAAACGATTACATTACATCCTTATTGAACAAATGACTGACGGAGAATTATAGATATGGATATATATCCAATATGGAGAGCGAAGTAAAGTTCATCCTCCAAATATGAAATATTCAAATCTATTCTGAAATTTTCCGTATCATTCTGGTCAATCATCCGAATAAATCCGGTCATTCTGAATTAATCAGAACTAATCCGAACTTTCAATTAGAAAAAATCCGTTCATTCCGAATTAATATAAACCTTTATTCCGAATGGATCCGGTCTATCCAAATTTTTCGCAATCATTCGAATTGATTCGGATAGACTGGATTCATTTAGATTGAAAACTTCCTTCTAATTAGATCGGAATAAAACTGTTTATTTAGATACAAACTCCGGAATAATTCGAAAAATTTCATATTCGCCCGGAATGAATTTCAATGCGAAACAGTTTTAAATCCTTTGAAAATCTGTAAAAGTACTTGAAATCTCTTAAAATCGTTTGAAACCAATCAATGTGCCTTAAAATCACCTAAAATCACTCAATTTAATGACTAAGAGATTTACAATGACCTCAGAAGAATTCAAATGGGAAATATGTCTTCAGAGAGTCGATTAAGGACAAATTCAATAAATAATAATACGTATTTTACGACCATAAGAGAACAATATTATCGTATTAAGATTTATTGATTATAGCTTGAGATAATCACTTTTTTTGAAAAATAGATAGTATCAATTTATTTATTTCACTAATCATGCAAGAACGCAAATAGGGACCTGAACGCGAATTGGGACATTTACCTTAATATTTGTTGAATAAAATGGGAAATTCGTCTTTAGAGAGTCGATTAAGGGCAAAGTCAACAAATAATAATGCGCAATTTAGTATCAATAGAGAACAATTATTTACATTTGTGAGTAGCCTAGAGGACAAAATCAATCGACTAGAATGGCTGAGTTTTCAGAGAATCGAGGTCAATAGATATTAACATGCATTTTACTATCAATACACAAGAATTGTTGTTAAACTTTTTGAGAGTAGCTGAAAAAAATGAATATGGTGAAAAAGTCTTTTGATATTTAAATAATACATACCTAAATATTAATTCATTACTTTGGTCAGTCCAACACTCACTATTCACTATTCACAGACACTTGTTTTAATAAATAAATTATATTTAACACGATTTAAAACTTAGCACATTTTTCCTGATATAGGATTAATTCATTATTACTTATTATTTAATTATTTTATTTTGTTCTTTTTAAAGTCTCGGACCGAATATGTTTATCTCGAAACGAACTATTTAACGCCGAAAGCCGAAAAGAAAATAAACTAACAATGAGGTCACTTAATTTCTCTCTTTGGTTACCGCAATCAAAACAAATCCTTTTCCTGATATCTCAACTTTGTCCTTCACTTTTATTTTCAGAAATATTTTTACTCTGACCTTGATTCTTCAAGAATTACCATCTTTCATTTTATTCTGAATTCTGTGGAGAATATGTGAGATTGTATAAATATTTTTAAAGAAAATGAGAGGATTATTTCTTATAAATTGATAGCAATACTTTTTCGTATATTTAAAAAATACTTCCTGCACAAAAACACTCATCCCGCACGTTACGAGTATAATTTTGGAATCAGATAATTTCAAACATTTATTGAATAATAAGGTTAATTATCTATGAATTATTATTTAATAATTTTATTTATGTAGTTTTAAAGTCGCGCACAGAAAATTTTAACTCGGAACGAACTACTCACGCCGAAAGTCGAAACGAAACTAAAGTGAGGACACTTTAGTCACTTAATTTCTCTCTTGTTTACCTCAATCAAAACAAAATCTCTTCCAGCTACAAGGTTGTCCTTTGCTTTTATTTTCATCATTTATTTTCACGTTCTGAACATTTGAATACACAGAAATCATACAAACGAACTAACTGGCAATAAAAGAAGTCAGGATAAAAAAAAGCGTATGTGATGTATTAATTCACAGCTTGCATTCGCGATGAGAATGAGAATATTTTTGAACGCTATAAGCAAATTGAATCTCAATTCACGAAATCTATAAATAAATGCTTGATACATTTGCTGATAGAAAATACAAATAAAGAATTGTATATTAAATAGCATCATCGAATTTGTTTCAACTGGAATCGAAAATAAAATGCAAATGAACGAAGAACCGAATAATTTCTTAATCAATGTTCTTTATATCATCTTTTCAGTGGCCTAACTTCCTTGATGCATGTTTGCTGAACTCGCATACACTGCGAAAAATCACGTGACGTACTAAAAGTAGCGCATAAGTGGTCTTAAATCATTTTTAACAGCCACAATGCATACAACCCTTCACTTCCAGCACACTAAAAAGTCGATGTGAGAATTTTATTTGGTTTTTTGACAAACAAAGAAAAGCTTGATGCACGAACCAAGTTGACAAAGTTGCGTGACCTTAACTAAGTTTTATTATCTCTAGGAACAATGCATGTTTCTGCCATAATTATCAGCTCATTTCAACTGGCATCTTACAATTCAGGATTCAACACTTTTTGTCAGTTATATAAAATAATACAGAAAGTTTCTATCAATCAAAACAAGTCTCTTGAATTATATGTTTCTAATAACGCGGTCATAGTTGAAGCAAGCCGTGAAAGAAATTGAGTTAAAAACTAATTTATACCGGATTTCTGTTGCGTTCGTCGACAGAGACTCTGAAAAATGTTGTGCTGTAGGTACACAATTATAGAGTACAATTTCGATCGAGCTTGGAGGTTAATTAAGCAAAACTAGTTATAGAAGTTCCTAGAAACATATATTTTCGTGTTTCGCAAACATAGCTTTATTTGAGATTGAATGCAGTCAGTGCAAGTAGATAGTATTATTATACTGGATGAAACTGAATGCATATATAATATATTACAGTGTACACTGTACATATAGTTAAACTCTTGGCCATATATGCAAGTGTTCATTGCCAGAGAAGTTGTATGGCGTGTGAATAAACATAAACGTTCCTATCCAAATTTCATTTATGAAACTAGTTATATTATAATATGCACTATATATACATTCTAAACACATATATATAATATATATATATATATGTGCATCCGTATACAAGAAAGGTACACATAAGTAGCTCCATTTTGTAGAGAAAAGTGAAATTTTATTTATTAATCTAATAGTTAATTATCGCTCGAAAGGGGAAAGACAAAAATTAAATAAATTTCTATTATTTTTCTAAATACATATTAGAGATTGAGAGTAACTTTGAGAATAACTTTGATAGCCATTGCAAAACCTATTGAAACCTATTGCAACATATTTCGCTGAGCGATCAAACCAAACGTATATATAGTATCTTTACCTTCAGACTTCCGTCACGAAAGCGACTATCGAGATCGAGTAATAATACAATCTTGAACGTGCGACCCAGCTCAATACAGCATTCGATGGAACAGCATATTTCAATTACGTATACAGTGTGGTGTGGGTGCCTGTCTGATCACCTGCTAACTGATCTTTTGGGTGTATCTAATACCATATATCTCGCTAAGGATCACCAACTAACTCTATCTCATTCCATGACTTTCCACTGATGAAACATACCACAGTGAGACACTTCAAAGGTGACGGATATATCGATACTCTCTCAACCTAAATTACTTAGTAAGAATTTTACAAAGTAAATTAGTAGTCTTATACTTGAATATTGAATTAGCCAATTTCTCCACTTTCTACTAAATGAATTAGTAATTCACCCTAGTAAATTAATAAGAATAATGTACTAATCTATTTGCTAGTTTCAATTTCTAATTGAATTGTTCCCAATGAATTTTATTATTCTTCGAACATCAGTAATGTTAAACTTTTTCTATATGTATATAACTATGTTATTTATTTTAGCTTTTATAGTTTGTTTAACAGAGAAGAGAAGATGTCCAAGGATTTCGAAGAACAAACAATTTTCAGTTATTCTATGCGATTTATGGTATTTTAAGATATTTTGAAGAATTATATTGAATGAACAACTTTTTTGTGGAATTTTAAGGAGTTTATGGCAATTTAAAGAAATTTTCTAAAAGATTGTCGGGACATTTTAGAGATTTTGACAGATTTTTAAGGGATTTTAACGAACTTTAGGTGATTTTAAAGTTCCATCCGGAATTTCATTATCGGATATTAAATTACTTTGATGATTTTCAAGACATTTTAAAGAATTTTGAGATATTTTTAAGAATTATATTCAAGAAACAATTTTTTTTGTAGAATTTAATTAACTTTATGTGAGTTTAAAGTTCCTCACGGAATTTTAAGCGATTTATGAAGATTCTTATGACTCTAAAAAGATTTTGCGAATTTTAAGAGGAATTAAAAAATGTTATCGAATTGTCAAGTTTTTCAAGGGATTTGATTATGGTGTATCAATTTTTAATTCATCCGAGTAAATTGTTCTTTATTTGTCTTAAAATATCTGGAATTTAGGACATAAGTAAATCAATAACTCATAATAGTATAATTGGAACATTAAGATCGTCAATTATTTAGGAAATCAAGATTATCAATAATTACATCATCGAAAGTTTCATATATTTGTATATACCATTATTAATTATATACGAATTCGAATTTATCGACGACTGTCGACGAGATCGTAAAGTTTTAATAATGTCGTAACTGGGTGTCGATTACGTATCTTTTCCTACTTCTCATTTGTCAATTTTTATCTGTTAACAAAATCCAAATGTACCGATGATACTTCCGTTAATATCAATCATACATCTAAAATGAGACAAGGCGAGGAACGACAAGTGAGAAAATGTACGTAATTGACCCCCTGTTCAATTAGGGTGCGTCATTAAGCGACTCAGGTAAAGGTCAGTTCAGATGGGAAGACGCCTGAAAGGGGAGATTATCAGTAGTACAGCTCAACTATAGGCAGCCAATTTGATATAAAAAGAAGATTGGTCTCAAATTTGAGTCCTTCTTTGTCCTGAATTTTTAAAAGTGTAGTAATTTTGCCTCTGCATGTTCCTTGTTGGTCCTTTGAAGCAGCTCAACGTCTATTCTCCTTGTATCGTCCGACACAGCAATAGTCCTTGCACTATATCAACTGTCCACACGTGCACATACAGAGTTCTAGTGCGATCGAGCTTTGCGCGGTCTGGCTATGCTTGTAGTTTGAAGCAAATGGCGATGCTACGTACACTAACATACTATACATCCCAGTTTAGAGCAAAGCAGGCTTCCGTGCCGGCCATTGATGCATACATGTGGAAATTGGGCTTGGACATCGCGCGATGTCAAATCAATGCTTCTATAGATTTCAGAGTAACTGCATGTGGTTACATATCCTGCGGCGTTTTAAACTTTTCCGTGCTTTCATCTGCTTCACGACCGAAGCAATATGTTGTGGAGCGACCCTTGATAAGTGTCAAACAAAGTATCATTGATTCTACACTAATACAATTAATACATGAAAATATAACCAATGCAACATATGCTTCTAAATCATTTATATCTGTATTAATGGGTATGTGGCAAAAGTGATTTTAGCCTCAAATATTCCACCTACTGCCTCGTAAATAAATAATAATTAAAAAGAATTCTCCATACCAGACAGATGTTCATTAATCATTTATTTACATGCCTCTGGTATGGAACTTGTTTTTTAATCATATTTTTATCCCTGCAGAAATTTTTATGAGGTTCTGATTCATTCAAAGTTAATTCCCTGTCTTCACTTATTAGATGGGTTTCTACTCGTCGCCTGAATATCGCTCGATATTCGATTTAGACCTTATTTAAACCTTGCAATTCGCGCTCGGCTCTGTTTGCAGTATAATAGATACTAGAAAATAGTTGATAAGTTTGAGCGCGCTTACAACGCGCCATTCGTTCGTAGCGCTTCATACTTTGGAGTATTCATTTAATCGGATTATCCTTCTGTATAACATTTCTTTACCTTCCCAATAAATTTACAATGAAAAATATTGTTTATCAACTATATAGCTGTGAATGTATCATCAACTTTTGTGCGCATTCAGTGAGTAATTAAAATATATTTTTTTAATTTAAAAATAAATATTTGTTTTAAAAGTATTTCAGTCGAAAATTTGATATCAAATTACCACACCATACAAATAACCATAAATTCCTTACTTTTCAATTAAATGCACACATTGATATAATATAATAAACTCGCGAAATATAAACATACAGACTCAATAAAATGACTTGCAATTTATTTTATAATTGATTGGAGCACCCTGATGGGATAATTGATTACAACGAAATTGACGTAGAGCTCAGCAGGGGAAGATACAAAATGTTCGTTCATCAAAAAGGTGTATATATTTTACTGAATATTTTTGAAATAATAAATTTAAAAAATATAGATTTAAAGTGAAAAATCTTCGTGATTTCAGTGTATCATGGAGTTCTTCATATACTCAATGCTTACTCCGCCGCCCCTGGAGTTCGGCCCGGAAGAGCTTAACGTTTCGACACGAATTTCGATGGTGTTAGCGACAATCGCAAGCACGTTGTAGATCCGGTTCAGATTGCCTTTTGTAGCGTGCATTACACCTCGATAACTGGAATATACGAGTAGTCACGATAGTCCGTATCCTATTTGTGTCAGTTGTGTTTGTTAGTGTCCACTTCAACAAAGTCATCTAAATCGTAAAGCAAAGATGTATGTTGTATGTATATGTATGTAAATTGTACATATATATAAATGTGTGTCGGCCTATGTGCAATATCCATTCTGTGCACTGCATAGAACAAGGGATTTTCAATTCTGTTTCCAAGCATGCTCTCTATTCTCGTAAATAGTACGAAAGCGTATGTGTACAGTTGTACAATGTACACTGTATAATCGTAAGCTCCTGACGAAATTGTACTGTCTAACATAATACAGAGTATGTATTAAACAAGATGATTGGTTCAATATTAATCAATGTGTGCTGCTCATATTGCAGTACGACATTTTTCAATATTGCAAAATATGTTTCTTTATGTCGTCTGTTCTTAATGTCTGTTTTGTCCTAAGAGAACTTAAGATATGGTAATTGAAAGCATTTTATATCTAAGGAATTCGTAGATTATTAAGATGATGTGCTAAAAGAGTTTTATCAGAGGGGAAAAAATCCGATTTATAGTTTACCTGTACACTGTAGTGTACAATGTACATTTTACATGTATGATTTGCTTCGCAGTAGTCAGGTTCGGCTTTGGTCAGCCGAGTGAAAACTTCTAAATTTCTCAATGGAATTCACTTAATATCAAACAGCAAACTGATAATGTATAGGTTGAACATGTATAATGTATAGGTTAGCCCTATTTAAATGAGATTTTGACGAGGCCCAGATCGGGATTTCTATTTTTAATAAAAATATTTTTATACAATAGTAACATTTTTTTATTTTCCGTTTATAATTGCAGTATGGCGCTATTCTTTTCTTTTCGTATTTATAATGTAATTCTTAATACTATAATAAGACAGAGACGAGGGTAATCTGGTGAATTAGGACGAGTGGGAAGCTCCCTTAACATGGTCCATAGGCTTGAGCGATTTCCAGGCCAGCTCTAACAAACAAAACCATAATTCGCCAATATCTACTTTTGCCCCAAGTCTAGCTAAATAATTTTGGATCGATCTCATATGTGGGTTTTGGAGATGGTTTTCGTATTGTCCCTAAAACATTGTCGTCGCCCATTGCGAAATTTTATGAAGTCTAGGCCTATTATTTATTGTCTTCGAACTATTTAATTACTTATTTGTCTGGATTTGTATTCTTGTTTATGAAGTATATACTTCTTTATGTATGAATTATTGTGTATGAACTTGTTTGATCACTCATTTTTATCTGTTAGATCTTGGTATTCATATTTTTCAAATATTATTCTAAAAAAATTGTTGTTTCTTCAAACAATTTTTTTTTTTCGCCGATTGTGAAAGACTTGTATTATTATTAATTTCCTTTGCTACTTAAACTCATTTTGAAATCTTTTAGTCTCAAATACTAGTAAAATACCAATCCTGAAAACGCGATTCTAATAGGAAGAGGTGGTTAAACTATAATAAATTACATGAAATTTAGAAAGCAGTTGAAATTATGTACCTGAATGTCATGAAATCGAATATGCTATCCAATCGAACAGCAATTTATATTCAATTGAATTTGCAAGGTATTCGAAGACCACAGTGAAACCTCCCAGTAAGCTCGACTTGCATCAAAGGATCGGAGGACATTTCCGCCTTGACGCGGTTTGCGAGGCGGTACTACTCGCTAATCTATAGTGGGTTATAGACTAAAGCCTGAAGGACGTGTGCATGTACAAGAAGCTGGAAATAGAATAGGCAGAGGCTTATAGTACAGTAATACTAGGAATAAGGAAGTACCAACTTGGTATTCTTGGAATATTATAAGACACTCACCAATACTCACACTACAAGGGGCACTTGACTATTAAGATTTCGATATCAACTCTCAGATTCAATTAGAACTTCATATTCTCTCAATCTGTTCCCGAAATTCGAAATTTAGCTCCGTTTAAACCACCTCTTATTTCTTTCAAACAAAAATTGTAAATCTCATCGAAATACATATTTTTTCTCGCAATCATTTTATTCTACAAGTGAAATGGAAAATAGAAATGGTAAAGTGAAATGATAAAAAATGTGTATTGCGATGAGATCCACAACTTTTATTTGAAACATTTTTAAAAATTTTGCATATTAGCTGACTTAAACGCAATAAAACCTGATTTTTATGTTTTTTTTCATAGGTAATTGTTGCGCAGTTTCAAGGAAATTAGATAATATATAATACTATATAATATAATATAATATAATATAAATATAGTTTAATGTAGACTTAAAGCACGAGATATTTAAGTATGTTTCATTATTAATCTATCATCAGAGTCAGACGAGAAAAAATATGTGTTTAGTGATGGAAGTAAGTAGTAGCAGTGCTATTGAAACTGGCAGGTCACGCAAACCTCGACGGAAAACGAAAGGAAGATTTGTTTTATTCTTTTATTCTTTTATTCTCTTTTCAAATACATATCAAGTGTATCAATATCACGAGTATTTAATCTTACTTGTTAGAGCAAATGGCTGAACCTGATAGCACGAAATGCTCGTAAACGTTCCTCAGACATTATACTCTGATGATTAAGTGTCTCCAGAACGTCTTCTAGAAGCCTAATTAACATGGAAATAGCTTGACCTGCGTGAAGTGGTTTTAAACCCACAAGCAAGGCAATCGTATTTCTTATCATTTTATATTTAGACATTTGTATATTTTTTTATAAAATATTATATTGGAATGCATGATAATATTCGTGATTAAATTATAATAGAATATTCCTGAGAAAAAAGAATTTAAAATAAAGCTCTTAAAAATTGTAATGACGTGTTTCAACTGATCGTTGATGTCGGTGAAGTTGTGCCGAGAAGTACAGATTTGCTATTTCCGCGTACAGTCCTTATACCCCATTGTACATAAGTAACCTGCGACGCCTTAACAGGTTACAAGACTGCCGACTGTGGCTGCATTTGCATTTATTTCTCAAAGGAACAATGCCTCACGTACAGCTGCTACACGTTTCACGTTAGATACTGACACTCGCGCCACGACTGACAATGCACCGAATTATTCGTAAAAGTTAGCAAAGTCGTAAGTTTCGAGAATTGGGAGTTGTTGAGTAAAGTGGATGAGTATACATTATATAACTTAAGTAATATAGAGCCAAACTTTTAGGCCTGTGGAAGCACTCAAAGCTCTGTACATTATTTACTTAAATAAATAAAGTGATTTATTTATATTCGTAGCATTCATGTATTTACAAACTTAAATGAACGAAAGAAAAAATTAATGAACATGCACTTTGATTCATTTTTTGGATCATTCTTACTGTCTAGGCGCTGATTAATTGTTACGTGTGTGTGAACGTATGAATTTTACGTACATTTCTTTCGCAATTATTGATATTCGCATAACGCTTTTGACTGGAACTTAATACTTTTATGATTTGCTTTATCACATTTTCACCGATTGTGAAATGTTTCGTTTATAATTTTGTAATTGAAATTGCCTTCAAACACTGCAAAAGACAAATTGAAACCATCAAATTTCCTGTATCAATTAAACTTTCAAGTAATTGATAATATGACTAGCTTGTAGAGATACTTTTGAACAATATTTAGCAAAATATGAAGTAAACTGATTATGCTCGTAACAATTTAATCTTGTACACAGGATATAACATATATTATAATACTATTATGATCTATGACGACCTACTCTGTTACGCCAATCAGAATGCTGTTTCTAAGGAGGGAATCATCCAGACTACAGTATATAAACTACGTAATGAGTTCATCACTTCATCGACATTATTGTATAATAAGGACGTGGTTTAATTATTCAGGTTATTAGTGACTGAAATTTGCTGGGTCATCTCGTTAAAAGACATATGTACCATTAAGCATAGTTTCTATCTCCAGAAATAGTATAAGCTCAGAACAGCTTGGCAATATTAGAGGTATTATAATAAGGAGAAAAAAGAACTTTCAAGATGTACTTTAAATTCATTTATTTGATTCTTGGTAGTGTTTCATGAGAAATGCATGTGATCGATTGAAATTTTCCGAGTCGAGATGTTTGTATCTTTATTCGTTTCTGTTTGGATCGTGTTCTGTTTTAAAAAATTGATGTTATCATATATAGAACACATTGAATATCATTCTTAAAGATATTAATAGGTTTTTAAGGAATTTTATGAAAGTTATGGAGATTTTCGAAATCAATTAAAATATTTTAAAGTCTTTTGATTTGAAATTGTTTAGAATCCCCTGATTTTCAACTTACACTGATTCTCAGGACGTTTAAAACGGAAAGCGAAAAACGAAAAGCTAAAGGCGAAAAGTTACAAAAGTATAATCGAACCCCAGTTTTCTCGTACTTGATGAATAACATTTTCAGATATTTAAAGATATGTGTCATGGGAAATATTGTATTTTCTATGTCGAAGTCCTTGTGTAGCATTGAAATCGTGTTCTATAATCTAACGTTCTCCCCTATATGATAATGAGAGGGAGGAAAATAACAGGGAAAGGGGAGATCGAAGACACAGAGAGTAAGTGAGATACGAGAGTTTAAATAACTGCAGCGTCGAGAAGATAAGGCAGCTTTCCGAGCAAAGTTACCCGTTAACAAAGTTTTCGTACTCGCAAGCACTATTGTTTCGCTTATTGCGCCGATCGCTATGCGAGTTTCGGCGTTGGCATAAGTGAGAACTCTCGCAATCGCACCTCAATGTACAATATACATGCAGAAGATACGAATACAGCACAGTCCACATGAACCATAATGGAGCTGCATTTAACAAGGGTATGTTCCATTTCGGTCCCCCGTTATGCTGCCGTTGCTCCCTTTGATTTAAGAGCGAAGTAGAACGAACAATTCCAGTGTGACGTAAATTTTCATGAGCCGGGAACTGGGATAAGGAGTCGCAGTCACCTCTGCAACCTTCCTTGGCTTCTTCTGCTCCCAACTACTAAAGTGGAAAAGTAGAGGTCAATTATCTTGTAAGTTACAATAGTATAATTACAGTTGTACCCAAACGTGCAGGAGCAAAAAATTAAATGGGTTGGTTCGAAGGGTTAATGATTGAAATATTGAGTGGACGTCAGTTGTCAGAATTTCAAAAAATTTCAAGATATTTTAAGAGATGAAAGTTATTATGGGATCATGGAGAAAACTGGATATTAAAAATCTAAACAATATCTCATATCATCTAGCTATTATCGCGTAATATGTCGACTTTTTAGAGATACTACGTGTTAATAACAGAAGATATTAACGTTCTTACAATTTGAGAGATTAAAGTTTGAAATCTGAGATATTATAAGATTAAAAACTCTTATTCTGAGATATTAAACTTAGATGTTAAATATTCGTGCGTGCTCCCAAAGGTGGCTTCCTGCGCGCGCAGCTTGTGTTTGCCAGGCTGCCAGCCCAGTGCGTCCAACATCCAACGACTTTTACCAGGTCTAGAAGTATGAAACCGGGATTTCCCTATAGATGGTGCTTGCTATCAGTTTAGCATCAACAATTTCGAGTTTTGTGCGTACGAACTACGATTTCCGGAAAGCACTGGTTTTTTGTTATCACTTGAAGAAAACTACTACCACTGAAAACAACAACAACTACTGTGGCTCCAAGGTCTGGGCCTGGTCTGGACCATGGTGCTCACGGGACATGAATTTGGATAATCCTTATACCAAAATGTCTAAAGTGAAGACTAAAAAGTCTTGCCCCTTCTAGATAGCATGATCCATATTGAAATTTCTGCACAGGAACAGATTGTCTAAATCTCAATTTTTGTTAGCATTAAAAATGACAAGCGATTGCTGAAGTAATAAAAGGATCTGCATTCTAAATATTTCCGATTGTTTGCAGTAGAAGACAAACGAAGGAAAGGCTGCATAACAGAGCATCACCTTCGCTGCAATGGACAGTTGAGAACAATGCCGAAAGTTGAACCAAAGGGTCAGAAAACAGTCGTTAAAGCAGATGCGGTTCTTCCTCTCGAGTGAACCGTCAGCTTCACGCTTTAATTTCTTTCAAGGATCGTCGCGATCTTTCTTCGTGCCACCCAGCCGTAAAGGATGACAAATCGCAGCTATTTTTCCGACTAAAGTTTCAAAGCTTCCAGCCAACCTTCACCCTACACCCTTCATTCCGTCACTTACTCCTTTTCCTTCGAGGATTCTCTTCCCCAGGAAACCCACAGCACATTCCACAACATCGGATATGATACATACTCATAAATTATGCAGATTTTTATCCGTGCGATTGACTTTTTCTTTCTATGTAGAAAAAATTGGGTAAACTGTGGCAAATTTATGAGAAATCTTGGAAGTTGGAAGAGTGCATTTCAAAAATATCCAAGATTTATGTGATTTTTGCAACTGACGCGAATGATCTTATATTTTATGAATGAAAAGTAATGATAAATATTTCATTTCTCTGGATTTATAATGTTTTATAGGGAGCTTTACAATTTAGAACTTTTTTCTCTGAAAGCTGTGAAGTATTCTTGCTAAAGTTTTAAAAACTTAAGTTAACTTGAGCAACGGGTGCGTCCAGAGTAATACTTTAATCATGGATTTCGCCACAAAATTTCAATCCGACCGCATAGCGGAAAAGAATTCAAATTTAATCTATCTTTCTCACAGATCCAATAAGCCTTGAGTCGTCAAAGTTTTAAGGCTCGTCAGAGTTTTACTGCCCACGTTAATAGAAATGCTTGATGAACTAAAACTTGCTTTACGTTTCTGACACGCTGCAAGGATATAGTTCACTAAATTTGGTTTTTAAACTATTTAGAAGTTGTCTAATTAAAATACTTAAAAAAAGTTTAAAGTGAAAAAATAGAGGTATAAAGTACAGAGCAGTGTTAGATAAAACTAGTACTATAGTACTCCAGAAAGCAGAAGTTCGTTTCTATCTTCACTACATAAAAATAGTCGAGACTCCTAAAACCAGTAAAACAACAGTTGGTTACAACTGAGTCTCTCACTGAGTTGGAGAGCACAACGATTCGCAAAGTAGTTTCAGGTTTTACACCCTGACATTTAATTAAGGTAATAGGTGACATCAGTGAGGAAATATGCACTGTAAAATAATGTTTTGTGTTGAGTACAAAGAAAAGGGAAGTTTTTAGATTTTCAAAAGCCAATCGTTTTAATTTAATTTTAAGCATTTAAGAATACTTCTACTTTTATAAATAGACATAAATTATGCAGGAAATGAATATAAAATAAAGAGGTATATGTAGAAGAGCTCGAAAATGAAGACGGAGAAATCTTGAATTATTGTAAACTCCTCTTTTTTACAAATTATTTTCTCGCAATGGATAATGGACGCTAATAATTCTTTATAATTTGTTGTCTGAAGAGTTTAACTGACTTGAAAAGAGTTGTCTCCAGCAGTCTATGCTTGAGACGAGAAAAGAAAGTCAGTGCTTCAAAATTCAAAAGCAACTAAGAAGTTTAATTATAGTTTTTAATGTAGTTTCTTCTTTCCTTTTCTTATTTTCATTAATGAACATTTTTCATCTTAAAATATATCTTTCATTTTTGTTAATAGTGTAATAAATATTACACATGTTTTTATTGGACTTGGAGAAGTTTCATATTTCTTCTTTTAGATTAAAGAGAAGATACTGCAGATTAAGGTGAGGCGCATGAATTTCGAAATACGCGCAAGTTCTACACTACGAGGTAGGGTATAATGATAAGTCTCGAAAGAAATGTAAAAGTAGTGCCCTACTTTTACGCTTCTTTCGAGACCTATCTTACCCTACTATGAGGGGTATCAATTCCAAAATTAGCAAAGAGAAACTGCAAGATGTTTCACTTATCACCTGGCGAGGAGGATAAGAAAGTTGAGAGAGTGGGGTACTGGGGTATGCTTGAGTAACAGTGTACTCGAACGGGAACGTAGCTAATAATTAATTACGATAAAAAGAAAAATTTTCGAGAGACGGGTTTGACCCAGAGCAAAATTTCTGAAGATGTTACAATCTAATTGATCGAAAACAAGGTTGTGATGTTCTGGATAGTAAACTTGACTATCATTTTAGTTAGCAATTTGAACAGGTTTTATTTGTTGAATTTCTAACTGAATAATTTATTGGATCAATTTTTTTCGCATAATTTATAATCTATACTGTATATATCTATATAATATATCTATACTTTTACAGATCTATCTGGCCTTCGGGCCTTTTACATCTGGTTCTTCTCCATCGTAGTAAAGCTATTCTATTGTATATTTACCAAATCCTCTGCAAAATCAACCCATTGGATCTTATTTGGATCGACATTTCACACGTTAAAGTTCTTGTTCGCGTGACCAGGTTCCAATCCTGACCTAACTTTTGATGATACAATGCACTATTTCTCAATGACCCTACCTAGATTCGAATCCTAATATTGATCTTTCAAAGCACCGTCTTGATTTGTGGTAAGCGTTATCGCTGCCTATAGGCAGATTTATATTCTCATTATAACTATATATTACATATATATATATATATATCCTGAAACGGCTGAACCCTGTGATAGAATATACTAATTATTTTTCCGAAACCTAATATACACCTACATAAGAAGAATTGAAGACAATGAATTTATTGTCTATACGGGTAGATATTTTGTTAACAAAGATTCATTTAGTGGGGGGGGGAGTTATTTGCAGAGAAATCCTCTATTCTTTAGAGAATTAAATGTAATTATAGTATTGCAGGGCTTTAATTAGGTTTTCCGTACATTCTGATTTAGATTACCAAACTTTTAATTTACATCCCAAACCGTGCAACAATTGCCTTATTTACGAGTAGTCCTATTTAAAATGAGGTTTTGACGATACCCCAGTCAGAATTTCAACAAATTGCAGCATCTTTCAAAAGATTCAACATATTTAAAAAAAAAAAGTTAACTAATCACATATAGTAAGACATTTTGTGGAATTTTATGGTATCAAATAATTGTTTAAATAAATTGTAACATATTATTTAATGAATCTGTTTTCATTTATAGGTAATTAAAAACAAAAAATAGGGAGCCCCAGATCGGTGATGAAGTACATGGTCCAACCAGGTTCAGATATGGAAGCCTAGCTTCCTAACGGGTCCGACATTTCATCAACATTTAGGACCAGTCCAAGTATATACAAAAGTACTAAAGAAATAAATAAAAAAACATTTTTTTAAACTAAATATTAAAAAAAATAAATATAATAAATATCTAAAGATGTTGCCGAATTTGCAGTAGCAGCAAGATTTAAAACTGATTTTTTTAGACGAAGCGAAATTTTCCGTAAGATTTCAATTCATCCCTCTCTTCTCCATATAAGAAACAATAAGGAATTACCTAGACCCCATCTTCTCCCTCGCAAGCTGATAACGATTTCTACCCGGATCTTTTATTTAAACTTGGTGTATCAGTCACACCATGAATACCCACCTTAATTTGAGTTTCCCCGATATTTTTCACAATTGTGGACATTTTCGACGCTGAAGGAGAAAAGAGATGGCAGGATAGGACACGATACATATTGTAGTTGTCGTCGGATAGACGATTGTACAGTGCTAATGAATACCTATAGGTAACGATGACGAGGCCTATTTGCAACATCGGTGCAGCTAAAACCTAATCACG
Source organism: Synergus laeviventris (assembly GCA_032275145.1). NCBI lineage: Eukaryota > Metazoa > Arthropoda > Insecta > Hymenoptera > Cynipidae > Synergus > Synergus laeviventris. The sequence goes on from JAUESI010000036.1 coordinate 4,668,775, forward strand.
CACGTCTGCTGAATTACATTGAGCTTACAGACAACTGCGTTAAATGGAAATTGCAGACCTCGGAGGTACAACAATTGCAATTGGGTCATTGTTTCGATTGCGCACAGGCATTTTCGCTACGCGCGTTCGGCGAATGCGAGCTGGGCGTCTGTATATCATTCTCGTTTGTGCATAGCCATAGATATCCGTCTAGTATGGAATTGAAAACGTTTTTGTCCTCGTCGATTACGTCATTTAGATCAACTTGATACCATAGGATTGGCAAACGACCCGCTGTCGCAACAGCGAAGCTTACTCGCTGATATGATATGCCGTGCCGTATTATGGTCGCTGCACCTTCAGAGCTTCCTCGGCAATAATCATATGGTCATCAAAAATATTTCCTCTCATCAACTCATTACTCCCCAATTGATGAGGAAAGATTTTAACTAGCCCTGTTGGAAGCAAAATGATAGAAAAGTATAGTTAGATTTTGTTGCAGATAACATTTTCCGCTGGGATAGAAATAAGGAGATTAAAAGAGATATAGGTTAGTGATTATACGCCTGACGATTATATTTAAAAAGACAGAAGTGGATAGACGAAAAAAAAATTATTTTAGTGAAGAATAATGATGCTGTAGAATCCATTAATTAGAAGTATGAATCCGGGATTTCCCTATAGATGGTACTTGCTGTCAGTTTAGAGACCGTATGACCCGTAGACCGCTTTTGAGAAAGATTTTCAGTAGACAAAAACCCAATTATTTACTACAAGCATCCAAAAGTCGAGTTTTGTGCCTTATACGAACTACGATTTGCGGACACGACTAGTTTTTTGTTATCACTTGAAGAAAACTGATGCAGGATCGCATCGAATGCTTGTCGAAGCTTATGGACCTTACGGTGAACATGCTCTTGGCAAAATTCATTGTTTCGAGTGGTTTGAAAAATTCGAAAGTGGTAATTTTCACGTGAGAAACGAAGATCGTGGAAAACCATCGAAACAGTTCGAAGACAACGAATTGCAAGGATGAAGACGATACTAAAACTCAACAAGAACTCGCGGATCAACTGAACGTGTCGCTGAAAGCCGTTTCCATTCGTTTGAAAGCAATGGGAAAGCGGGAAAAACGACCGGATTATCGAAGAAGGCAACACAAAGTCATTTTGTGGGTCAGGGAAACGATTGAGACGTTCACGTGGGAAATACTAGCGCATGCCGCTTATTCTCCAGACTTGGCTCCGTCGGATTATTACCGTCTGTTCGCAACACTATGGGCCACGCTCTCGCTGAACAACGCTTCTCTTCGTACGAAAATGTACGAGAATGGCTGGATAACTTGTTTGCTTTAAAAGACAAACAGTTTTATTGGAGGCATTCATCACCTTCCAGCGAGATAGGAAAAATGTGTAAATAGCAATGGAGATTACTTTGAATAAAATATTTTTCATTATTTTCATGCAACAGACGTGTCATTTTTGCAAAAAAATTCCGGCTTCATCTAGACCTCGTATATCTGTTTTGTATTGATTTTGTGGAAATTTGTATAGAATCTTCACTAAAATAACTATTTAAGAACATACGAATATATTTAGGTTAAAAGGTACTGCACACGTTGAGTCCGATTGATCATGCAAGATCGCGGATCGGCTTTTTACTGTAACAGAATTATTAAATACGAAAACGTACTGAACATACATCAAAAATACATCTGTTTCGCATATGCGAAAGATGCTAATTTACGAAAAACTTAATTCTTTAGAATGAATTATTCATTTAAATTTGATTTACGCATCGATTTTTGATTTGATCTAATATGTAACCCGTCTCGATATTTACGATTTAGTTAGGTTTACTAAAGTATAATATATAGAGAGAAAAGAGTTTTTAGAGATCATTTACCTGTCTAATCATTTCATGTGTCTCTTTTCGCTATTTGCGATTATAGAAAAAGATAGCATTTGATAGATGCAAAGTGTATACTTAGGAAGGATAAAAAATCCCTATCCTGTTCTATCTTTTAACTTCCAACAAAAGGAGGTTTCGAATACAAAAAGTTTTGAAATAAAAAAATTTTAAAAACAAAGTAGATCATACAATCATACATTATACCACCATAATACCTAGAATTTGCAAATGACCGACTTTGCAGGCTGGTGATAAGAATAATATCAACAATTACGAGAGATACAGTACATATATCTCAGAGAAAGTAGTTTAAGACGCATGCGCAGTCACCTTCCACTGGAAAAAGTTCAAATATAAATTTAAATAGTCACTATTCACAATTTGTCGTTTCTCAAAGTATTTTTCGTCTTCTTTACTGGAAGCTGCACAATGCACATTAACATAATATAAGAAGGTCTAAGGTAGAAACTTATTACTATTTTCCATTAATTTATTGTCATAAATTCGTACACTGAACACGAAAAGATTATAGAATACCTCTCATGAAAATGAAAACAACATAACTTCATTTATATTGAATATTTTAAATTTATTTTCTAGATTATACAAAAACAGTTTGATAAAAGCAAACAAAACTATGTCGCACTTTCACATTATCCAGTATCTAGTATTCATGAGTATTATCAGGAATTTTGTTTTGACAGCTGATGCAACGCTTAAATTGATCAACGTGGTATGTGGAATTTTAATAATAGTTTTATTAAGTAATAACACATAACATAATAATATGCTGTTAAAGTCTCAACGTATCAATTTCACCTTATACTTACATATATACTATATATATATGTATAGATTTTTCGCCACGGAGATCGAACGCCAGTACCTCCATATGAACTCTACCCAAAAGATCCATATTTAAACAACAAATTCGATCCGCCAATAAATGGAATATTGACAAAAGTATAAACAAATTATATATGAATTTGGATAAACTTCTGAAGTGGGTCCACCTCCGATTTCCTTGAAACTGCGTGTACCTATACAGACCTATATATTTTAATGCAGTAATTACGAATATGATAGTGAAAATTGGCGACTAGTTGATAAAAAAAACCGTAAAAAATCATGGTTTTTTTCGTTTTTCAGATAATATGCGAAAGTTGTAGAGAAAGTTGCAAGCATTTTATTTTTCGAGTGATAGTTTCCGAGGAAATCAGTAATACATTGACTTTCATTTTTTAAAAAACCATTAACCATGGCTCTTCACATTGTAAAGGGAAATGTATGTAACTTTATTATGTACCTAATGGATGTACCTTTATGGGTTAATTTAAATTAAAATCGATGTACCACTGATTTTCTCAGAAACTATCGCTCGTAGAAGAGATAAACGTAAAAAAACAAGATTTTTTTGGTTTTACCATGAAAATCATATTTCCGACAATTTTCACTATCATATTCATAATCAGTGCCTCAAAATACATACATAGGTATAGGCAGTTTTGAGGAAATAGGAGGTAGACCCTTTTCGAAAGTACACTCATGTTTTATTTAATGTCATGCATGTAAATAAATTTTAACTGCTTTCAGAGTGGCAAATTAAGGGTATATAATCTGGGTGAATTTTTGCGTAATACATACAATGATTTTTTGGGATCTAATTTCATCTCTGGATCTGTTGAGGCTCAAAGTACAGATTTTAATCGAACAAAAGAATCTCTGAAGCAGGTTTTGAAAGCTTTGTATCCGAAAACTTTAGTACCTACAAGCTTCAAGCCTCTGGCAAGGGATGCATTATTTTTGCCACAGTTGCTATGTCCCCGGTGAGTTAGGTTTTCCAAGATAAAGTTGAAGAAAGTGAATGATATAGATTCTAAATTGATACACGTAATTTTTATCATTGGACCATTAGATACACCGTAGAATATATAAAAGCAAAGGGAAAGCCAGATGTGAAACAAGAGCTGGCGAAATTAGAAGGTTTCAAGAAAAATTTGTCTCAATGGACAGGAAAAATAATAAAATCGACTCTGGACATGTACTTTCTTTATACTACTTTGGAATGTGAAAAATATATGAATCTTACATTGCCTCCTTGGACCACGGGTGTCTATCCAAATGGTGACCTTTTAAATGGAACGCTTCTTGAATATAAAATAATGAATTATGACAAAACGATGAGGAGACAAACCGGAGGTAAGAAAAATATAATGACAATTAATTGTGAAAGCTAAATTCATGTATAACATATAATTATATGTAAACATTTTACAGGAATGTTCATTCGACAATTTGCTGAAGATATGATGTCTGTAAGAAGTGGCACGATGGATAAAAACCGAAAGATAAATTTGTATAGCGGTCATGATATTAATATTGTTGCAGTTCTTCAAGCTCTTGGCGTTTTCGATCCACATTTCCCAAAATTCTCTAGTGCTGTGATTTTAGAATTACATTTAATAGAGGAAGACTTTTTTGTAAAGGTACATAATTTGAGTATTTTGAAGAACTTTTTCAGTTTGTTTTAAATTAAGTGACTTAAATTTCTTTCTAATTTTAGGTATTCTATTACTTGGGAATACCAGCGGAGGTAAAAGAATTAAAAATCCCTGGATGCAAGACCTTATGTCCTTTAGACCAATTTCTTGTTCTAATGAAGAGTGTTATTCCAACTGGGCTTGATTTGTTATGCAGCAAAATTCGAGAATTATAATTCAAAAGAATTTATGAACAATCGGAGAAAAATTCTATAAATATTATTTTAGATAAGATTCCTAAATCCGACTCTTTGCATGTTTTCTCTGTGATATTTCCGGAACATGAAGAATTTTGTTGATTAAAACAGAAAAAGATTTCGATGTATTCTTCTTTTTCTTTAATAATTTTTCTCACTTTCCTTATAATATGATCCTCCAAACAAAAATTGATCTTTTTTCTAAATTACGTTCTTTAACAATGCATTATGAATTTCAAATTTTCCTTTAAGGTGATCGAACTTATGCTTTCTATATAAACTTCTATATAAACTTCATATCCAAAAGATAGGCACATAAATTATAACTTTGATGCCTGTGGAGATATGGAAAGTTATCAAGGGTAAGCAAATTGAATTATTTCAACCAATTTGAAATTTAAACACTCGAGATTTTATCTCTCCTCTGTTGTTGGTTCAGTATTTTTACATAATTTAAGATTCAATAATAATTTTTATTTATGGAGAATGTTTGCTTTATGGAAAAGAATGTTTTAAATTACAATATAAATAATTCATATTTTTTTAACCAAATAAAAAAACTTTTCAAGTTATTCAATTTTAAAATTAGTAAGTTCTATTTTAATATCTGCAATTTATATTATAGAATTTGCTTTGCACTAGAAAACTATCCGTGGTGAGGAATATTTCAAAAGATTCAAACTCAAGCAACCAAAAAATGGGTGATTTATATATCAATCGTAATATTTTAAAACGCGATATTTATGTACGCTGTACAGTTACAAAGAAACGCAAAAAAAAGTCGCAGAAACGTTCATCATAAAGCACGAGTTAGCAAACCTGGAAGGTTTTATGCGAAATTTATGCTTCTGGACAGGCATACAAAAATTAATTCAGCTCCAGATAGAAAAAATTATAACGATGTTTTGAAAACAAATAAGATATATTAAAATTTCCTTTATTAAATATAAAAACTGGTTCAAAACATTATCGAAGACATGCAATTAAATATTTACACATGGTTGAGAAAAATTGTCGCCATGTCAAAAAGAGTATTTTGTATCACAAGATGCCTTATACCTAATTATAAAATTTATCTAATGCTTTCTTTCCGTTCTTTAATTTTAATCGATATTGACGTTTCAAACATTTAGGAAAGCAATTGGTTCAATTATTTCTCAAAATTTAAGAGATAAATTGGCAGCAGCCAAATAAGAAATAGATAAATGTATACCATGTATGGTATATAATAATTAATAAATCAATTTGTACTTGAAATTCACATTGTAATTTTTTCTGCTTTAATTGCCCAGTGTATATAAAGGAGATTTTTTCATGCTTCGTTTACGTCGTTTACTCGCTGGAGCAATTAAAAACCTTTTAGGATCGACCTTTCTGTTGCTTAAATACATCGCGCAGAAAAAGAGGATTCTGGACAAAATTCTCTCATATCTTTAAAATAAAGTTTTTAATGAAACAATTTGTTGAAGTTCCTTTTTAAATAAAGGGACATTTTTTTATGTAAATTTACAGCTCCTTTAGTCGTAGAAGAAAAAACGTGTAAAATACGTTAATAAAGTTATCAACCAAATTATATTTTTTATTATTAATCTAATTGTAGATGAATGTTAGAAATTTCACGTGTAGAAATTTTGTTGTGTATCTGGCCGGGCCTAGATCGGAGAATTCTGGTCCATCATTCAGTCCAGATCTAGATATAAAATCATTTATTCATTAATAATTCTGACTTCAGTCTCTAAAATTCCTACAGCATGCAATTTAAATTCACACATATTTATTATTTAAATGGTTGAATATATTATACAGTTCAGCGCACTTCTGTAATTAATAATTTATCGTATTAGCAATTCAGAGAAGTTTTATATGAAAATTATACTACTGAGAGTATAATATTCATATAATTTTATATGAATTTGTAGTATAAAATGTATGTAGTTAAAAAATAAATCAAAATTGATCTAAAAATGATAAAACGTTTCAGGTTTATTTCCATTACGTTTATTGTGCTCTTGCTGCACAGATTCGAACAATAGCATCTGTAAAGAATTTTACTTTCAGTGAGTGAATTTTAATGTAGTTTATTAATTTAAATTAATTTCAAGGATATTCTAAATTATAATAATTCTTACAAAGAAGGTCTTTCAAGTACCCTCGCTGATTTGATTCTCTCTGATGCGAGGTTAATTGATTATGCACCAAAGATTATAAGGGTTAATAATGCGGAACAATTTAGGGGTAGTTACTGTCTTCAATGCTGTTTTTCTCTTAAAAAAAATAAATACCTTCATCTTTTTTTTTGTACGGAACATGTTTCTTCGGATTTTTTTGCTCCCGAATGTTTTGTGTATGGAAAGTATCTATGATCATTGATACAAAATAAAAATTTTTGGGCGTGGCTCCTACCATTAATTTTTTAAATAATTTTTTTGTTGAAACACATAAACTTTCTTTTTGACTCAAGTGCAAAATATATTTTCTTTACATTTTTTCCTGTGAATTTAGAAATTGTCAGCACAACTTTAAAAATATAATAGGGGTGATTTACCCCCTCCATTATTATTATTTTTTTTTTTTTTTGAGAAAATTACCGGTATTCGTCTTTCATCACGAGGAAACTTTGCCAGTAGGTTTTATCGAAATGAATTTGGTTTTTATACACATAACTATACAATCGACACTTAAGGCCCCATCTTTGAGCGTCTGTTTCACCCCCTTAAAGTATTTTTCCACAGATAAAAAAAAATAAGTGTCGCTTAGTTTTTCGAGTACTTCGAGGACACCTAAAAGACCGACCTTGTTAGATAAGCAAAGAGTATATTTCATGATAAAACAAAAAATCTGCCCGCTTTGCGTCATTGTTAATTGACATTATGCGTCGCGCTTTGTGACGCTTGCGCACAACCTTCACTCGTGAGAATTAAAAAAAAATACAAAATAAAATTTTTTCTCATTAGCTAATTGTTATTTAATTCATTCTAAAACTACAAGAAACTTGTTCTTCAACTAAGAACACATATAACAAATTTAAAGAATTCTATTTGTAAAGGAACTGATTTTAATAATTTGTTATACTTGTTCAAATAAAAATTACGGGTTTTTCATAAAGCATGTGATTTTGAAAGAATAATACCCACAAATATCATACGTCATAAATGTAAATGAAGGTCGTCTCTGCACACAACGATTAATAAATTTTGGAGATAATATGCATGTTAATCATATTAGGTATAAATAGAGTTTTCTGGCTTATACTCATTCATAGCCAGTGGACTCTTCGTTACGAACACACTCCAAGGTGCATCAAATTGGAGGTAATAATAAAAGAATATTCTTCATTGTTTTCCTTCCATTCACTAAATATTCCCAGATATTCTTGGTTTTCTTGATATTTTTGATATTCCAAAATCTTCCCTCTCGCACTGTATATAAGAGATATTTTTTTAAGGAATTTTAAAACATTTCAACAAATTTTAAAGATTTTCAAAAGATTTTAATATATTTTAAATGAATTGAAGAGATTTTAAGAAATATTTAAGCAGAAATAATTCGATCGAAAAATGCAATTCATTTTTGTCAATTTGAAAGTATAGATTTTTCTATAAAAATTTAAAAAGTATTCATTAACTTTCAGACACTGATTCATGCGAGCGACCAAGATGTTACCAATTTTTCGTGTAGTCCAATATCTTTTATTTATAAGCATCGTATACAAACCTGTTTTGGCAGCTGATGAATCTTTGAGATTTATTAGTGTGGTGAGTACATAATTAATTAATATATTAACAAAATATTTAAAAATCAGGTCTTCTTCATTAAATATTTACAAATTTTTTTTTTAATATTTTATACACCAATTTGATTAGTAAAAAGCAGTCAAAGTCAATAGAATATTACAAATTTCAGGTATTCCGTCATGGAGATCGAACTCCAGCCAAACAGGAGTCTTACCCGAAAGATCCAAATTCACCACAAAACGCAAACATAAACTATTTTGATCCTCCAGGATATGGACAATTAACCAAAGTGAGCGATTATTTTACAATTATTTTTATTTAGTTTTCTATTTAAACTCATACAATTTTATTGTGCACGATTTCAGAGTGGGGAATTAAGGGAATTCAATCTAGGTGTATTTCTTCGGAACACATACGATGATTTTTTGGGAGCTAATTATATTCCCGGAATTTTGGAATCTGTATCTACAGATGTCAATCGAACAAAAGAATCTTTAAAATTAGTTTTGAAAGGAATGTATCCAAATTCGGAAAATATACCCACAACATTTAATGATAAAATAAAAGACAGTCTACTGTTCCCACAAGCATGCCCTGCGTAAGTGTTTTTCCAAATAAAAATAATCAAGTTTAACAAAAATTAGATTCGCTATTTTTGCAAATATATGAAAATAATAACTTCTGTTTATAGATATGCCATAGATTATTTGCAAGCAAGAAGAAAACCAGACATAAAGATAAGAATGGCAAAATTACAAGATTTCATTAAACAATTGAGTCAATGGACAGGCCTTAACGTAAATTCCGCACTGGATATGTACTTGCTTTACACGACGTTGGAAACTGAAAAGTTTATGAATCTGACATTACCACCTTGGACTGAGAATGTTTATCCAAATGGCGAGCTTTTGACAGGAACGCTTATTGAATTGGATATAATGAATTATGATGATAATATGAAAAAACGAAACGGAGGTTAGATGAAGATAAATAATAAAAATTAGAAAAATATGTAAATTACAAAATTAAAATATATATATATATATGCATCTCTTTTAGGAAGGCTGGTCAAAAAATTCTTAGAAGATATGGAATCTGTGCAAAGTGGCCAGATGGATGAAAAACGGAAGTTGATGTTGTATAGCGCTCATGATCTTAACGTTCTTGCAGTTCTGAAAGCTTTAAATGTCTACTACCCACATGTGCCCAAATTTTCAAGTTCTGTTATTGTAGAATTACATTCAATTAATGACGTTTATTACGTAAAGGTATGGATTTTTATAATTTAATATATATTTTTTTATTTTGCATATAGGTTTCATTCTTTAAGCCAATTCCTTTTTTATCTCAAAACTTAATCATATATTTTTGCAGGTAAAGTATTACTTGGGCGTTCCAGCAGAGGCAGTAACTTTGATCATTCCTGGATGTAGTGAATTATGCCCATTAACCGAATTTTCCAAACTGGTTACAAATGTTGTGCCAACTGGTTTTAACTTCTGTGACAAAATTCGTGACTTTACTTCGAATACACTTTCTGGTATCTTGAACATATTTAAAGGAATATTCTCATAGAGAATTACAATAAAAAACTTCAATTTAGTCACAATTGTTAAAGCGCATACATTAGACGAAATAATCAATACTTCTGTAAAATTTTCAAAAAATCTACCTTCAAAATTGAATCAATATACCATATAATCTAATGAACTAGTCTCACCCTGACTTATTTTTATTTTTAAAACATTTACCTGGTTAATCTTCATTATTAAAATTTGACTCATTTCATAAAATTTCCGATGTACTTATATTTGAGTAATATACATATCTAACAAAGACGTCGAATTTAGAAGAACATTATCTTAACATGTCAATATTAATTCACTTGTTTGTCATACTGACACATGCATATTTGCTTTTCTGTTATTTTTTCGAACGGTTCGAAGAACATTCGAATGTTTACGAAAATAAATAACAAAAAAAGTTCACAAGCCCATTTCAGAGAAACATTCCATAAAAAATGTATTGCATACAATTAACACTTTTTAAAAAATATGGACCTATATTATCTTATATGCAAACAATTTCATAAAAATGATTAATGAGTCTATAATAAATAATGTGAGATTTAATAATGTACAGACGATTTATGGGATCAAGTTCAGTGTCAATTTTTCACAAAATTTTATATTTTTTTAACAATTTAAATGTGTACGAGTCGAGAAAAAACTTCCCAATAAAATCTCCCAGTTTTACAAAATCACAATGTTTTTTTAAACGTAATCCTTTTTTCACCTGCGTATTTTTGTAACATGCAGCCTTCATTCGTTCGATGGAAAAATTTCAAAAAATTTTACTCAAGAACAATGTTCTCTCCGGATTTGTCGCAATTGCCAGATAAAAATTTAAAACCTGCATGTCGATCACGGCTAATGGATCGAGTATACAGATCTTAAATTTTTTAACTGCTACTCCTACATTTAATCCTATCACAACATGAATAGTATGTTTCAAAAAAAAAGAAGAGAAATATAAAGGGAATTAAAAAGCTTTATAAAAACTAATCAATTCAATTACGGCGGTAACAATGGAGTATAGTCCAAATCCAAAAGCAATATCCTAATTCGGGATGTCGTGTTAGAAATAAATATAAATCATTCAATGAGACTAATCAATTTATCTTAATAATGAACTAGGCTGAAGTTCTAGACGTCTATTCAGATGAATTTCTTTCTGCTTCAAAGATTCTGACTAGACGTCTGAAACTTCAGCCCAATTAATAATGAAGTATTTAACTTTAGAATGTATCTGAATAGTTTGATTCACTATTTTACTCCCTATTTCACACCTATTTGTTTCCTCTAGGGATAAGTTTTCTGTGCAAGTATTAAAATTCAGAGAATATTGACTCCTTACGCATGAGTGGTCGGGTTCTCCTTGTTAATTTGAATTGAAGAGAAAGGGTGAAGATTCACTGGCGGAGGGTTCTGAAAACATGTTCTTATGAAAGCAACCCTTTTGGCGATGAATCAATGAGACAGAGCCTTTCACACCACCCCTGAGTGTACACGTTTCAATTAGTAATCCCAACGACTTTCTCAAGATAAGATCGTCACTTCTCCGTTTTGTCGAGAGGTCCGCGTCATTATTTTTCTCCTCGTACCAGCTTCAACGACACAATGAAAAAAAAACTACAGCTTGTTATTTTTTACACTATCACATTTTAAACTCGAAATACGCCATTGACAAATACAGGAATGTTTATATTTATAAACGTCAGAAAAGATCATTTTAATTTCAATATTTATGACTTTAATCATTGAATAATGATACATGTTATGAGAAGAATTTATGTATTTATTTATAAAGTCTTCCTACAATTTTAAGCAAAAAATATTTACAGCAGCAATTTTTTTTTTCTGTTATTAATTCAATTAGCAATATCGTACGATCAATTAAATACCCATTACTTGTCTTCTCATGTCTTTTTACACATTTCAATGAAACTCAGCTGACAATGCCAACCATTGTTATTCGTGTTGCCCAATAATACTAACCACAATTCACTTGGAGCTATAATTTATTAGTTTAAAACAAGTGCTGTATTGCGCAAAGTGTCATACAAGTCGCATAATAAATTATTTTGGATTGAAAACACAAAATAATGAATTAATATAATAATAATAATAAATTATTCATAAGAAACGCGCTGTTTTATCGAAATTAAAATTGACACTATAATCCTTGCAGAAATTGCTTGGTTATGGGACAACGATATAGTAGTAAATATTGGTATCCCCATCTTAAAATAATGTAATAAAACTGACATATTGTTGATAATGAAACACGGTATTGATTTTTTTTTCAATATTTTGAAATTTTTTTGAACTTATTGTATTCCTTAAAATTACTTGAAATCTCTTGAAATCTTTTCAAATTTTTATAAGTCTGAAATTTCTTGAAAATTCTTAAAACTTTTTATATTCTTTTAAAAAGCCTTCGAAAGTTGATATCATTAAAAATTCCCTGACCATAATTAAATTAACTAGTTAAGTAATCAAGTATTGCAAATAATGAATCTAGAATATTTTTTTATTCTTGATGAGGACCAGAACGGTTACCTAATTGCTTAAAACATTACTTTTACAAAGACTTAACATAAAAGCTAGTAAATAATATATTGGTATATTCTTCTCGCCATTAATTTCAATTCAAACTGACAGTGAACATTCCATCTTTGCCAGTGTAAATCAGAAGAGATATGTAACTTTATGAGAAAACAGTTTTAATACTTTGATTTGGAAAGTAGTGGTTTACCAGGTTTGCTATATATTTCCACACAACGATCCCTAAATGTACGCGAAGCCCACAAATGCATTCATACTGGGCAAAAATGCCTGACGGCACGGATCGTGTGTCACCTTTCATTTGGAACGTCATTTTTCAAAACCAACCATTTTTGGAATTTATTCCGCTTCAACGTAGAGAGTGCTCAATTTTGCTCTTTTTTTACTCGTCTCACTGTTGCGCGCGCGGACAGGTTGCGGGAAGCTTCAAGGAGCTTTTCGCCTGCCGTAAACGTCCTCTGGGAAAAAGAGAACTTTACCCGTCGTGCAAGTCTGACGAGCTCGGTGCAATGCGACGAATTTTTTAACACTGCTTTCCTACATTCACCACATTTTACAAACGTTTCTCATCTCACAATTTCGGTTATTCCATACAAATTTAATACTTTCTACTTTTTTCCAAGAGAATAATCACAATAATCTCGTAGAGTAAATAATAATTCACATAAATAAACCCGCAAACGTGGAACTTGAAATTTCTCGCAGCTGCGAGGAACTGAAGCCTATGGATTATTAAATTTAGTTTCCATTTAGACCACCATCACAAGCTTATAGCTTGTGAGGGTAGTAGTTCGCTTTACCCTAGAGGTCAACTCATTAAAAAAATTTGTATTTAACATTTGAAAAATGTTATTCTCTCTATGCGACAAAATATGTGAAAAATCCAGATTTATACTCAGTGAAGCGATCGATACAAATACGTTGGGATTATTCTCTTAATTCATTTGATTTACTGGTACCTTTCATGCCACATAGTCAACCAAAACAACTTCTAAAATTCGCAATATGTAATTCCTTTACACATTAAAAGACGTCAGGTCAGAGGCTGAAAATATTCTTCAAGAGCAGTGCATTTCCAAATTCGTTTTCTTCTCTATACAGACAATTAGTGCTGAACCAAATACCATTCTTTCGATCAAAACTGCCGGTTTTCTTTGTACCGATAATCCCAGTAATATTTGTAGCGAGTACGTTAATTGGCAATCATTTCTACATTACTATAGTAACTATGATCCGCGCGCTCTGTGCGCGATTAATTAATCGTTTTTCCACTGCCCCTTTTGAAAAAAAGATTCAGAAGATTGTAAACAATTTCAAATAAAAGGATTTTAAAATGCTGTAAGAGGTTTTTAAATTACAAAAAATAATTGAGACTTTAATTTTTGAAATATAAAAACTTGTATCATTTTCATAAAATTTCTTATAATCCCTTTAACATCTTTCAAAATCTGATCATTACTGAAACTCTCATGAAATTCCATTAAATATTTTTAAATTGCTCAAAATCCACCGCAATTTCGTTAAATCCCTTGAATTCCTTAAAAGTCATTAAAACTATTTAATATCCCATCAAATATCGTAAAATCCATTAAAATTATTTAATATCTCACGAAATCTATTAAAATCCTGTAAAATTACTTAAAACTCCATAAAATGTCATGAAATCCTTTAAAGTTTCTGACAATGTAATAAAATCAGGTCCTGAAATTCCTTTAAATTCCTTGAATCCCTTAAAAGTCTTTAAAATTACTTAATATCCCTTAAAATTCCATGATATTCCGTAAAATCTTTTGAATTGCTTAAAATTCTTTGATATTCCTTAAAATTACTTAATATCCCACTGAATCACTCCTGTCATTGTATTGTGGTATTAAAAATGTTCAAAAATTATATTCATAAATCGTTTTAATGTTAAATTCTTCTGTGATATATTACATGGTTTTCATGAATGCTAGTTTATGACTAAGTATATGCCTTCCAGAATCCAAGTAAGGGTATGAGCTGACCAACGTTTTGCAATGTTAAAGAAATTTTTTTCTATTCAGTAAGATATACCATACAATTTTTCAGAATAAGAAAATGAAACTATGCATATATCTATTTCTATCCCATATGGAAATTGCTAAACCATGGCCCCGACCGTTGATGAAACACTGTGCCCGACAGGGCCCCAGTGTGGTGAGGCCAGTAAGTGGGGACCATCAAGAAAAAAAAGTTTGCTATCTTCACAGCAACCAGCACCTCCAGTCGATAAAAACTTAAAAAATTTTTAATCTAATCATACCAGAATTTCGGGTTATTTTCGGGCTCTTGAAATACCCAAAAACCAAGCCTGAAGTTCTGAAACTAGTTTTTTTTTGTCCAAAACGTATTTGTTTTTAAATTGAAGGTCGGTTATCAACATATCGAAACATCAAGTTCAATTTTTGGATTAGTAACATTTCACACGAAAGAGGATGAAGTAAACCCTACATCCGATTAATTTGAATAGCACAACGCGGGTTTAATTTTGACTAGAATGAGAACTATTACTGCTCTGTTTCATAGAAGAGAATAATTATTTGGGTCACAAGATGAGCACAATGGTTGATAGTAGTCGTCTGAGCGTGAAATTCAATTGCATCGATAAATTCAGAAAAGTCAACGGAAATTTGGTGATACTATATATATATATATATGGTTTGTTCCTCCTATACAATATTCTTGTTGACGGACCCTTAATCTTAATTAGTAGAACGTGGTATATCGTTCAAATTTGCTTTGCTGACTAGTCTTTACCCTTTGGTTTGCTTAAACTCAAGTCTGTCTAATATTACTTGACTACCACCCAATTTCCTCACTGTTTAACTAATCTTTCTAAAGGAAAACTTGCACAGTGGAAAAGGTTAACCTTTCATTTACTTGAAGTTGAAATAAAAGTTGAAAGTTTGAATTAATTGAATTTTGAGTTATTAAATAGTATCAGAGATTTCATGAAAACCCAAACGATCCCTGCAATTTTAAATTGTTAATTAAAAGAGGATATGGAAGTTAATTAAATGAGCAAAAACTTTCAAAAAGCTCATTTGATCAGAAAAAGGGGCGAGTGCCCTTAACAAATACGAGTCGTCCTTTTTTGGATGGTTTCTACTTCTCACACTTTTAAGATGATTAATTCTAATTGTAAATATCCCATTAAAATGAAAGTTAGGAAAGAAATAAGAATCCAATGAAAGAAAAGTAAGTAAAATTACAGAGAAATGCAATTTTTAGCGTGAAGTATAAATATGAAAAAAAAGTCTGAAACATTGTATTTTTAATTTTATTTCCTGTTTCTTAACGAATCTAGAACTAACTGCCTGAGTGTTTTCGTTTCAACATCTACTTGTCCCATTTTCCACTTCTTTGCCTACGGGTCGGTAATATAATAGCCCACACGTTTACAAACCAGCAATTTCATTTTCACGCAAACCGGAATTACTACCGGAACGTATAACGACATGCGTCGAATAAAAATCTTTACTTTCTCGACACACCTATACATACTTGAATTGAAATGAAACATGGGGTGAAAAATAATTTTCCTAACAAAAGAAACCTCATTTTTATTTGTACACACGTCTAAACGGACACACCATTTTTGTCCAGGGTTTATTACTATATGGAAAAGTAGGTTTTGAAAAGAGGGTGGAAAAAGGGAAGAAAAAACATTTTTGTCCCTGACTCATTAGCCATTTTTGATCTCTTATTCTTTACACTTAATTTTCCCTTCTCAACACTTTTTCTCTTCCGTCCTCTTATATTTAATCTTTATACATATTCATGTGCACCTATAGATCAATTTATCAGTATTTAATTATTAAAACAGGTACATCTATAAATAATTTAATTACATTAATACAAACTCAGAGTGATAAAGTGAAACTTGAATTAATTATAAACCTGAGATCCCTGTCATCGAAGTACGAGGATAAATATTAATTCATTCCATTTAATTATATCATACCAATACCTATCACGTATTTCGTCTGACTTTCAATCACACAATACTGAAGTTCCTGGGGGAGGAATTTCAGTTGGAATTCGAGACGAGCTCCATGTCCTGGTTTTTATTTTATCTATACCTCACCCAGAAATGCGATGGAATCTGCAGAGTCATGGCGAGTATCACTAATGAAGTGAAAAAAAAAAAGTTGGCCAAGCTATCGATTTAATTTTTATTTTGTGATGTCAAAAACACTTGCATTCTACACTTCATTAAAACTTAAAAGTTCGACAAGCTGATGTTTTCATCTCACATTAAAAGATCTAAAAGACGTTTCCTTTTCACTGATTACCACTGTAAAAATGGTTCTATTTAAAAAAAAGTCTTGATAAATACACGTATGACTGGTTTCCCCGAATTATTCACAATGTAAAATAGTTCTCTCTGATACATTGTCATTGTCACGTCGAATTGTTCAACAAGAAACAATGCGATGTTTCTTCTGCTCTATCAAACCTGTTGTTAAAAAATATTATCATGAGAGAATTAAATCCGGCATGATCACAAACAATGGGTGTTTTGATTTACTGTATCTCGTTAATACCAATCTTACACTGGTATTCACACTTTAAATTAATGTAATAAAACTGAGATATTGTTGGTTGGAAAAAAAAAAGAATTCCTAACATTTTTTGTTTTCAAATTATTTCAAAATCTTGCAACTTTAAAAAATTTTTTAGACTACTTTAAAATCACTTCAAATCTTTTGAAGTGATTTTATTCTTTATGCTTTAAATTCCTTAAAATCAGTTGGCAGATCTGATGTCGATTTTCAAGTCCAGGCGTCGAATAGAAATCCAACCAATGGGTTTCTGGATTGCGAGAATATATTTTCAATTTAATACTACCTTCATAGAGTATTGACCAGTGAAAGCTTGATGCGCCTTGTGGGTTCCTTGGGTTCCTTGTCAGTTTTGAGATCAGGCCATACTAGAACTACAACAAACTCTCCAGGGCCCCACCAGAACCCCATCCTTTCTGCACGGGAATTACATAAAGATAAAAAATTTGCCCTACAATAATTTCAAAACAGTATTCTTGCCTAATTTTGTATTCATAATTAGTTATTTCTAAGTCTAACATAATGTTCAATCGTTCATTAAACTCTATATGTTCCATAAATTTTATCGAATACCTGGTAAGAATTTTCATAATGAAATTTAGTGCGATGAGCATCCTTAATAAAATTTCAAAGGAATCGATTAATTAGTTTCTCAGAGGTGCAGTGAAAGCATCATTTTTTACGACCCAACTCTTTTTCTTTGCTACTTTAAGTTCAGGAAAGAGAAAAATGGAAGTGGAAGGAAAATATGTTAAGAAAACGAGGTATTCATCATCCTCGTGACCCCGCTGAGAAAGAAAGTGTTTAACCAGCAGTAATTGCATTATTTCACTGGAACATTGAAACCACTGGAAATTGTAATGCACATTAAATGAAGTATGGTAGCAATGTTCAGCTGCACTGGAATTCGATGGGATTAAGAATTACGATTTTCAAAATGTGAAATGGACTGGCTTTCATCTCCAGCAAATTCATAACCAGCGCACATTTTCTTTTGATTAAATCTCACAATGGATACTGCTCTGTTATAATTAATATGATTAAATAATCCACTTGTTATAGAAAATATTTCAACAGTATAGAAGAATTATTCAAATGTATATTTAATCAGTTACCACTCTAAATACACACAATTAATTATACGTGTAAGATTATTTATGTTTATGTTCAATTTATATTTTTCCAAGTCCACTAAGTATTTTTACTATTCATTAGTAGAAAAACTACAGCAGAAGCTCTGAAAGTGCATTTCCTTTGAAAGAAAAATGCTGCAGATAAAAATTGTAGCTCTTAAAAAAGTACATATTTTATGCTCTATACATTTTTCCTGAACAATTATTTTTCGAGAAAGAAAGAGGAAAAAGTTACATCAACATTTGCCGTTTTTTGTCGAAAAATTATGGTTTTTCTAGAAAAATGTATGAAATATATAAAAGATGGTTTTTTTGTGTGTTTGCAATTTTTGTTGGAAATATTTTTCTTCAAAACTAATATTTATCGAGATAAAATGAAAAAAGTGAAAAGAATTTTAAAAATTTGTTAATTTCGATCTTGAAGTAATCAGTGAGTAAAAAAAACGTAATTGAAAAAAATGTGAAACCTCCGTAATTAAAAATTTTGCAAAAAAGTAATTCTTCAGCAAAAAATATGATTATGAGATTAAAAAGTCTTTTCTTGTGACAGGTTTTCTGTTTTAAATTTTAAGTAACAAAATGGTTTTTTAAAAGAGGTATTTTTAAATCTAAAATGGCATCAGTAAATTAAAAAAACGGTTTCTGTACCTTGGTTTCTATTTTTTATACATTATAAACAGAAAAAATCGAAACAAACAAAATTCTTCAGAATAGACATCTGAAACTTCAATCCAAGATTAGAATAAGAAAGAATCTCTTTTTGATTTTGCATTCTGCAATTACGGAACTACACTGTATTCACAAATTCCATGTTGATGGAAACTCTGTTATAAGATCCACTCTGTTATAAGTTGATGAAAATCTTTCATGGAAATAATTTGATGAATGGCAATAAAAACGACTAATTCATATTGAGAAACGTTACACGCTCGTGCGTGCCACTCAATCTATGGAACGCGATTATTACATAGCTTGCAACATGGGTATGCCTTCGATTGCGATAATTACTAGATAATAACACTAACTATGTACCGATAGCCGAGGGCTATAGAATTGCAATTATGATCTAAGCAAATATTCGTGTTT
This sequence comes from Synergus laeviventris, assembly GCA_032275145.1. NCBI lineage: Eukaryota > Metazoa > Arthropoda > Insecta > Hymenoptera > Cynipidae > Synergus > Synergus laeviventris. The sequence continues at coordinate 4,688,068 of JAUESI010000036.1, forward strand.
ATCAACAACGCAAAATTAGTTTTAGAATTGTAGAATAAATTGATCTTGTTAACTATCACAAATTGGCATAATTGCAAAACTAAAAGTTGGAAATTTCCAAAGGGACTTGTTTGCCTCTCTTAAG
>JAUESI010000036.1:4706037-4763272 GCA_032275145.1 Synergus laeviventris
CATGAGTCTGACAGGTCTGAGTGTCTGACATGAGCATGTCTATATTCACGTCCGTTATTTCTGACAAATAAAACAAGCTCTTTTCTTCGATTTGTAAAAAGTTATTTATTGTTAATAATTAGACAAAATAATTTGTCAAGATGAACCTAATCACATCATTAAAGTTTTATGTTACAAAAATGACGCAGGAAAGTGGTCCTGGTATGAAATTCCTTCTAATGGACAAACAAACGGTAATTAAATTAATGTTGAGGTTACGTTTACGAGAATACTTTATAGAATGTTAAAAATGTTTCACTGTTTTTTATTTACAAAAAATATAAACTATTTTATTTACAGATAAGCATAATCAGTTTGGCATACAGTCAGTCAGAAATTTTAATGAAAGAAGTTTACCTCTTTGAACGAATCGATGCTGCTGTTCGTAGCGAAGGTTTAAAGCATTTAAAATGCATTGTTTTTGTTAGACCTACCAAAGAAAATGTTGTTTTATTGTGCAATGAACTTCGAAATCCAAGATATGGAACCTATTATATTTGTAAGTAAAAAGATTCGTTAAATATGTATAATATTGTTTCATCAATTGATTATAGTAATCTGTTTTTTGTCTATTGCTTCTATTATTTTTTCTAATAATGTAGTAAATTGCAATTCGATTTTTACGAGAAAACATACCTTAGATTTTAGCAACATCATAGCAAAGGCCGATATTAAATTGCTAGCCGAGAGTGACGAACAAGAAGTTGTGAGAGAAGTCCATGAATATTATGCAGATTATTTAGCTGTCAGTCCGCATTTATTTTCCTTGGGTGTCAATGGATGCTGCCAAGGTAATTCAATTTTATTGAGAATCAACAGTTTAAAATTATATAATAATTATCTATCATTTATCATTTATTAATTATTATGATTTATCCAAAACTTAATTTGAATATATAAAATGAACTGAAGAAAATTAATTAAATTACAGCTTAATTTATACTTCTATTTCTTACAAAGGTTTGACCTGGAATCCAATCCATCTTCACAGAACAGTACAAGGCATAACTGCCGTCCTTCTGTCTTTAAAGAAATGTCCTTATATTCGATACCAAGGCACTTCGGAAGTTGCTAAAAGGCTAGCAGAGAAAATTCGTGAAGTTTTATCTAGGGAATCAAACTCTTTTAAATTTAGAGAAGAGTCAAATTCTATTCTTCTCATTTTAGACAGAAGAGATGATCCCGTCACGCCTCTACTTAATCAGTGGACTTATCAAGCTATGGTTCATGAACTTTTTACAATTAATAATAATAGAGTTGATTTATCACATGTCAAAGGGATTTCAAAAGATCTGAAAGAAGTCGTTCTCAGTGCACAGCATGACGAATTTTATGAACATGTAAGTGAATTTATTTTTAATCTATTATATTTATGACTTATTTAATCATTTTTTAGTTAAACTTTATTTTGTAAAACATCTTTTTACCTTAAAATGAACAGAATTTATACCTTAACTTTGGTGAGATTGGACAAACTATAAAAGAATTGATGGAAGAATTCCAAAGGAAAGCGAAGAAGCATCAGAAGGTAGAAAGCATAGCAGACATGAAAAATTTTGTTGAGGCTTATCCACTTTTTAAAAAAATGTCTGGTACAGTTTCTAAACATGTGACAGTGGTTGGCGAGCTTTCTACTATGGTTAGCGATTACAATTTGCTAGAAGTCTCAGAAATTGAACAAGAACTCAGTTGCCAAAGTGAACATTCCAGTCAGGTAAATTATATTATTTATTAAGTTTTTGAATTAATTAGGTTATCAAAATAGAAATTGATTGCAATTTAAAAATATTTAGCTTCAGAAAATAAAGAAACTTATAAACGACGCAAGAGTTCGTGACAAAGACGCAACAAGATTGGTGATGTTGTATGCTTTGCATTACGAGAAACACACAAACAACGATATCACCGGTTTGTTAGACATGCTGAAAAAGCGAGGCGTTTCAGAAAAGTATATAAAGGTAGAGTAACAAGAGTTTCATATTTTATTAACTAGATCTATTATTAAAATACGTGTCATTAATAAACTATACAATGATAACAAAGTTCATTTTCACTTTTACAATACGCATACAATATTTTTTGTTCTAGTTGGTCTACAGTGTATTGGAATACAGCGGAATCCATTCTAGACAGAGTAATTTATTCAATCAGGAAGCAGTCGCCAAGATAACAAAAAAATTGTTCAAAGGATTGAATGGCGTGGATAATGTTTACACACAACACACACCTCTATTGTCTGAGACTTTAGAAGATATGGTAAAAGGAAAGTCAAATGCCCAAATATTTCCCTACCTTGGAAACATGATTATGACAAAAAGGTACAACAATTATAATTATAATTACAAATTTATGGTTATACAAGAAAAAGAATTTTAACAAAAACCAGGATAACGCTGGTATATTCAAAAAGTAAAGAGGAAACTTAAAAGTCAAGCTGGTATTTTTTAAAACCATTTTCGAAAGGAAAAATATCGTGTTAATTAGTCTTATTCTGGAGTACTTTTTTTGTGATTTCTTTTCATTTTTTTATCTTAAGTTAATTTAATTTTCAACAGGCCACAAGAAATCATAGTTTTCATAATCGGTGGAACGACTTACGAGGAGAGTTTAGCTGTGCATAATTTAAATCGTCAGAACCCGGACACCAAAATTATTCTAGGTGGCACAACGATTCACAATTTTGAGAGCTTTGCCGACGAAATTCATTCGGCGACGACTGGCATTATTCCAAAGTACAGACCTCGACACCACTGAAGATAGTAAAAGATGAATTTGTAACAGAGTTATTTATTTGTAAAATACGTCATTGTAACATTCTATGTTGTGTACAAAAACTGGGCTGTGCCACTTGTTCTCGGTGGTTATAAACTTTGGATGATCGTATGAAACACTTGAAGAACGATTAGCACGCCTCGAGCGGCAGTCTTTACATAAAATATGTAATTAAACATAAAGGAAGTCTTCTGATTTGAACCAATATTTATTATTCTAAATTTTGAAAACAAAATTAGATACTAAGCCGAATGTTAATCTTCCTCATCGTCGTAAAAATCCTCGTTATCAAGGGTGTACTCAGCAGATACATCATCCATTTCATCATCTTTTATTTGTACCTTCAACAAATATGAAATTTAGTTAATTTTGACGGTAATTCAAGTCGTTTTTTAGTGGAATTTTTAATACTATGGTTACGGAAATAATGCGAATCAAATGTGAATAATTATTAAATGCAGGCCTTTCTTAACGTCATTTCGTTTTTGGATTTTTCTTTATGAATAAAATCTATTCTATGACCAGAATGGATGGAAATCAGGAAGAGGAGTTTCTTCAGAAGCATTAATCAAACATTTAAGTTGCTTTGGAATCTGTAATGGACCACCGCGATAATAGTAGATAAAAGACCTACACACTTTATTTTGAGTATAGAAAAAAAATGCATCTTACTTTATAACAAATATCAATACAAGAAATAATGACTAAATATAGGGCTAAAAATCCGAAAACGCAAATCCTTTACCCTGGTGATCCACTGATTATAAGAGTGAAAATAAAGTAGTTTTCTAAAGGTAATTTTATTACCGATGATATCTTTTAAGAAGTTGGGTTAACGAAAGGAGGATAAAGGATTTGCAAGTACGTGATTCAATACTTACGTTTTTGACCTTTTTTAGGAATTCTAATAATCTTTCTGTGTCTTATTAAATAAATTACCACCTACAAATGAACGAAATACATATTGCTATTACATTTTCTAAGTACAATATATTGATTCTGAATTGAAGTTCAGAACGTTCAATTGAACGAAATCTCTTTGACCTTTACAAAATCTGCCAAAATTGTATTCAATCTACCAATACTAGGGAATATGGAATAAATGTTTCGTCTTTCAAGTTTAAAATATATAAATAAAAAATATTCAATTGAACGTTTTGAATTTCCAATACATGATAAAACTGGAATCGAGGACTAAACTTCGTTCATTTGAGTGTTCCAAACTTCGTTTTTAATAAAAATGTTAGAAGCAATCTTTCGGAAAAATTTCTGCTATCTAAATATTCCAAATATATGTATAATAAATAATTCCACTTTTTTCGAAAGAATATTTTAAAAATTGTTTACTGATAATGAAATAAACGATTTCTTCAAATATTAAATAAACTGGCATAATTTACCTCGAAAAGTCCGCTCGAAATAGCGTAACTAAACATCGCAACAGTGGCGAAGAGTCCTGCCAGGACTTGATTTCTCGTTTTATGAGGAAAGTCACTATCAGAATCTGTTTTCTTCGGTTCTGTGCGTTCTGAAGACTTTTTCTTTTCAAAATATCTATATTCGTCTTCGAAGTACTTAACAGATATTCTCACAACAAAATTTTCTAAATTTGTACATCCTTTCAAATGGTTTTGCAGGGCACCATTTGGTAGAGGTATTTTCAATATAGGCGCTAGGTAGGAATATACTATTGCGTCCAGAGTTGTTGGGAATGAACCAAAAAAGTAATCAGAGTCCCCTAGTCTGGTTGAAAGTAAATTCAAACATTTTTGTGCTTCAGAATAAACCTATTAATGACATAAACTTTGAAATATTTTATCAAATTGAAGTTCAGATATGTAATTTAATTTTTTTAATTTTAAATATAACTTACACTGATTTCTACGTTGCTAATATCATCTTCGGTGGGATACAACGCCTCCATCATAGCCTTTGCTTGATTTTCATATTTGGAACAATAATAATAATTTAGAATAAACGGCAATGCTTTTGCATACCATGGCTTAATAACCTGACGAAAATTTTTTTCGTCCACCCACCTTGAAATTGAATACATTTTAAAATTATATGTATTAGATGAGATAATAATTTCATAAATGAAACTGAGGTAAGATATGTTTAAGAAATTAAGTTTAAAACTACAAATTTAATACCATATGAACTGGACGGCAGGGAAGATTTTTTCCTTGAGCATACTTTCGTAAGCGTTTACTTCCGCACATTGTTTTGGATCTAATCCAAAATCTAAACAGTGATTATTCTCACGAAGGAATTTTAAAATATCACTAGTTGTGTGTTCAATGCCATTTTGATGTCTTAAAACCGGCAACTGACCATTTGGGCTTCTAAATGGATTATTTGTCGGATTTATTTTTAGTGGAATTTTACAAAATTTTGCGTAGGTCTAGAAAAATATAATTTAAAATACAGATCGCCATTCTCAAACATCTGAATTTAGATATGATAATTAATATTAAAACTATAATATAACTTTGACTTTAACTGTTTTTTATTTTGAGGTTAACTTCAAAATAATTTGTCATGTTTATCACAATTGATCATTTCTTTCATTATTTTCTTAGCAGTATAAGCATAAATATAAATTTTACGGGAAACATACTTTTCTTGTGTATTTTATCAAATAATGTATGTCATTTCTATGAAATATGATTTTAAGAAACCTAACCTATATATGTAAGTGAAACTTACCAATATTTGCAAACAATTAATATCTACGGAAGGTAAACCCCATTCACCCTTCCACACATCCAACTGATATGTTAGAGTAGGGTTCATTTTGAATAAAAAATTACAGTCATATAATGCAACAGTTTTTGATTTTAAAAAGTTGTATTTAATAAACAACGTGCTGAAACCGCTGAAACTGATGAAAATAGCAGACAGCAGACGAACTTTCGCTTTCTTGTCTTCAGTCTTCAGCAGTCTTATCACGTGGTCACAGTCCACCGGCATATCTGCGCATGCCCGATTTACTTTAAAAAATAATTTACAAAAATCTATATAAAATTTTACAAATATGAGAAATTCTACGTTCGTTTAGAATCTTCAAAGTTTAAGTCTAACTCTATTAAGTCCTTCTTTCAAATTAAATATGATTGATATCCTTTTGTTTCTTATCACAAAATCTTCTTAAGTATAGGCATTGTTCAAAAATTAAAACATTTATAAAATACACACATTTTTCATATAAAATTTATTTTTCTGAACTCTTCTGACAGTTTAAATTAATGAAAACAATGAGTATTACAAACATCATAGAGAAATAATTTCTCAATGTATCGATGAATCTTTAAAAAAGTCGTTATCCAACAATATTGCTACATTTTGTACACATAATTAAGAGTATGATATTCAAAATTCAGCACACATACTCTTTAAAGAACTCAATTCCTATAATACACAAATAACTAATGCAATCTAGATTATTAAACTTCCTTCTGTTCATTGTACTATGTTGAAGTTTAAATATATTAATTAATAAGTACAGTTTAAGCGAATTGCAAAATATTTACACATAAATACATTTATCTTCTATAAATATGTACACTTAAATCCTAGAATTACAATATAATCAGACCAATTGAAATAAATTAGAGCTTTATATAGAATCTTATATATAAATGCATCAGTCTATGAAGGCGTATATTTAATAATTATTCAAGAAGAAGGAAAGACTTCTTCAATCGTGTAAATTAAATTATCAATTCCAAGGAGAAATCCTTCCTCATGATTCCCCTCTTGCCAGGGACTTCTGTGTGTTAATTTTTGGTCATTTGAAACTTTGTAAGTCTTTGCAAAATCAATCAACCAGACTCCAACCTTTTCCTTGTCATAAATCATGAAAATACTGCTTCCAATCACCTGAAACAAAACAAAGACCAATACATTTAATATTATTATTAATTGGATGAAAAGTATCAAAACCAAGTGGGAAATATTTACCTCATGCGTATTAAAATATGGCGACCTTTCCACTCTTTCTCTCAAATCTTTTAATTGCTCGAGTAACTTTCTCCGTACATCAGCACGATTTCCTATAAAGATTTTCATAGTGTCCAAAACTTCCTGATGCGATTTGACCTTTTTCAAATCAGTTATAGGTGGAGACCCAGGCAACTTCATCGCTTCAATTCGAAATCCGTGACTGCAGGTGGAACTTTGTTGTTCTCGAAATTGCATATAACGAAGTTTGGTAACTGCCTGTTGCTCATGTTCCTCTTTAGTCGGTGCACTTGGGTCAACAGCAATCATTTTTTGATAAAGATCAGATCTAGCAATAGTCTTTGAGACTTCAGATTCAAGAAACGTCCTAGTGCCCATTTTTATGTCCATCACGTGTGGGTCATTGAATCCAAAGAGTAGATCTTGAAGTTCAATGAAGGTGTCTCCTTCATATTCCACTTCCCTGTAGTACCTTGGTATATAATCTCTCATAGCCTCATCTTTACTCAAAAACTCGTAAACACTTCTTTCTGTGTTTTCTGAACCCCCCGTTCTTCTTTTCCACACAGTTCCTGGACCAGCTGGTGCAAAACTGGCTGGATGTCCTGACAATTGGAACCATGATTTCAGTCTGTTTTTAAGCAAAACGTTACTTGCTGGTGCAGTCAAGTCCAAAGCGTTCTGAAAAATAAATAATAAATTGCTGCTTAGTACAATATTATTTATAAATATTACGTAATATACAAACGTAGTTATAAAATCATCATTTCTCTTTCATCACATGTAGTTTTTAACTTAAACGGTTCTAAAAATATTTATCGACACCATTTGGAAAGAACCTATCTCAAAGTAAGTGCGTCAGACTGATTATACTTATCTTCGTTGCCAAGGATGCATATGTGACACAAATCTACTTTTTATGGTAAAGAGTTCTTCTTCTGTCGTTTCGCAGTTTACTTTTACTTTTAGGAATTTTAAACGAAAGTTCAGAATATTCGTGTGAAGAAAACTGAATAGTATTCAAATTTGGTACAGATGAGCCAAAAAATATATCCAAATAAATAAATCAAAAACAGGATAAAGAGATTTCAATTACTATAAAATATCTGTTTTCGCAATACCTTTTGACTAATGTTTAAATTATTTTTATAAGAAATTAACTTATATTTTTAAAAAACTCTTAACAATAATATGAGACGTAAAACGAAACACTTCAAAGTCCATTTGTCGAAGAAACTTGTCTCTCATTTTTGCTATAAATGATAATAAATGACTTTTGATAATGAACTTTGAATACTTTTGTTTCTATCGTTCATTCTTTTCCGCAAAAACTACATTTTTTACATCATCTTTTCGAGAAATAATACCATACGTTCAAGTCATTGATTAACTTCTTATGAGTTCCATCAGATATAATTTGAGAAACAATACCAATTTTTTGATATTAAATATTTTATATAAAACCGTAACTGATACAAAACTAAATAAAAATCAATAATTATTACTTTCTAATTTCAGAAAGTTAATTTCGAATATAATAAAGTATAATAGAAAGTTATATATACCAGAGCAAGAAATTTGAGAGACATGTCTTCATTGGGCATAGTGGCATCGGAAAGAACAAGAGGAAATTGATCTAATTTCTGGACCGTGGTTAGATCGTTGGGGAGACGTGCGAGGGCTGCTGAATTTGATCCAACTGCATTAGATCTGTTTCCAGTGGAAGTATTTCGCCTCCACTGGAGGAAGAAAGCGTTGACCACCGAGTTAGTCCCCGACCCATCTTTAGGTCGATGTTGAGCCTTGGGTGATGTGGATTCATGGGTCACAGTCGTCTGTTCCTTGGAAAGCTGAAATCAAAGAAATATCTTATGAATCTTCAGGTTAGCCTTTAATTTTTCAATTTTGAACAAGTGCCAAGTTGAATGTGCAAATAAACTCTTCAAGACATGCAACATTCATCATAAAATCGATTATCATAAATGCATTCAATGCTATTAAGGCCGCAACATGTTGCAGACAATAGATGAATCACAATCAAAGCTTATTTCTATATATCCTGGTTGAAATTTTGGATAAATTCCAGATTAGTTTCGGATAAATTAATCCGAACAGATCCTGAATTTATACGAAATTTTTCCGTAGTTTGTGGAGTTTTGTCCTATTTCTGTCCATGAAATAACATTTAATCCGATATAAATCCGCAATTGCCCGAAATTTATTCCAAATATAGAACCAGAGTTAACATTTATCTAAAGTAGAATTTAAAATTTTTCCGCTTTCGTCCGGATTCCGTCTAGGATAAAACTGGAATAGGAAATGAGTCCGATTCACTCCAAATTGTATGCGAAATGTGGGATCAAATTATATTCATATGTTAAGTGGAATCTGGAATTTATCCGATAATTTCTGAACACAACCGGATAAATTTCGTACTTAATCACACAGATTTCGGGTAATAAATAAAAAGAATGGATCCCCTGTTCATATACATTCAGAGTGCATATTCTCTGTTTTTTTAATAATGAAAATTTATGGGTGAGATATTTCTATGCAGATTTATTATCACTGGAACGCATTGTAACGTGCAATTATTTTTGTATACAGCAACTCGTGCACCAAAGAATACTAATCGATTAGCTTTGAGACTATGTCGTAGATTAAATCGTAATCCATATCAGTATTTAAATGTGCCATGTGCTCGATATTAACAAGCAATGCTTCGTTATGGGATAATCGGCCTTCCGTTCTGATGAAGCATATGTTATGATGCACAAAATCACGTGACAGTAACGACTATCGCGAAAAAAATGAGTCAAGAAGTCTAATAACTTCTTATAGCTACAAATAAATCGATAATATAGTATACTAGGTGTAAAAAGCGTGATTTGAATGAGAATTTGAATATCGTTACAGTATTACACTTTATTAAGCTAATTGTCATTGAATAATGAGTAAGATAGAATTTAATTGTTGCTAAAAATAAACTTTCTGTTTCGATAAATCAGAAGAAATTGATTTCACTGTACGCAAACATTTCAGTCTTCAAAAAGGAAAGACAGTCTCACACAAGTGCAGGTATATAAAGAGAGACTTCGCCGAACTTGACGTCACAATTAAGATATATATAATACTCGTATAGTGGGTCGATTTCTGCGAAGGGTTCAGGAAGTTACGAAGTTGTTTTTGCAGAACCCTGCTTAAAATGACAGATAGGTAAAGTGACCATATTTCAAATTCTAAAAAACAGGACGTATAGTCACTTTACGAATAGGATCCGACAGAACCCAGATAAGGCCCTATAGGGACGTATCCAGCGTCTATCCGGGTGAAGTTAAACTGAAGTAAAACTGACTGGGTATTCTGCTAAACTCCTTGAGACATATGGCAACCCTATGCAAGCAAGAAATACCTCCTGTAAAAGCAAGTTCTAGAAGCTAGACAGCATCCCTGTCTCTTTATAGAGAAGTTAACATTTTATAATCGAGGACGACTAATTTTATTAATGTGTAAGTTTTTAAAATGACTCGCTGATTCGATCCTTCCATTCAACTTTCGGACCAACAGATGTCATCGGGAAATTTATTTCTCCTTGGGAGGAGAAAAAAGACCAATCCAAAATCCATTAAGGATTCATGTTTCAGGCATAGATTATGTCTACTATACGGTAAAAGGTGTCAGCTTGACGTAATCGTTGTGCGTCACGGGTATCAATGAAACATATAGTGTATGCCTATGAAATGAACACACTTGTATGTGTGTTATAATATATATATATATAAATGCGAAAAAGCACGAACATTATGCATCGCAACAAACGAACGTAATTCACCAACAGAGCATTCACCTGAAGTTAATCTGAGGGCAGCAAGCACCATACAAGAGTACTATATATATATATATATATGAACTGAATTGAGGTGATACTAATTCCGTAAGCATCAAGCCTCGGAATTGTCGAGAGAAAGGTCTCAAGTCTCAATAAAGATTCCTCCAGGTTGTTGTTGCTTCTTCATAATCATGTGGGATTTCATTCATGAATTCAAAGTAGGTTGTAGAAAAAAAATTGGTAAATAGTGTGGTGTTACTGAAATCATCAAGTTAATGCCATTGAAATAACAAAATATGTACCTATTTATAAAAAGTTGGAAGTAAAGATGCAATCATTAAACAAGAAGACACTTCTTTATCTTTTCTTAAACAAATCGTAAAACTGATATAAGACTGATAACGACGACTTTATTATCAGAAATTATTGAATCACGGAGGCATGATTTAGAACCACATAAGACGTTACAAATGCTGAGAAAAAACGATTGAATATTTTACGGCTAAATTCTTATCAACTGCAAAAGTGCTATTCGCCGAATCTTATCTATGAAGTCTTAAAATATTTTTTGATTGACTCTTCGAGTGATAAATCAATGAACAATGAGCAATTTTCCGACTGTTATAATATTTTACCGAGCTTGCTTCATTTCTTAACTCCGCGTTAAATTAAAGCAGTAAATAAGGAATTAAAAAAAGATGGACCAATTAGAGTCAATATTGTTATTTTATTTAAATCTCATATTTAATTATTATATTTACATTGTTTAATACTCTTAGCACTCGGAAGTTGTGCACGACTCTCATTCTAACGGTTCGTATCCGTAACACTTTTCATGAAATAGAGCATAAAACGAGTTTAATGTTGAATAAGATCCTGTAATTAAAAAAAGACTAATTCGAGCCCGGATATTTATTTCAGGACTAGAATATAGGTACATATTTTAGAATATATTTTTTAATTGGTTTTCGAACAACAAAAGAGTGAATAATCCTCGTTTAAAATCGCTGATTCATTTTTAATTATAATACTTTTCAATTCTTAATTCATACGTCAATCAACCAGTGATAAATCTCGTTAAATTTGTCACAGTGCACATGTCCTCAATCCGGAAACGAGAAGTCTAGATACAAGCGATACCTGCATTATTTAATTTTTTTTAGTAGTTGCAAATAAATTATGCAAACAGACAACTTTCCATTTCATAAATCTGAGCGTGACATTTTTAATATAATACCATGTGTGAAATCAATTTCTCTTACTCTTAAAAAAAATGGGACTAATTATTGTACCCGCATTTGTCTCTATATGATTATAAAACAGTAGTTGGGTTTTTCTGAAGCAGTAACAGTTTCTAATGAAATCCAGTTACTTTAATTCGACTATATTAATGAAACCTTCACGAAAATATAATAATTTTTTAGAAACGGTTCTTCTAATGGCATCATTGGAGACCGCTATGACATACAAACAACATCCTTTTACGTCATGGTGAACCTATCGCTGTCTTGATTAGCAGTTGCTCGAAATACTCACGATGCTGTAAAATGCAATGCACTCTGTAGAAAGCGCATTATTTCGTTGACGAAACAAGAATATTATCTCACTGTGCACGAAAAACAAAAAGATATTGAATGACCTATACTTTATATAATTGATCATTGCAAATGTGCCTGTCACGAAGATGTGAAGAATTCGTGAAAAATAAAAAAAAAAGTTATGTTTCCTATGCCTGCGTCAAAGCATTACAGACTTTATAAATAAATGCAAAAATGTGAACGTGGTGCGTCCTTAAAGGTAAATAAGAAATACAAATAGTAATGCGAAATGTCTGCGACATGTCTCAATGACAGTGCCTGTTCAAGACTGTGTTAATCACCTCTTTCGAAGTCTATTTTTAGTTAGAAAACTCACGAAGTTTCGGCTTATTTTGAATGCCAAGCAAAGCTTACTCATACATTCAATCATGACGATTATTTTAATTTGTAGAAATGGAAAAAAAAACGCTATCAATCTAAGACTTGGTGGCGTGATTTACTTAAATAGATTGTTGCGCATTGCCATTGCTCATTCACTTCAATAGTATTTTCTAATTTGCATCATAAAACGAAGAAGCGTCAAATTTAACATCGCACTTCAACGAAGCATTTTAATGATTAATTTTTGCGTCAATTCAAGTTTGCATGCTAGCGAAGACTTTTTTTTATGATAATAGAACAAAGTTCGCGGTTTCTTAAACTTGAAACCGGATAAATGGAGAAATGATATATATAAACGTGAAGGCAAAAAATATACTTCACCCCAGTACTTCAAAATTATTATTGTAAACGCTTTTGAATTCTGGGTCTTCGTCCCCACCTTTAACCTTGTATACTTGCCTTACCTATAACGACAATTTCAAAGGCAGTCCTTCTGTAGAAAGCAACGTTCCTCTTCTAAGTTTAAATAAATACCTAATAAGCAAACTACAATAATTTATCGCAACGAGTTGAGTGGATATCTTGAAGCTCAACAAGTGGGAATGTTTAATTATCAAGATAAAAATAACTTGTCGCAAATCGATGCACGTGCGTCGTGCTTGTTATTGCAATAAGCAAATGAGAAGTTTTCGCAAGGGTCGTTCAATGACCCATTATACAAGTCATGAGTGGACATTAGCTTACAGCTAAAAAAATTTACATAATTTCCTAAAGTTTCTTAATTCGTCCAAAAATTAAAGAATCTCTGTTCTTTTAATACTTTCAGCGCCTCCTAGGAATATCAAACAATTAGAGCACTCTAATTAACGCCGCTAATCAAGCAATTAAAGTCTAAACTCGATCATTAGTTCACTATTATAGATCAAGGGTCTCTGAAGTATTATTGAATACATGCAAAAAATTGTGCGTGAACTTTGATGATATATATTATATTTTAAAATTAATTATGATGATTCCGAGAAATTTTTTAAGATGAAGAAAGTGGAAGAAGTTTCTTTATTGAAGAAAAATTTTAAATGATGTGTGATTATGGATATTAAGAATTGGATATTAAAAATCTGGATATTATCGCATAATATCTATATAGCTATTATCTCGTAATATATCGACGTTTTAGAGATATTACGTGTTCGATAATTGATCGCGTTATTGATTGATTTTGATTTATTTATTATTTCAGTTTATATTGTACTTTTAAATGAATTATTTTATTCATTTTGATCGGAATGACATATTGTATATTATAGATAATCAAATTGATTCATTTTAAATTAAGAATATAAGGATATTAAATAATAATATCCAAGATATTACAGGTTTTTTAAAATCTCTTCTTCTAATTTTAATATCCAGATATTAATACTTTATATCTATTTCTCTCCGTAGCTACAAGTAACACAATATATTTTCAACATTGTTCAATCTTTTCCATTCAATTTTCTTTGAATGCTCTTCTCGTCCACGTGGCATAAATTAGCAAAATAATATGTTCCATTTCATTTGCTCAAGTCTTAAAATCTTCAATGATTGAATGTTTAATTCTTTATATTACTTATACTTACTTAAAACTTACTTTTGATCAGTCTGAAATTGTTTGAAAATTGAATAAGTTGAAGGCAGCTGAACTTTAAAATTTTTAATATTTCCTCTGCTTTTCCTCTGCGATCTATTTTTGCGTCAGCCCTCGTAAAAATGATCAGGCGATTGGGTCTTTGATGCAATTTACGATATATCTTAAGCGTCAAAAATTTATTATCATTTTCTGTTTAATGGTTACAGAGGAAAAGTCTTATTTGACATTCATGATTATTTAGAAATATTGAAAGATGTTATTTTTACGAAGATAAACATAAAATATGGACGTATTTTTGTAAATAATACACTCGCCGTGCATTTGATTTACATTTTTGATAATTTATGGATTTTATTAATGATTGGCGTTTAACATAATTGTCCTGCACATCTGACTTTCAAAGATACATAAGTTCATAAATCATATTATTTAGCAGCTTTTTATTACTTTTGTTTTCAACCTTTCGTTGTAATCATCTCTTCCTTTATGATTTATACTTTATTTTTTGTATTATATCTGATCACTAAGAATTTAAAAGATGAACTTGGGTGAGTCGAATGTCATACATTTAATTCGACTCCCCATGAACTCAAAAATGATTTAATTTCGTTATTTAATTACTCAAAATGCCACGAAATACTGTTTGCTTCTTTAAATTACAAATTCTAGATTCGCAATATAAATATTGTATGCACTGGAATGTCAATTAATGAACTTTTTATCTGTATTTTTTCCTTATATTATGTTTGAAATTTTTTTACGACGTTTCTCAATGGATTCGTCGAATTTATAATGGCAAAAAGCGCATTGCAAGTCGTACACTATAGTTTCGTGTGTAATACTAATCACTTCATCACAGCCATTAAGATTTTTCCTTCTCGGAAAAAAATGTTTATATGAGACCTTTTCCTATGCTATCTTCCTATTAACTTGTCTATCATTAATGTCATTCAATCTAGGTTATTAGGAAACTCCATACAAATTACAGACAAATTATAATCCTTGAAATAAATTCTCCCCTAAAGGTGATTACAAAAACTGTTAATTTTTCAATAAAAGCTCTTTATGATTTCTTTTCTTAAAATGGTCCTAAAAATTAACTATGCAAGAAGATTTTTGCATGACTTACTAAAATTGTATTCTTGCTAATTATCGTAATTTCCAAAGGCGAAATCTTCCCCGTCATTATGAATAAACCTGCCCATGCTATATTATTTTGTAAGAGAACATTTATTTCTAAAATGAGGTTAAAATTGAAAGGAAGTATGTTTTACGTGAATTTAGGATTTCTTTACAATGTACCTACGTCAGAATGGGACTTTGGCAACGCCTGTATCTATTATACACGAATGAAACCTTTCACGACTAAAGAATTGTGTCATCCGTTCATGCAGCTTGCTATGACGTACAGATTTCTCTAAAGGAAGAACAAGGATAAAAAGAAAAAGATAATCTTCTTGTTCTTAAAAACTAAAAAGTATTCATCAAACTTTAAAGACTAGAAATTATTTTTTGAAGTTTTTTTTAATCACACAGAAGGAACAGAAGAGAAAATTTGTTATAGGTAACTTTCAAGTGGATAAAGTTGGATATTTTCACATCGCACCTGTCCAAACTAATCAATTTGAACAATATTTTCTTTCTATTATACCGAGCTAATTCTAAATATGTATTTTTATTAAATTCAATTTATCGACTTATTGATTTATCGATCATTTTTGTAATTGATCGATTAATTCTACAGATAACTCTTTTAGGTATAATTAACTATTTAAAAATAAAATTTTCGAAACCAAATCAGTTTATTCTTCTCTTGTACACTTCAAAGACGATCTTTTGCGTATATTAATGCCTCGATTAATGCTCGGCGGAAGCATAATGAGATAGTTGCGTTATATCTATCTTTCATTACCAAGTGCGATGCGATTCAACGTGCATAGGATTTCTAAGTTTGAAATTCCCGTTGAATAAGAATCAACTTAGATTTCGGGCCTAGAAATTTCGCCTTGAATACCAAAGATTGTAGTGAATCAAGGTCATTGACCCTCCAATAAAAAAAACAATAAGACATTACTATAATGGTTTCTTCTTGTGTACCATATATTATCCGTATGTTTTTTTTATCGTATTTTATTTAACGCAATTTAAGACTAAGAGCTTCGAATATTTAGCGAATCAGTAGGATGACTCGAAAGTGTCGTGAAAGTGAACAAGGACTGCATACACAAGTTTTTATTGCAAATCACAAAGATATGCTTGTCTTTTCTCTCTGAAGTAATGCCCTTGATCAATTTATCACCAATTATAGTGACGGATGGGAATCAAATTTAGAGGTCGTAAATGCAAGATGAAAAACTGGCGATATGAAATTCGAGGAAAAATCGAGAATTCTATAGGAAAATACAAATTCTGATTTCAACCCTTATTGTCGGATTCAGGACCAAGATCTTGCAACGCTTAAAGTTTTGATCAAAATTGCTGGATCGTATATGTTGCAAAGAAAGGCTCAAATCCACCAATTTGCTATATTACTATTCAGCATAATTTGAATAAACTGAATATGATTATCTTTTCCGTATTGCCTTGCGAAACGAACCCATGAAACCGTACAATGTATTCACGTAAATATAAATTTTGCAAACTATATACTGACAATGCAAACTGATGTTGCAATGTACAGTAAAAGAAGTTGCTTCTCTTTTCTCTATAAATGTAAAATATTAGTATTAAAGCGTATCGAAAGCAATGAAAACTTTCTTTGGGGAAACAAAAACACTCCCTTAAAGTTTCATAGAAAAAAAAAATTTCTTCTGTTTTCGCATCGTATATTTTTGAAATGAAAGGCAAAAAATGTTGTGTTTAGATTTCAATTATCAATAAAAATTGCTCAAAGCAAGTCGATTTAAAACTGTATAGTGATAATTCCATTAAAATATTTTTTACCTTCCCTATTTGACTTTGAAGCTTTTAAATATTTTTTTGGAATTCAAATTCAATATAAATTATTTTAATGTCTACATTTCTTTTATATTATTGTTGTAACATATTGAACATACATTCTCACTAACATATTATCACACATATTATGAGGACAAATAGTCTTGAAACATACCATGAATTTAAGAAAATAGTTAAAAAGTCAACTTTTTTTGATTTTTTCAAAACTTCAAAGTCAATTAGAGAAGGTAAAAAATATTTTAATGGAATTATCGTTATTTGTCAGGGATATCTGGAATTGTCAGGGAAATGCGAGTAGCTGTCAGGGAAGATAGAGATTGACATTTATGTTAACTATTTTATTTTTGTCGTATTAAATATATAGCTTTTACAGTTTATCTAATAAATTTTAGAAACTTTCCAAGAATTTTTGAAGGATTATAAAGAATTTCCAGGCATTCTTTAAAATTCTTTAATGATTTAAAAGATTTCGTGTAGTTTTAAAGAATTCCATGAAATTTTAAGAGATTTTTTAAGAAAGTTTAGCGAATTTAAATAATTTTAAAGATTTTGTGAAATTTTAAAGGATTTCAAGGAATTTTAAGTGTGTTAATTTAATATTTATTAATTTTAATATTTTTAAAAGATTCCGCAGAATTTTAGAAGATTTCAAAAGATTTCATTGAGCTTGGAAAGATTTAAAGTGATAATATGTGAAATGTTTGAAAAATGTCAATAGCATTATTATTGAAAATTTATTTATATTTTAAATATTTTGTCAGCCACTTAGGAAAGAAAATGGCTCATGAATTTACCATTTAAAATAGTCAACATACGCTTTGAAAGTATTTTTCCTGGAACTTAATAAGTTTTACTACTTAAAATTGTAATTTGTGTTAAGAAAATTGTAAACCCTGCTATTTTCGTTGCAAACGTTACAAATTGCGTTCAGAGTGCATTTTAAATGGTAAATGCAGCCATATTTCTTTCAATCTTCTTATTTGAAAGTCAGGAAGAAGTCAGGGAAATTGAAAAATGGAATTCTGTTATCGATAATTGAAATCCCAAAAACAAATATTTGCACTTCAAATTTTAAAAAATTTTTAGCTATATCTACGATGCGGAGACAGAAGGGATTTTTTAAATGAAACTTTAGAGTGTTTTTGACTCCCCAAAGAAAGTTATTTTCATTGCTATTAGAACTTGGCGCAAAGAATTTTTTTCTCGATTCGCCCTAACGTACATTATAATTCACAATGCAAAACGTTCATGGCAGAAATAAGGGGTTGAAAACACACTGAAGTGCATTTGTCGCTAAAAGCATGATAAGCGGTCCCCTTGATTACATCGAGGTACTCTTTCTGCTGAGAGCTATTGAACTTAAGTGCCAAGTGAATGAAGGTGATGAAGAGGAGCGCTAAATGGTCATTTAAACTTCCAATGAACAATATGAAGTAAAAAGAAAAGCACAGGTACATATGTTTTTAAAGCTAGCACCCACCTTGATAAAACGAGTCAGCACTAGGCGTTCGTACTGATCAACAGCTCTGAGGCAGATCCTCGTGGTAAATCCGTCCATGCGCGCGGGCAAGGGAGCGTGGCACACACTACTAGACATTTTCTGTTCATGAGTTGTTCATCATTGAGCCACTGTTGTAGAAACAAACAATCACGCACGTGAAGCACTGATACGTCCGTCCGGCGTCGTTGATGGTCGTTGACAACCGGATGAGGCTGACAACAGTTGATTTCTAGAGCTATTCTATACAGTAGGCGAGATCGAAATGAGTGGAAATGAGTTCATGGGTTCATTTTGACATGCGCACGCCGAAGGGTTGCGGAAATTCCTAGCAGGAACGAGCAGAAATGAATAACACGGTTGCTTCATGTGCAAGGGTTGCCGGTTACCCTGTGTGAGGATTTTAGAGCGAAATTTGAATTTGAGCGCGGAATCACGAACAATCCTATGTCCCCTGATGTTCTGGTTATACTGAACCACGTAGAGAGAATGAACGTCATTTTATCGCTTCGCCACTATCGTCTCTCCCACTACCGACTACAGGAGCAACGCTTACATTATACCCTAAAGCTAGAACCTGATGTGCGCCTCCAGGCCTTTTAGGCTTACTACTTTATTTTTATTTAGAGTGCAGTTATTTTGCAGCCGGTTATGCACTATGTTGCATTTGCATTATAAGGGTGGTTTTTGTAACCAAATTAGTGTTCTGGTGTTTTCAATCAGAAATGAACACTGTCAAAAATTTCCGGAAATTTTTCTACATTTTCTTAGGGATTATTTCACATTTCCTGTAAGAAGGCTGGAATAGAATAGGATTGAAAAATATGCTCCGAAAATTCTGTGGAAATTCCTCCGTTAGAAAGAAGCCACTGCTGTCCCTGTTAATGGCGCAGTTTGAAAAATATAATTTTCTGACAATTAGTCATTATTTGGGGCTGTGCAAGTATTATGTAAGCAGCTTTCTAAATATTTTTAAAAAGTGATGTGTCTATTCGTCGTTCTTTATAAAAGTTCTTGGATCGTAGATTTGCATTTATACCAAAAATAATGCAAACTTTAGTCCGTTCGCTTTAGTTTCTAGTAAAGGTTTACATTTTTTTGTTTAAACACTCGATGTAATATTTTATAATGGAGTCATTCTTGTTTCTGACAGATAGATACATTTTCATTTAACTAAATTAATAGTATTTTTGTTTTGTGTTTAAAAAATATATTTTGAATAAAAATATGGAGGGGGGAGAAGACGGAAATGCTTACAGTTCATTATTCAAATTGAGAATAATACATTACATATGAAATCAATTTAATTTCTTGAATTCAAATCACTTGATCTCTCCCCAATTTTGTGCACACATTTCTGGAAAGGATTAATCACGTGTTAAAATTAATAGAATTGTCCCTGCTTTTACGTTAGATACAATCTCAAATTTTTATTTTATCCTATTCAAACATTCTTACCGGGATTTTTAACTGTGAAAACGATTTTCATCGACATTTTAGGAAATTTCCTAAATATCGTTTATCATAGGCTAATTTATTGAGAAAAAATAGGGAATATTCTCTTAATATTTTTAAAGTAAAAAAAGTACCTACTAAATATTAAGAGTTAAATTTGTCCCAAAGATTTGGAATTCCATAAATAATGTAACTTTTTTTTCGATGTTTCGGAAATTTTCCCTGTCAAAAGAAGAAATTTTTACAGTAAACTTATACTATAATGACAGCCTCAATCAAATGTAATCCATTCATCGAAATTCCAGTAGTACTTCACTCTGATTATATACAATAAGAATTTATTAATATTTTTAACTCATGATAATTAATATCTGATTTGCATAATAATGGCTTTTGTTAAGTTATTATTTTCTTTTGAGTCATAAAAGGAAAACTAATTGCTTCATTAGAATTATCTGATTAATCAATTATTTCCGAATGTCTTGCCTTCTGAACTCTAATTAGAAGCTACCTATTTTTTATACATTGAACAATACATTTCATAGATAAGTAAATTGCAAGAAGATAATTTTGTCATCAAGTTCTGCAATAATTTGCTGTATATTCTTAAATTTACTGCCAATATTATCTGCTTGAAATTTGTTGATAACAATTAATTTCACCTGCACCTTCGAGAAAAAAAAAGATTTTCCTGTCAACTGTATTGACTATAAAAAAAGGCATAATATTCCTAACTGTTAGTTCAAAACAGTTCAGCACTGTCAATATATTTAGTTTGTTAAATAGTATGAATTTTGCTTTCAAACAAATATTGGAGGTTTACAAATTGTTAATTTTGCTTAAATAATTTACTTACTGAATTGCATGTTTACAATATTTCGGTGTAGAACTGAAGCCCTCAATCACTTGTCAAGTTTATTGAAATTAAAAAATCCATTGTTATATAAGAATAATTTATTTTGTTGTTATAAACTCAAGTGGATTTTTTTTACTGAAAAGGAAGAAACTATATTGACGCAAGCGTTGACGTACTGCCACGCTTTCAAATTCCTACATCTATATTGACAATTTAATTACGGAGATGTGGGTTAATGACTACTAAGAAAATTGAATAAAATTGTTGAAAATGAAAAAAAAATAAACGAATACATCCAAGATTCCAAGATACATCTTCTGAAGTTTATATCGAGCCATCATTTCATACATTCTTTATGTTGGGTGCATTTTTAAACTCACTATTAAAGTGTAAGTAGGTCCAGAGAGATGTTTTCCAAGCAAGCTAGAGAGAGAGAGAAAAAAAGCAAATAATACAGAAAGACCCGTTAGAAAGAATCAGGAAACCAATCATACATTTCATCGTTGTACATAAATATTACCAAGCCTAAAATATAACTTTACTAGAAAACCAATTGATGAAGCAACAAAATGAAGTTGATTCCAAATAAAAAGGAAATAATTTACCAGATCGTGTTTATTGACAATAATTGCACACATCGTCTGAACAATTAGCGAAAACGGTTATTAGTGTCACGAAGCTCTTATCTATGTCTATATTTTCACATGTTTGTAACGGAACACCAAACAGTAAGACAATATTGCATTCAAGATTTGTCGTGTCAAATATTTTAAAATAACATTATACGATTGTCTCGCAATTGCTTATAGTTAGCAAATGCCATTCAAGGTGTATTTCTAGATGTATAATTTTTAGCTTAGATTTTTCCTGCACCTTGTGCCATTTTGTCCCCGCGATTCCATATTAATAGAGCATAAAGGAAACATAAATATTTCAGCAATTATATAGTGATCAAAAATGGATTTCAATCGAATTCGATATCCAAATTTAGAACAATGGAGCTAAATAAAATCCATTCTTGAAAGTTGAGCTTGTTGAGCGGATTAAGTGTTTCAGCGTAACCTTCGAGTGAAACAGAAATCCATCTAGTCATTCGCACCCACGTCTACTTATTCAAAACGCTAATAATAACAATAATTTACATCAACTAAGGCATAAACGAGTTCTACAGCGTAATTTAACGAGAAATGACATGAAATTACGATGCGGATCCGTATGCATTGTATATAACTTATACAATCATCTAGTCCAACCTTAAATATATCTTCTTTGTTTAGAAAAGCAATATTAGATCAATACACTACAATTTGAGAAACAATTTTTCAGTTAAATTATTATTTTTATGCTCTTTAATATTTCACATTCTATATAATCATCTTTATATATTTGTTGAATTAACGGAAACAATTCACGAGGCAGCAAGGCAAAGTTATTGAGATTGTTTATTACTCAGGAGTAGCACTGTCGATATCCGCATGCTAATCATAGTAAAAGTTTACTTGTAGGAGTTAATTCGCATTTTACGCAAATGTAGGAAAGAAAACTTAGTTAATCGACGCATTGACAGTTTCAACACGCCGTGACGTTGGCTTTGGATATTTACCATGCTTTGAGAGTTGAATTCAAATTGGCTCACTAATCTGCTTTTCAAATAAATAGTTTCTTGGGACAGTTGCTGCATATATATATACATATATATCTATACATATCTCATAATTTCATAAGCGTGGATGATCAAAGTAATTTTTTAAGAATTTTTCTGGCGTTGAGAAACATTGGACTGAAATTAAACTCCTATCAAAGACTTCTCATCAGCTTCAGCCTAATTTGAGAAACTCATAAAATCCAGAAATTTGTAAAGAAAGAATTCGAAAGCATTATAACTTTTTACATATTTTAAATATATTTTTAATATGCGTAATTCTTACAGATTATACAATTTTTCATTCATATAGATAGAAAATTATCGCTCGTTACTTGAAGAAATTTTGTGTAATCTATTCGCTGATGCATATGGTTTGCATACAAAAGCGTTTGCCTGATTTAAATAGATAATGTGAAACATAATCGATTCAAATGAGCAAAATTAGATTATAATAGATTGAGCTTAAATTATAACGCCTTGAGATCTATTTGCATTTTATTAATTGGGTAGCCTACGAACTTTTGACGATCGAGTTTATGCTTAATTTACTTGACCGTTGAACCAAGATAAAGTTGAAGGAAAAATAAATCTTGCATAATGTTAATTAAGAAACCAGGATTAGGAGGATGCATAATACTAATTTTGGTATCAATTAAGAGCATAAAAGGGTTATTAAAGGGTTAAAAGATGAAGAATTACAAAATTTATACATTGAAAGCCGAACTATGGAAAATTTTTAATGAAACGTGTGAAGACTTTTTAAAATCTATTTTTCTCGTTACTTGCAGATGAAGTGTTAAGTTATATAGATTAAAAGCAAACGTCAATTATAAATCACACTTAGAATCAATTAAGTGAGATAAAAGGTTAATCATCTTGAATGATTAGAAGCGGTTCTTTTATTTCTATCTTTACTTTATACAATCATCATTAGAGATTTTACTATTTCTTATACTATATCTACTATTTCTATAAAAAACACAATCTATATTTTTTATGACTTCATATACACTTTTCAGTTTTAATGGAGGTGAAACTTGATTATCACTGACCGTAAAATGTTGGACATGGTGTACGTCAATGCAAATATTTGCAAATGTCTCTTTCCCGTCCTCGTAACTTTTTATTAAATTTTTTTACTCATATTAGTCCCAAGCAAAGGAATTTTTATGTAAGAAAAACATTTAAAAGTTTGTGTGTTCATGAAATTTACCCTAATTAAAGTAATACGGATTTTTTACTTTTAATATAATATTGAATTTAATTTTAAATTTAATTATCACAACTTTTTTTATTTCACCAAAATCTAAATGAGAAAGTTGGTCCACAAAATACGCCTTAACTATTTTGGCTTATTCTGCAAGGTGGTTTCAAATCCATTTCCTATACGTGTTTGAACTCACGTTTCGTTTCTTGTTTACGTAAAAGTACGTCATTGATTAGATACAGTAATTTAACTAGAGCACATAATTAAATGGTCATTAGGTAGGCAAAGATAAAATGACCGCCAATATTAAATTCGCCAAGAAATAGTGCCATTTTCGATAACGCTATAAAATGTAACAAAAATATCATCAGTTTATATAGTTATTGGAATCCAAAACCAAAAATAAATACAAAAAAAAACGAAGAAACAGCTATAAAATCATCTCCACTACTTTTCTTTTAGAAAAAAATGTATCACTTATCGCGAGGAAATAATAAGATCCTCAATTTACATAATACGTGATGAATATTCAAACAACTAAGTATTCATATAGTCAATACTTCAATATTTTTTTTAAATCTGTAAAACTCGGCCTCTTGAAAAGACAAGATGCAAATGTAAAGATTAATATTGATAAATTCGGTTTCTCTGTAATATGGAGTATACATCTCTCTTTCTCTCTCTCTCTCTATATATATAGACACTTTCTTGATTTTAATACCCTTGTCAATCCACTAATTCCCCTATAGAAGTTATTCACTATCACTTCCGTTGCTCGCTCTAATTTTTTTTTCTTCAAAGATCCATTGACCTTATTATTCACCTCAGCTCCCACGCTAAAAACTTCGAAGGCTAAATCATATGCAGTTTCCGTTTGAAAATTTTGAAGGTGTTATTTCTGTAAAAGAAATGTACATCTCACAATGATATTTTCTTAATAATTTTTTATTACGATGAATAACAACTTAAAAATGTTTTAATACCGGTTTTAATAATGCTTATTATACATAAATTCTGCAATTGACGATAATGTTTTTATGTTCTATTTACCGGCATTTATTTTTTCAGACTTTAGCATTTTATTGTAATGATTCTTAGTGATAATAAAAATTAGAAGGACGCACGTACAGAATTTCAAGAATTTAAATCTCACCGTAGTTTTTATCTCCGAAGTATGAAACAAATAAAGTGTAGTAGAATTCATAACAGGAAGTCAGACTACTGAAAAATTCTTTTTTTGGAACTTTTATTTACTGTAAGAAAAAATATGTATTTGTAAATGGAGAGTAATTTATGCAAATGCAATACTTCAGACTCATTAGAAACAGACTGTGACCTCAAAAAAAGTGTTTTATGAATTATGTATTTATTTTACATTTTTAAATTAGAATTCT
This sequence comes from Synergus laeviventris, assembly GCA_032275145.1. Classification (NCBI taxonomy): domain Eukaryota; kingdom Metazoa; phylum Arthropoda; class Insecta; order Hymenoptera; family Cynipidae; genus Synergus; species Synergus laeviventris. The sequence goes on from JAUESI010000036.1 coordinate 4,731,206, forward strand.
ATAAATGAAATTTAATCGTCACGAGTAATTATTGACAATAAAGATTGACGCACATTTTATTTTTTCAAAAGTGATCGACCTGTTGATATTATTTGCTCATACATAACTTATTATTCGGTACTTCTAATAAAGGATTTGATAATAATAGTATGGTTGAAGAAATAAACTGATAAGAAGAATAAATAAAATTGAATCAATGAAAAATTGACGTAATCAATAATTATAATCTACAATGTTTTTTTGTTCTTGCAATTTTTCTTTGTTTCACATTTTGTTTAAGTACAGGAAGGTGAAAAAAGTCTTTTTAATTTTTGGCAGATTTTAAAAAATGAATTCAACATTACAAAATTTTCGTGTTTCTACTGCGTGATAGGTAATATCAATAGTCGATAGCATTTAACTCTTAAGAATAAATAAAAATATTGCATTTCATGGAAAATACGCTGCAAAAAATAACTTAATAGATTAATATTGAATAATTATTTTCAAGTTTTATGATATTAGCATAAACTTCAAATATCTTTCCAATTTTCAAGTATAATATGGAAAAAAATACATTTTCATGGTAATATATTATATGGTATATTTACAGCTTGAGTTTCAATTGATCACAGAACAAAATTAATATTCAAACTTAATCTCTGGATAAAATTTAAGTTATAAATTACCAAAGAGATCAGTAAGATTAATCCAAAAACAATGTGATGGTGAAATAATGGAAGATCCGGATAGTTGCGATGGTGTAACCCGTGAAGAATGTGAGTAATTCAAAGTGAGGTAAATATTTTGATAGGATTCCTAGATGCAGGAGTTTAATTATGTTCTTCGACTCATCGCGATATTTTTATGAGAGAAGACAAATATGTACATGCAGGATAAAAAAATCAATAAAGATCAAGAATAGTTGATGTATTCCAAATATGAATGTAATATTTCCTCATCCTGAGGTGAAAAGGAAAGCGAAAAATGATACTTTGCAATCTACATATGACATATCATATATCACTATGATGAAGCGTATTAATTTACTGCGTACATATCCTTAAATTTTTAGCAATATTCATCGGAAAATTCCAAACGATAAATTAAAAAAATCCATATTATTATTTTTTCCTACGCCGAATGCTACAATGAAATATTCTTCCGCTCTTTTGATTACAGCGTATTTTTTTGCGTTACATTGCATTTTATCTTCCTTATTTTTCCTTCCTGTCTATATATCACTTTATTTAATAAAGTTTACAGTAATTATTGTAATTATCAAATCTTTTCAATTAATATCCTGATTTTTGAGTTAATTTAAAATTATAAATACCATTTTCTGTCTTTTTATCTTCCATTAATATAAATTCAACTATAAACTGTCAATCCCGAGAAATTTACTTTCTCACCATTTTTTTCTCACTTTTAAGATGATAAAAAGGAGCCGACTTGTCAGATCTAATAAAATTGAATATATATACCATTGAGATTTCGTCAAAGGCAAAATTAATCTTAGATTCTTATTGGCCTTCGTACTTTGATCAGATGAGTCGTCTGCTTTATAAAGGGATTTTATCCTCACATCCGACAAATTTAATAACACTATTAATATTATTTTTAAATCATAAGACAGCTTGAAAGCTGATAAAATTCACCCCATCTGGTACGACCACACTCATCCTAGTATACCATTTTATTACAAACAGAATTGACATATTTTCTTATTTGTACGAGAAAGATATATATTTTTATACAATCTATTTGGAGTAATATTAACTATTTTTATAATTATTTGTTGCAGCAAGGCGTGCCACTTATGTACTTCAGTGTAGCTTTCCTATCAACAATTTGTCTTCCTCGCTACCGCAGTCTCGTTAAATTCTCGTACAAATAAAACAATATTGACATCGAGGAACGACTGTAAGTCCATTGATTTCGCAATTTTCAAAATGTGTGTCCAACTCATTAAGAAGTGTATCCATGATGTTAGTATTTTTATCATTTATTTCCAATGGAATACTACTGGCTTTTCAGCATCACACATTTACATTCAACTTTTTGCTTGGAGGGTGTCTGGACCATAAGGAAAGATCTTAAACATATAAATTTTGTTCAAGAATAATTTCACTTTGGTCGAAAAAATTCTTCATTTAAACACAAAGGTCGCAGAGTCCAGAGAATTCATTAGGTCAAAATTAGAAGAGCTGGATGATGATGATTGGAATAGGATCCTCTCTGAAGCTTTAATATTTTATTGTGAAGGATCTATTCATTTTTCATCGACGAGCAACAACTTTTTAACGTAATTCGACCTATTAAATTATACCTATAACTATAGAGTTAATTAGCTCGGTGCTTAAGAAGTAATCTTCCCACCCGATATCCAAATTACTCAACATACTTTATCATTCTACTTTGCAGCACGCGACAGACCATGCGTCATGGCGAGTGCTTATGACGTCGATACCGGTCGTCGTATCGTCTTTGCTTGCCGATATTTATGAGGCGAAATGGTCCAGTGATACCTTAGAAAGTGTTAAACTGAGGATCAAATATGTATTGCTGCTTCAATATGAGCAGGACAAACTTTGGAATTTTTTCCATTGGCATGGGAGCCGCTGACACCATATGCCCTCAACGTGGTCGATCTTGCTTTTAAATTTTCCAATAAGACTCTCATGGTTTATATCAGATTTATATTAAAGGACATATGAAGCACATAGGATTTTCCACGAAAAGGTAGCAAAAGCAAGAGACAGCAGAAGAGAAAAGACTTCGAAAAAATAATTGCATAAGCCTTCTGAGAAATATTTCATTGTGTTTTCCTAGAATTGATGATTTTTTTCTGGAATCATAAATGTTTGTCCTCATTGCTCGATCGTACGTTAGCATTTTATTTTAGCGTCGTAATTTATAATGATTTTACAATATTCGCTTTTGGTATCACTTTCCGTCATAAAATCACAGAATGATCCCTCGATAACACTCTAATTTATTAGCGGTTGCGAACACGATTTACGTCTGGAATTGATAACTAGTTGATAAAAACACATATTGGTTAGCATAACGAAATACTTGAATACAATAATATTCGTCTGTCACGTTATTCTCTGCTGAAGAATTCCTGTTACGACTTTCAGGACCTGGCGTGTCCCAAAAAAAGAAAATTCTCCCGTTTGACTCTTGATTGCTCACTCTCACTCTTACATATGGAACAGTTCTTGAGCATCTACAAAACTGGTTGTCGTGCACGATACAAAGTTAATGAAAATTTCACTTGCGCGAAAAGAATAATGAAGAGAGAATAATAAAGCAGACAAATATTTTATGGAAAACGAAGGTCTAAGAATGTGTTTGCAGAACAAGAGAAGATGACATATAAAGATTTTTGGGGTGATGTGGAAAAAAGTGGTGGTGCAGAAAGAATCGTGTTAACGTCATTCATTGAGATGTAGAATAGCACTTTGCGCAATAACGGCGATGAAACGAGTGAATTGTCGGCTTCATACAAAGAAAACTCGATTTCTTTTTAGAAAATTGCAAAAGGAATGGATGAAAATAGAAATCTCGTCTAGAATAAGAAAATAGAACTCACAGCAGCATGTGCCTGTATTATTTGAAAAGAAATTCTCTTTCATTATATTTATAAATAAAAAGTTGAATTTGACCATTCCTTCTAAAGGAAAATAATCCCAAGAATTCAACTCTTTCCTACGTCTTCAAGAAGGACATAAACAATTTTTCTCACATATCCTGAGAGGTCTAAATAGTAGGGTTCATAGTCTGTTTGCTACCACCATCTTCCATGATTCATGTCACTGATTCTGCTTTTTCTCTTTCGTCAAGGAAGTCATAAGCTGCACGTGTCAGGAAATCTGGTATACAAAAGAAATATCTCGATACGAAACGTAAACGAAACCAAGCTGTCCTGTCATAATTTCTATGTGGAACTTTATGCAGAGGAAAGTCAAATGTTTCCTACTTAGGATTTCCTGTAGTGCCTATATAGTCATAGGTTTTTTCCGAGGGACTCCTCTTGGGAATCAGGCCTCGGGGATGCTCTCAGATTCTGATCTGGATTTCAGAAGAAGGAAAGAGTGGAGAAGAGGTTTGGTGGAAGAAAGAGGACTCTGGAGATACATTTGATGGTCCTCTTTTGGAAGAGAAAGAGGTTTGGGCCTCTGCCGTTGTGATGGGGAAGAGAGCAAGAAGGATCGAAAATTGAAGAGTGAGTAGCAAAAAAGAGAGAAGGAAGTTAGGTGTTTTGAGGAGAGAAGAGGACAGTGACGAAGAAACTTGTAAAAGCCTTTAAGAGGGCCTGGAGGCACGCCTCCTAGCCTCGTTAGGCTGGATTGTGGCGAACATTCGCTCGCTCGCCCATACGGTATGCCATTCCGGAGGTCACTATTGACGCAAATCCATCCGATGTCACGTGACTCTCTTGCTCGACACAATACCCTACGCCAAACTACTTGCCGCCTGATCTGGTCGTCCACCACCTTTCATTAAATATAAATCTACTCCTATCTGTGCACACTCCTGTGGCAGCGAGTTATATTTATAGAATTATAGGTGGACCACCCACCTGTCGATAATAAGCAATTAACGACACCGGCAGGCCTGAATTTTAAGAGCTTCGATCCAAAATCACAGGGTTTGCTTGGAAGAACACATTTGTTGTTGATAGATTATACTTCGACTGCAGACTGTTTACCTACGAAAAAAAATCAATTAAATTGGGATTAAGTAATTAATTTCATTGTTTCCGGCATTTGATAATCGAATCCAAATGGAAGCTATAGAATGGAAGCTTATTTTAAAAACAGTGTTTAAATAAATTTTAGTATTTAAGTAATTATTTTAATTAAAAATACTTTGATTTTTTTACATAAATATTTTTCAATCTTGAACATTACTGCTTTTAACAGTTTGATGTTTTATATTGCGCAATTTTGAGAGCTACAAAAAATAAAAATTTTCTAGAATCTAGAAGGCAGAAGACGTCATAGATGTTACATAGATGTGACGCTATGAGTATCGAGTTTGACTTTAATGTTGATCTGCACTACCTTGAAAAGAGTCCTTGATTAAAAGTTGAATAGAAGAGGACAGACACATATTTATACATATATATACGCTTCTTAAAAGTCAAATGAAGCATAAAGTATCGAGACCAAAGATTTCATTGTATCTTACATTTCGGCAGCTAAATGTAAATGGTTGTTGAGTTGAAGAAATTCCTGCGAAACCCATTGAACAGAAGAAAAATTGTACAGAATCGGTATTCTTATAATTTAAAAATGAGATAAAGCTCAGGAAGAAACAATTAACGCAAATTGAATTAAACAAGGTGACTTTTACCACTGTAAAAAATGTCCACATCTTATTTTAAATAATATTTTACTCATTTTAATTATTTTTTAAAAATTATTCGTTATACCTTGTATTTTACTATCCTTCGCTTTCTATTTAAATCGACTATCAACTGAAATACATAAAAACTTTAATAATAGTATCTAAAACAAGTAATTAGTTCCAAACAATAAATTGATGGTATGCAAAACTGAACAATAACCATTTTTAATTTCCTATGCTGTTCAGCATTATTGGTATTGTAACATATAATCACTCAAAGCAAGCAAGCATTTAAATTATACATTATGTAATACACAAATAACAGGTGGACAAAGGAGAAATAAAATGAGTCGCCATAATATAATCTTCGACGGCAACAATGACTTTCTTTTTAAATAAAGCCACTGGTTTAAAATTATTTTCCAATAGTTTAAAATTCCTAATATAAAAATAGATATTAAAATTTGTAGTTATTTTTATTATTCTTCTATACCGGAAAGGTTATTATTTAAAAAATTCTTGGGTAGGACTTCTGTATGATTTTGTAAAGAATCCTAAAATTTAATAAATTAGTATTTAGAATATCAGAAAATCTATACCATCTTAAGTTTCTGTGCTTTCAATTGCCAATTAATAGTATAAAAAAATAAAAAAATATAATAAATGTGTTTAAGAAAAAGCTTAACATTGTTGCACGTGTCTTTTTTTACGGGACAATAAACTTTAGTGTGAAGAACAATTCAAGGGTATAAGCGTGAATAATCACGCTGATTGATTATTTTACACTTCGTTATGTAGTAATCCTGAGGTTTTCAGATATTAATCAGGAAGAACTAGTTGGAAATTAATTTTTCTTTATGCATTAATTCCTAATGTTAGTTCTATCATGCAGATTTTCTTATGCAGATGTGTGATCTTTCACGTAATGAGAAATCCAACAGGAAAAGTTTATACAATTTGTAAAAGATGAATCTTCGACTTAAAGAACTAAATAGGTAAGAAGCTATGATTTTCATATATTCGAGTATTTCTTAAATGATAAAGTCGTAAAAATAGAAAAATTTCATTAGTCTGGAAGGTCATAAAATTATGGACTCAAATTGCATTTGAGTACGAATATTCTTTATTTTCATTTATAATCCATGGTTTTCTAAAGGATTCAACTAGAATGAATGAAAGTGTCAGTTCATTAACCAATAGTTTGTACAAAGTAATTAGCTTAATAATGTTGTTTTTCTGTTTTGCGAGGAAAATTCCTTCCACGAGGATGCATAAATACAAAAATAATACACCTGCCTCGAATCTTATCACTTTGCATTCACTTGTTATCGGTACTAACGGAAAACAGTAAATGATTAGCTGATTAACGTTAATATATGTGTACATATTACGATAATGGACAAAAACACTCTGAGTGGTTCAGTTATTTTTTCTCTCCAAATTTTGCAAAAATCTGTCATTTCTTATCGATTATCAATCATTGTCCCGATTCTTTTAAATTAATCAAGATGCCTTAAAGTTTATAATTTAAAAATAAAAGCATTCGAAATTGGATCATTTCGAATATAAAAAAATTTAATTAAAGCCTCAAAATTGAAATATAATAAAATTGAAGCGTTGACTTTTGCTAATTTCATATTTTATTACTTATTAAATCGAGTCATAATTTAATGTGTTTTTTTTTCTTATAAATTACTTAAATTTTATCCTGTTTTAAATTAAATATTTGTTTAAAATGAACTATAAAAAGGAGTTCAAACACAATTACTAAAATGTAATATATTTCCATATTCCATTTCAGTATAATAAGATATTTAAATCCTTTGTACAAAAAATGTAAATTCTGTTTATCGTAAAATAATATTATTTTATATTAATAGTATAGTCAGTCCAATTCTAAAAATAGTTGGTAGCTAAGTTAGGAGTTGCCTAGAACTAATTGTTTTCCTTTTTGTTATAAAAGTTGTATGACGTTTGTTTACACGCATAAAAGAAGAAATTGATTTATAGTGTAGAGAGTCAATAAGATAATAATAAACGTAAGTCGTTCTACATCGTCTTAATGAAATAGTTATTTTTTTTACCCGTGAAAATATTTCAAAACATTTCAAGCTTTTAGGGTCCCATTCAATTAGATTTAAAAATTAAACTTAAGCACGATCATTCTTCAGTATATGTACAGATGTTAATTAGATATTATATACGAATTAAAACTATATGTTACCTTCTCTACATTCACTAGCTAGGGTCGCTTTTATTTTCACAGGGACTTAGAATCTGTAAAATGTATTGCAGCATTTTGATCAAGTCTTTCTCTTTCTTGTCTTCCGGTACTGTGATAAGTGTCAATTTGCCTAGTACTTTCTGTATACTTTGTGCGAAGCCAGTACTACGAGCTATTAATTTCCCTTTCTGATTATTGCTAATCAGTGACCATAGCATGGAACCCACAATTCCAATTTCGACTGTCGAGCCCTTTCTGAATGTGATGTGGATAAGATTGATAAAGTCGACTGTAAAAAGTAATTGCGGAATTAAAAACAATAATTAAAAGCTGAATCAGGTTCCTAGTACCAATGTTATTTGTTTTGGTGTCAAGTTTCTAGGGTATATTATTTATTATTTACAATTTTTCGTTTCACGTAAATTGAATATGTTTCTAAATAGAAAAAGAATTAAATTTGAAACATGTAAATACTTGACTTAAAGGATTACTTACCAGAAGTTAAAAGACGAGATCGGTTCGTTGCATTAAATGCTATGTTTCTTAACGTTGATAATGTCAAAATTCGTGTCGAGGGAGTTGAACATTTTGCTAATTGTATCAGAACATCCAACCCATCAATGGCCTGAAAAAATTATTTAGATTAATGAGGATGCTTTAATTTTTACTTGATTTTATTATCTCAAATGCGAATAATAATTAATTTCTTGAAATAAAATTTAAAAAATCGCATACCTTCGAAACAGTCAGTTGTCCCTCTTCATAATAAGTGAAATCAATGAGAAATTCTAGACAATACATCTCTACCAGAGGCCAAGGTTTCACTCTCTTGGTACTCGCGGGATGAATTTTAGTGAAAAATTGCAGAAGATTGCTCTGAAACGAAAAAAAACAACATATTATAGTGAAGTAAAGACTAATTTTATCCTATCCCTTTGAAATAGTTTTAATTACCTTCGAAATAGCAACTCTACACTCGTGGTTGTGAACCGAATTTCGTAAAGCATGAAAGGCGAAGTGTAATTTTTCATTTTCAAAAATCTGTCCTGCTTTCTCGATTTCTTTACACACCAAGTGAATAATAACATGTATCAAAGCAACCGTATTTGGAGTTTTCCTGAGTCCCGTGCCGGGTAAAGTAGTTGTCAACGGCAATGATTGAGCGGCTGTTAATAATGAATAAAATAGACTTCAACAAGAACAAAAAAAAATGCAGCGTAGTTAGATGAAAAACAGTAGAACTTACCTTCAGGACAATCGGTCGTAAAAGTAGCAATCAATTTTAATCCAGATATCAAAATACTTTTATGTAAGGCAATCCAAGCCCATAATTTATGTAATACGTCAGATAGACCAGCCTTCGCATACATTTCTTTAACTTGAATACTCTTGTACATAAAGTTCATCAGCAATACAAAAATGGCATTGACTTCATGTAATAATGGGTGGACCTACGTGAGCAAAAAAAAAATATTAATTTCCTCTCCACGTTGATCTGTGGAAATCCCAAAGTTTATGTTTAAAGTTTATTATCTGGGAAATCCGAGTTCATATAGTCACATTTAAATAGGTAATTTATATTCGGGTTCCTACCAAAATAAAAACTTATTTTTAGTCATAACAGTTGAAATTCTAGAAACTAGTTCTTCATAAAAGATCAATGAACGATTATATACCTTTTTCTCTCGTTCGGTTTGGTTTCTGTACAACTCAAAGGGTTGAAGATTAAGTTTAACGTACAATTCTTTTAACATCATCAGAGAAGTTTCCAACAAATCCTCCCTTATTGCAATTTTCTTTGCCTCTTCCGAAACACATAGTAAATTAGTTAAAGCTCCAATAATAAGATCTTTGTCTTTTGATTGCTTATCAGCTTTTTTAGTCTGGGCATAACTATGAGCAATGAAGAGGTGTAAAAGAATCTTGCAAATTTCCGAACCGACTGCAATGTTTTGATTCTCACTGTGGGATTTTGCGCTGTTAATAGGAATTTGCAGCTCATCCTCCTCATTCGATTTTCGCTTTTGTACATTTGAATTTCGTATGGAAAGTTTATTGATGTTTGATAAAACTTCTTTAAGAGAGCAATCTTTATTTCCATTGGAGGGTTCAATTAGACTTGTATCCAGGACTGATTTGAGAGAAAGAACTCCTTTCTCTGAATCTTTCTGCATTTCTTGGGAGAGCAAAAACGCAAGGCATCCGATTGCATTTATTTGCAACTCGGACCCATTGTTTTTCATCGCTTCGTAAATAGAATTCACTACCATTTCTGGACCGCTTAGTTCTAGTGCCGTTTGTATGACTTCAAAATGCTGGCCTTCCGTGAGAGAGAGAACTGCCAGAAAATTGTAGATTGATACCCAAAATCGGTTGCGCAAATAAATCAATCTGGGACTCACGGTGTCTGAATAAAAGAAAAATATTATTCATTTTTCATAAAAGGTATTTCATCTTTTTATTGAATAAGGAATTAATAATTTTAAAAAGAAGAATTTAAAATTAAGTGAACGTGTTTGATATAAATGAATAATGTACTTACAATACAGTTGCTTATTAAGAAAGCTGAAGAGCAGAAAGATGGAATCAGGTGAAAATGAAGCAACTGATGCAAATTCATTGCTGTGAATAACGCAATTTGATAAAACGTTGCAGAGACTCGTATACATTTCCATAATATCGCAATAGTTTTCTAAGCTTTTCTTGCACTCAATATTCTTTGGAATTTCATTGAAGCAGCTGAAACCCCAGGAAAGATAATGTCAAAATTAATCAAGAAATTTTGCAAGGAACTACGGAACTCTGCAATACAAAATTAATTGTTATGAAGCTTTCGTCTTACCTAAAGAAATATTTATCCATGGAATGTTCGTAAATCTGCTGTACTACTTCGTGTTCTCCGACGATTATCAAATTATTTAGTAAATTACAGAGTGCTGAGATCAAAGAAGGAGTTGCTACAAAGTGAGGGTAGCTGTCTTCTTCTGTAATTTCCAATTCTTTCAAAGAAAATAAATTAAAATAAATAAAATAAGTAAGAAAAGTTTGATAGAAAATAAAATAATAATATATATTTTTTTAAACTCACGAAGCTGCAGATCCTCTTGACAATTGTAAAGATAAGAGATGGCACGAGGCACTAAGGAGAGACAACCTGAAGTGGAACTTTCTGCAGATTCGGTTTTTGAGCTTTCGCTCTGTTGGCCATTTAATGCCTCAGGATCTAACGTAGGTCGCATGTAACAGTTCGAACAAAGGGCGCTAATTCCGTAGAAAAAGTTACTTTGTTCGATATAGATGATTATAGCATTTGGCTTTAAAGAGTCGATCTAACGAAATAAAAAAAGATAATCATTAAATGAATACATTATTCAATAATCAGCGACGATTGATAAAATCTATTATTTGAATTTTATTTTTTTAATTTTGAAACGAAAGGAAAATATCTTTTAATTTGGCTTCGATTCAAAACTGAAAGGTCAGGGAAGAAATTAATAAAGAAAATTTTAATTTCACTATTGATATCAAAATAAAATGAAATAAAAATCGAAATCGAATATCAAACTCACGTATTGACAGACTGAAGAATTGCTGTTCTTAATCAAATTGCCAAATGCAATGCATGCTTGCTCCTTAACGATACAACATTCTTTTTGATTCGTTATGCAATAAATAAGGGAATGGCATAATTCACTCGAGGTAAGTCCTACGGCACGTAAAAGTTGTGAAGCAGTATGTATTCCACTGATCAAAGCAGCCAATAATTGCAAAGCTGATGCACGAACTAGTGGATCTCTGTTTTTCCACAACATTGGCAACCAACTCAAAGATCGACCATCATCATACAAGAATGATGTCCAGGACTAGAAATAATTTTTTCATTTTTATTCTTCGATATAAATGTTTAATTGGAAAAATTAGAAATTTATAAACTCACGTTCTTGCTGAGATTAATTTCCATTTGGTGAAGCAAGTGGTTCAAGCAGATTGTGGAATTCCTCGTGATGGACAATCCCATAAAACTGATAGTACCAGCTCCATGAAAGGAAATGATAAGTTCGATTAAAGCATTTCCGAGACTTATGAGTAATTTCTTGTGACCACTCCACTGACATTTGCCAATCAAGTACGTTAAACAAGTCAGAAGCCAATCCAGATAAGCTGCAGTAACAAGGATAATAATAATTATTATTTAATTACTTGAAGTGAGGACTTTATTAAATGAGTTAAGACTTCTTGCTAGTATCACGGTGACGAATGCTACCGTTTTCATTTTTTGAATAAAAGTATTTATAAATACCCAAGTTATAGAATTGTTGTTGATCGCCAAAGCATAAGTTAGAAACCACAAGTTCGATTAAATTAATCCAAGTGCCGTGCGGTTCCTCGACCTCAATTTCATATTCTTCAGTCGCTGAACAAGATCTTGCCAATTTTAGAACAGATTGGTGCATATCTTGATTATTGGTGTCTAAATTGCGCAGCAAATCTGACAACGATTTGGTCATGTTTTTCATTATTTTACAAAGCCAAGCAGTTTTTTCTAGAAAAGTAAAGATCGGTTAAATCTAAAACATTCATTCTCTACAGATACACTTTAGAAGCGAATTGATATGAAGTATATACCATTTTTTATTTGATTGACGTAAATGTAGAGAAAACTCAAGACATCGACGAACAGATCGCAATCTTCTTTGCTCGTTGGATGAGAAAGTAAAAAGCGTTCGAGTGATTGGGCCCAGGGTAAATCACTCATGTCTTCTAAATTTTCATATATGAGCATATTATATAACTTCATGTACCTAGAAATTTAAAGATAATGAGTAATATTTTTTAATTCAGAAAGAAAAATCGCGGTGCAGAATTTTTACATTGTCAAGTAATCCAGTGCGCAGGAAACTCTGTCGTGAGAAGTTGAATTTTGTATATTATACAGCTGTTGCTGAGAACAATAAAAAGGACAACTGAACTGAAGACAAGTGAATTCGGATTCTCTTATCATTAATTTTTCTGAAATTTCTTGTTCGTTCACTTCTTCCCATGATTTCCACAACATTTTCATCCCTCCATTCCATTCCCAAGTCCAGAATTGACGGGCGAAGGTGATTGCTAAGTTATTACTGCCATGAAGTACTAAAAAAAAGTATATTTTACATAAAAATAAATGGCATTCCAATTAAATTAATGACATTAAATAAAGGTTAATTAAATCTATTTACCAGATACGTCAGCTCTTCTATGAATGCTTGTCTTCCAGTGACTTTTGCAAGTGAATGGGAGTTTCATCTGCATTAATATTAAATGCGGTAGTGAAATATTGAAAGGATTGTTTGTATCCTTGTTTCTTTCTCCCAATCTCATAATGTTTTCGTTGTAGAGAAGTAAGCATAAAAGCTGAGAAGCATCAAGCTTGACACACTCGTTATTTGGAAAAAGAAATATACCTAGAAAGATAAACATGGCAATTATTTATTAATAATTCATAGTATAGTGAAAGCATTTTTGAAAATAAATTGCACTTACTTCTGAGAATATTAAAGAAAACTTCAATTCGAGTAGAGAGTTCACGACGAACTAAAGCTTCTGTTGCAGAAAGCAGTTTCAAAATTGTCAATATTGGTATTACAGAATCTGGGTAATTGAAATAGTCATTTTCAATCTAAAAAAAATGATTTCTTTAGCACAGAGTTAAGCTTTAATTTCGATGGAGAGTATTTATTAAATTACCAAAGCACTAGCGAAAATTTCCAGTATTATCTGCAATCCATTTTCAGCCACGAACAGTTTATGTAAAGAAACATCAGTTAGCATCACACTGATCTGAACCAATGCCGATTTCCTAATTTTGGGTTCAATGCTCGAAGTTTTCAGCATTTCAAGCACGGACAACAAACTAGTTCTCTAAAATAAGCACCAATTTATTACTTTTTTTTATCTGTATCTTAAAATGATCAATTTTTAAGAGGGGAGAGTTGGTTACTTGATAATTGCCGTCAGGTCGTTTGAAAGAAGTTTGCCGATCAAACACACACAGAGAACTCAGAGGCAATCCATGTAAAGAAGATAATCTTGGTAGTTTTTGAGCTGAGCCGTTTTCTTTTCCCAGTAGCCATATAAGCCGACATACTGCTTCTTCTCTTATATCAGAGTCAGAAGTAAAGAGAAGCCGTAGATTACCTTTTATCACCTAAATGTAACAGAAGTTTAATCAATTTTTAAATATTTCGAAACCAGGGAAAATAAAGAAATTAAAGTTGTATCTTGATGTACCTCAATGTACGGGAGTTGTATATTATTAGAAACATCAGGGTCAAACATCTTTGTAACAGATTGTCCTAAAGCTGTCCCATTAGAAGAAAAGCATTGTAAAAGAGGTAATACGGGAACAATGGATACCAAAAATTCCATCCAGCCCGTTTCGCCCATCTGAACTTTCCCTTTCAACAAGTAAATTAGCATTTCTTCTGCCATGCTTCTGATCTAAAATAAAAAATATTAACTTTTTAACTTCTTGTACTTTCGTTTACTTCGTAATTCGAAATATATATATTTTTTATAAACCTTGGTATTCTCGTGAGTTGCACCATGACAAACAATTTCAGTCATGATCGTTGGCTCAAATAAAAAGCACAAGCTTTCCCAATGACGATTGTCTCTTGTAAATTCAACTCCTAAAATGGAGAGGACTAAAGAATAACATTCGTGATACATGGCACTTTGAATATTCAAATCTCCATACGCCAATAAGCCAGCCGTCAATTTTGTAGCAGTTGTAAGATCATCTGAACTAAATTTATACCTTGAAAACAAAATTTAAAGTTGTAAGAAGAAAATACATAAAACTAAATTTGAGACAAAGGTATATATGAATGTTGTTTTTACATTTTTGATTTACTTACTCGGGCAAGTGCTTTAAAAAAGTAACAATATTTTGAACAACTTTCACATTTTTATGATACGAGAGGCTCAATTTTGAAGCACAGATTATTTTTAACGTTTCTGCATGTGACTTTCCAGGTGAATGCTTTAACAATATCACCGCGGCTTTCATTGATTTCGCAATTGTGCGTGTTTCATCTAATAATTTCACGCATTCGACTTCTTCGTGTCCGCTAAATTGCTACATAACAATCATGATTTAAATAAAATTTTAAAAATTAACCCTAAATTAATTAGTTTAGTTTATAAAGTAAAATATTATTTACCCTTGCATAATCTTGTAACAGAGTGTGCAACGACGGATACATCAAATAAATCGATGCATCCAAGCAAGCTGCACAAATTGTCAGTTTTAGTTGTTTCGGAATAACTGCATCAGCTAACTCCAACGGTACGATGCTGCTCAAAAGTTTTGTAACTACACTTACGAGATGAAGATAGGTTATTCTACAGTGATTCACATTGCTGTAACTCCCAAAGTAGTCCGAAACTTCACTTAATAACTTTAGTAATTCTTTTAGCTCTGCATGAATCTTTAGAGCGACACCATCATTACAAAGCCAAATATTAGGCATAACGCTCAATGTTAATAATTGCACAAGCTCATAGCTTAGATCGGTAATATGTTTGTTAATTTTCAAAGGTCGCTTTGGATCATCAGGAAGACTTAGTAAAGAAATAACTCTCATCAGAGATTCAATGCAATAGGTTGGAATTAACATTTGTTGCAATTGCAACACGGACTCGTCTAAATTTCCCACCACACTGTGACTTCTATCACTATTTCCCTAGAAGTTTTTTAAAAAATATTTTTAGATTCATAAAAATATTTTTAATCGTTTTACAAAAAGTTTGAACTTACTCCTGATTGATAAACTTGATAATTGGCTTCTAACAGACCTCCGTCTGGACTATCTCTATCTTCTGAAGAAGCATCAATGTTACTTTCTAAATTCCTCGACAATTCCTGTTACAAATTAAATTGGAGTAGTGTTATTTCTAATATTCGAATATATATATATATATATATATATATATATATTCAGAAAAAATATTAGTTTTCTTTTAAATAATAAAATGTACCTTTTGTTTTTTATTTGCAACGCATGGGTCGCAATAATAATATATCCTAAATCTCAACGATCGCGTTAATTTGTACAAGGCTTTTAACACTATTAATATCACTTCTCTTGCATTGGCATCAGACTCCTCATCGTTAGAAGTAAGTAGAGAATGTAGAACCTACAAATAAATAGAAAAACTTTTAATTCTTAATTTGAATGCCTTTAGAAAAAATAATGAATACCCATAATAGATATTATATGAATAAAATTGAATTTAGTTTACCAAAACTATCGAGGGTCTCTGGAGAAAAACTTCAGCAGGAAAATCTTGCAACATAACGTTTGTTATAAACTGGCAAGTGTGCAATATAAGATTCGTTTCTACAGTATCGGTAAGGGTTTCTTCTACTGCAGACAAAACGCCTTTGTCTGATGTAACTAATGGTTGCCAGGGCATGACTAGCCATTGTAAACCCCCTTCTGTTCTTTTTGAAACCACGGTTCCACTTCCACATTTTAAAGTTAAGTCGAAGGGTACCGAACTAAAAGATTTTTTTGTAAAAAAAAGAATTATTTGTTTGTTGATATTAGAAGAATGTTGAATTTTTCAATAATAGTATTTCAACAATTTTTTTAAATACGTAAATTCTTACTTATCTAAAGAAGACGAAACCATGCCAACATTAGGTTCATGATTCTGCATTCTGTCATTTTCCCTTTGATATCGGATATCATAACTACTTTCTGTGTAATCACTGTGGTACATTTTTGTGTTGATTGGAGCCTTGTGAATTAAATTTTAGATATTAAATTAATACGAATGAACCTACCCATAACTGCTGCATGAAGGGTGTATTTAAAGCACTGGTGAAATTCACTTTAAAAATTAAATTAAACGATGTTTAATATTTTAATCTTAAACCTAAGTTTTGTAATTCCAAATACTAAAATTTGGGCCCATTTTTTAAATTCGACTTCAGAAGTCGAAGAGTTCTCAAGTAAAAATTTTTGATAAATACCTTAAGAGTACACACTTCAGAATCTCCTGCTGAACACTCATTCTGATTTAAAACAGCTTCTTCTATTTGATTTAATTTGTCATGCCATTTCCTATCGATTCTCTTTCGTAAAACATGAAGTTCATTTTGAAGCTTCAGTTGTCCGAAAGAAGTTAAATAACTTTTTCCATTCGTCTGCAAACAAATTTTGTGTCAATAATATATAATATTCTAGGAAATAAAAAAATTATTTATTAATAGACGATAAAAATACCTTTATCAAATGAAGTATTAAGTTCAATGCTTTTTCCGGATTGGGGACAATATCGAAAGAAAACCAGTTGAGAAGTTTGATAAGCAACTCTTTTTTGACAGCATCGCATTCACATCCGAAACCGAGGTTAAACTTTGAAATAATATTATCCAAAGCTCTCAATCTAATTTCATCTAATGTGTGACCTTAGGAAAAATATGAAATAATGTTTAATGTAAACGAGATCTTTATAATTACAATACAAACACCATTCAAGGTTATGTTGAAGAAATTATACGGTTTTTCTGGTGAAAATACAATGAGGAATATTATAAAATTAAGCCATACCTAATTTCATAACATGGACAGCTGATATTGCATGATAGTTAGTCATTTTAATAAATTTTTAATGATAAACATGTCAAATTATTTGAGGTTAACGCTTTGAACTAGCGACCGCCAAAACAAACGCTTCAGGCATGGCTCCAAGCGCTCCAAGGCTCCATCTCCAGGCGCTCTAGGAACCAGCAGCGCGACCATATTGGCGGGTGGATACTTTTTGAACTATTTTGTTGGAAATATTTCCTTAAAGCAGAGATGATCGTCTGCTTAAAGTTTTAAATTGGTTTTTAAGAAGAAACTCATTGATTTTTACGACAATTACTTTACTCATTCTAAAGCTTAACCGTGGGTATGATTGTATAAATATAGTATAAATTTAGTTCTTCCTTTTCTTCAAAATCATGTGGTTCGGCTTATCCAAAATTTTAAGGCTTTTAAGGCTTTTAAGTGCTTTTAAGGGGCCGAAGGGTTAGCGGAAGAACCTCAGATATTCTTTAATATTCGAATTGGAAACTGGCCCGTTCTTGTTCGTAGGATTTCTGTTTCCTGTTCCTTCAACTTCTTAGTCATATATGATTAAATAAAGGTAACTAATAAACAATCCTCTTTACTTATTTAAACTTTTCCGTGTTTGCTCCAATAATTTAAATTCCAGCACGTCAATCCACCAATAAGGAGTTTCGTAGCCATAAGACATGCGCGGAACATGGAAATGGCAACTCCACCGTATTGTCGTTTTGTCGGGTGGATACTTTTTGAACGATTTGCTCTAGCAGTAAATTCAAACCCGTATTTTCCGCAATATTTAAATATCATTTTACTTATTGAAACATATTTTATTTTTGCGTGCATATTAATCAAATAAACTATTTCAATTTGAACGGTCTTCAGCCTATAATAAAAATATAAAAGAATTAATTATCGAATAAGATTGATAATATTCTCGAATGAAACAATCAAATAAATTAATTAATACATTTTTGGAAGGATTGAACTAAAGATACAGGGCAAATGAAATCAAGACATACAAAATTGATCTTCTCGATATTTTATTTTCGACAGGAAAGCCTCGTCCATAAGTTATCTAGATTGAAATTCCATCGGACACAATTGATTTTTGTTCTAACATACACAATTTATTAAAGACAATCGAACAGTTCTCAATAACAATAAAATTTTACTCGTGTCACCGTCGCACCGTGGTAGAAGCATTTTTTTCTGCCGTACTCAAAACGCAGGAGATCAATGATTAATAAATTTTCCTGACAATCAAATCTCGTCTCCTACGCGTATTTCAGAGAATGGAGATAATTCATTAATGCAGATCGACTGATTGCTTCAACCAACGTGTCGACTGTGCATGGGGTGAATTTTCAAAGGTTTATTTAATTAGCTGATGAAATTACAGGATTAATTCAAGTAGACTAGTTCTCTAACAAGGTTCGCATCACAATCAGATAATGCCACAACATTGATTATGTAAGTCATTTAACTGCATATAAACGTATAAAAGATTAAAAACTATAATGTAATCGTAATCATATCATCATCGTCGTAAAATCGTCGTTAACTTTGGTGTATTATTTTCCGCATCATAACATACGTACCTATAAGCATTCGTATTTTTGAGATATTTGACATTGCGATGCAAGCAGAAAAATATTTATAATATTTATTTACTTAAAATACTTACAGTTATAATATATGCCCATTGATGGAAAAACCAATGATTGGAAGTCCAATTATTTTTATTAAGAAAAAATTGGATTGCAAATGACATGGTCGTTATTTTCATTACAAAAGGAATAACCGAGTTGTATCAAATGGTCATTAAATTTTAATTCAAAGCCCTCAAGAGTCAAATTGTTCCATGTATGTTGAAAAATGGATTTAAAGGATTCTTTAATGATGAAGGAATAAAAATGAAAATATATTATTTTATTAAGTGCTCTGAATGCATCGCAAGGTGATTGGTACAGCGTAATAATATGAAATCGATTTACTGTTAATGCGGGTAGATGCTTTCAACTACCCTGATGCCGTCGTGTAATACAGAGCTTTGTTTCTCAACATACACCCAAATTACACAAGATTAGCGCAGACTGCTTTTGGGTCACTTTAGAAGCCCACGTTTAAGTTTCAACTTTTAAAGTCGAATAACATTTCTCAATATAGCAATTTAACACAGCGCGTTGCTTAACTATAGAGCAATTAGGACATCTTTTCACGCTAAGCGTGTATAAATGCGCCTAATTCTATGTCAGTCGTACGTGCTCTGATCTTCCTAAAATCAAATATGCTTAACGTCGACTCTCGCTAATTAACCATTTAATTGCGATAATTTTCGATCGTCGGATTCGCTTTTTATACTATAAAGACGCAGGCATACCGCAAGCACATGTTCATGGACGTTTTTGCAAAAAATCCTCTGAAATAAGAAATGAAAAAAGACGTAATCTACTTGTCGCATTTGTCATAATACACAAACGTTATAACATAACATTTTCAATTGTTAGATTATGTCTTCTTTCATCTTTCTTCCATCAGATCATGCCTACTATGGTCAAAAACTTAGCGAAATCTGCGAAAAATGCGGTAGAAAACTCTGGTATGCGTGCTCAAGATGCAGACCTTTTTTTTCTTATACAATTATTCGAAATACATTTAGTAATTATTGCAGTTTAGTCGAAAATATAACACGATGTGTGTTAGGTTTGTGAGGTGAATGCGGTTTTTCGAATATCTCAAGCTTCAAATTTCCGAATTCATGCCAGATCCGTTGATAAGTTTTCTTGAGATATATTTCAATAAAAATCTGTTTTAAATTGCCCACATGAAAAGTCCCTCAATCTTCGAAAGAATGTTCCCAAGCAGGCAAAGTTCGAATCTCGCAAAATTGAATTCTGAAATGCTTTAAACGAGGGGAATAGTCTCGGCCTCTTCCCTTCGCAGCTTGGGATTTTCAGCAATCCGCACACCCACAGCGACGGATAATAGCCTTGCTCTTTAAAAACCAATTTTTTTTTTCAATCCAATTTCACCCTCAAATGTTTCTCCATTTCGATTTGATTTAATCGTAACGTATTTTCTGTTAAAATAAGCAAAATTTCTATGGAACGCAAAAATAATATCAAGTATAAATTTGAAAAATTGGTTTTTAAAAATTATCTTAATGAATAATTTACATCTAAACTCGAATAACAGACAACAGCGACGAAATTCTGTATATCGTATATGCAGTTAAACAAATGGATCGTAAATTCTACGAATCGAAACGTATTAGGGAAAGAGGCTTCAAAAACTTTCTAGCATTTTAGAACAAGATCGAAAGTAATTTTTCCTATATTACGGTACTACAAAAGTAACAAACGTGGATTAGAGTTTGATTCGATTTTCGAAGCGAATCTCGCGAGTATTGTAAAAATTCAGTTATTAAAAGACTCGTCAATGAAGTAGGTTTCACGATGGACACATAAAACTTGAAAACGTAACACAATATAACGAGCCACTAGACGGTTCGTTATTTTTAATACTCTAAATGCTATATAATACAATATAATATATAGTAACTATATTTTAAAATACTGTATGGATCTTTTCGATATATCCTTTTTCGCACCTCTCTTTTCTCTCTCGTGTATAATATAATTTTTAATAAAACTTATTTCGTACTTCCTGTTTATGTATAATATATATATGTATGTGTACGCACACACACATATATTTATATATATATAATATAATATAAATATCAATTTAAGTATAAATGTCATGTATAATGTACAGATATGTGATTGATAAATGCGATAATAAATAAAAAATTTTAAAAGTTAGCCTTAGGTATAGCATATTCTTATCGTTAGATTTTATCTCGTTAGGACTAGTGATATGCACTCATTTTGAACTATGTTATCGCATAGTAGCTTCATAAATGATCTCGTCAATCAGAAATGCTGACGGTCAAACTCTTGATTTTGGAAATAGAAAGTAAAAAAATTGGATCGACAATCATTTTAATAATGATGATTTTCCAGAGCTTGTGTCAAATTATAAAATATGATAAATATTAAGCAACTTTCTTAATTTTCAAACTTATCAATAACGCAAAAGGTACTCTACTTTTCATCAACGATAATTTCGCTTTGAATTAACAGAGATACTTGTTAGCAATTCCCGTGGTAATTTTATACGGAACAGATTTGGAAGTTTTAAGCAGTTGCATATTTCTTAAAATGAATACGGAAATTGAGTTAATAATTTCGTAATTTTCAATTGCTAGTCCCCGTGCTGAAATTTCGATGGGATTCTGTTGAGCACAGTTTGCCGGAGTGTAGAATGGTCCTGATCTCAAAACTGGCGAGGACCCCACAAGGTGCATCAAGTAGGGAAAATTGATTAATACCCCATTAAAATTTAAAAACTATTATATTTCAGATAAATATAAGAATATAAAAAAGAGGTAGTATTAAACAGATTCTCGCAATCTCCAACTGATTTTCGTTACTTTCCCAACTTAAAAATTCCATAGGTAAATTTCAGAATATTTATACATTCACGTGGTTTTGTATTCTTTTAAAATCGAAATTGTAGATGAACAAGAAAACCTAAACGCTTGAGTTAAATGAACAGAGTAAGGTATGGTTTGGACGTTTTAGCAGCGCGAGCGTCTCGTTTTTATTTTTCTGGTCTCTCAAGTGAAGTGGATGGGAAAAAGTTAAATGGAGGGAAAAAGAGTTTGAAATTCAAGGCGCCTCGTTACGGGCAGCCAAAGGCGATGGAGTATTTTCTAACTAGCCGATAAGTGCACACTTCCAATTAGCAAAAGTTTCATCGTCAGCTTGTCGATATTTAGACACCCCATACACATCCCATTTCGTCAATCAGCTTTTCCCCTTTTTCTCCGCGACTGATTCGTAAATACCTGAATATTTTACTTTCACAGAGGAGGCAATTTATGATATGTGTCGTTTCCAATATGGCGTTATTTAAATTTACCTTAAAGTTATCTTAAAGCTAGCTAAAATCTAATCTTACACGATTCTTACTTATACATAATATTACAACTAATAAACTATAATATCAAATACTTTGCTGAATTATAATCGATGTGAATGATAAGGGGATTGTCGATAATACGTGCTCGAAAGACTAAAACTGATTGGCAATCAGAACCCGGATTTTGCACCCTTCATGTCACTCCCAAAGGATGCGGGAGACATAGTTTCGGTTCTACGATCAAATCTCAAATTCAGTGATGGATGGAGATAATTTCTAAAAAAGAGGAAATCACCGTCTTTTTATCCCTATTTTTTATCAGAGACCAAAAAGGGAGCGAAATCCGAGACTTTTTAAAATGTTTATTTTTCTAGAATAGGTCCATTCATAATTACTTCCGTATATTTGTACTCGGGATTTTTCACATTATACGACCTGTATTTGTAAAATTACAATCGTAAATTGCAGAAATCAAGTAAACTTAATTTTGCATAAAAAATATATCTTATTAAAGAGATTTTTCATTATAAACATCTTCAACCCCGTTCTAAATACTTTTTCATATTATGATTGAAAAATATGTTTTACTGAAGACGTCTTTTTATTTTCGGTAGAATTTTAAGAGAGCAGAGTATCTGATATTACTTTTTTCTCACCTTCCTCGAGAATTGATCTTTTGTGCTGATCCACTGGGAAATCAAGTCGCAATCATTTTTGAAGTGCTCAATTAATTTTCGCGATAGACAAACAAAGCTTCTCGCCAATGTTGAAATAGACTTTTTTCAGTTTAAAGAATCCAATATGTCATTGTTCGGTACACTAATATTTATATCGGAATCAATTAAATAATGAGATGCAGTAATCACCGATCACAGTCGACCAACTGACGTTTAATTAAATATTCAAAAGTTAAAAGGAAAAGATCTTTGGATAAATAGAGTATAGAATCTCTCAAAGGATTTTAATAAAAAAAATGTCCACTCTTAAGTTGCTTTCGCGTGACCATTATAGCTTTATGTTTGTGGCGAGTGGCCAATCCAAAGGAAAAGGAGCTTTCATCCCTTCAGATACTCGAGATACTTCCATTTTTGTTATTATTATTATTATTATTATTACTCTCTTATTATTACTATTACAACTCCTCAAGGTACGATCTGCCTTTGAACTGAAAGTACCTACTTAGGCAAGATGGCATTTCTTGATAGCAGGCTATAATGTCTAGCAGAGCAATATTCAGGAATTTATCTAATTCACGAATCACCTTTAGTATGTATTTCCGTCAGATGGAAACTAGGTTTCTGGCGACTGCATTGTTTCCATTCTTTCTGGGATCCACAGGTTGCATAATAAAATCTAATGTTGTCCCTCTTGTGGAAATCCAAAAAAAAATAATAATACTCTTTCTTCTGAGAATATGAACATTATATTTATTCTAGTGGATCAGCAACACAGAATTCAATTTCCAAAGTTGGCTATTTAAATCTATGATATGTTGTTCCATTGGTTCAACGACAATGTCATAAACGATAGCAAAATTTCTCCCATACACACGTAATAATTCTATTTGATCTCTTCCACTCAATTCTCATTCGCCCGATACGTAACTGGCTGCTTTTGGATTTTAGAATCGAAAGCTTTCCACTGCTTCCTTAATTAATCAGCACATCAACACACTATAAAATTTACTCAAAAACTTTTCACGCGATATATGGGCCCATTGCGAAGTTTCTTGCAGCTTACGGATAAGATTCTATGTCGAAAAGAGCAGACATTTCATAAATTTGCAAATGTAATAAAGGCACGAGCTGGATGCGAAGTTAAATAATTTTTAACCTCCTTGTGTAAATTTAAATATTCAATCTTGAATATTAATTCAATATTCTGGAAAAAAATAATGAAAATAAAGGAAGATGCTCTTTCTGTAATTAAATATAATGTTACTTCATTATTTTTAATCATATTACTTTCTGTAATATGACTGATATGTGATTGATATATGTATAATTTTGGCATTACAGTAACATAAAATATCTTCTATTAAATATGATTCAATCATTTAAAGAGAAGCATTCAGATTGAATCTATTATACAATAAAATTCGAATAAACAATAAAGGCTTTTTTGGTCATATAAAATTATTTGTTTTAATTTCTGCAATTATTCATAATAAATTGAATATTCATAAATCTGTAATAAAAGAAAAGTTGTCCCTGCTATGGCTATTTCACTTTTTCTCATTACTTTTCTGCTCTTTGCGTTATGTAATGTTGATTTATCAATTTAGAATCATGACATTAGTATCTCGTGTTGTTTTTTCTGGTATTTAAGAAAGCGTTTGTAGATTATTTAACAAAGTAATAATTCATAATTGACCTTGACTGAAGGTTATACATCTTTTTTTTGTGCACGCGACGACCCATTTCTCATTTCCAGTCAACATGATCGGTAGCTCGTGGCATTGTTCTCCGACGTGAAAAAAGCGATAACAATCACTTTAATGAAAGTCATCCAGCCCTGGTAATTAGCACAATCGATATGAAACAGACTTAAGCTACACTGAATCAGATTATTTATAATCGTGCAAAATTGTTTTCGCACTATTCTTATCACAATTATAGGGTGTACTTCCGAAACGAGTCGACCTCCGATTTCCTTGAAACTGCGTATATATTTATGTAATACACATTTTTTCTTCTAAGCATTTTTTTTCTACGAGTGATAGTTTCTGAAAAAATCAGTGGTACATCGATTTTTATTTAAAAAAAACTCATGAAAGTTTTGGCTTCCCTTTACCATTTTCCTTTACGATGATTTTCTTTTACAATCTGAAGAGGCTTGGTTTATGGTTTTTTTTTTGAAAGCCGATGTTTCACTGATTTACTCGGAAAATATAATATTTTAAATAAAATGCTTTGAACAATAAATGTGTATTTCGATGAGATATGTTATTTGCTTCCATAAAATTTTCTTTGGAACCTCAGGAGACTGAAGTGATTTTCATTATGATTCGATGAGCACTTGATTTCCGAGGTGCAGTAAACCTAAAATTATGGATCTTTTTACCGAGACATCTTCCATGCCATGAAACGAGCTTTGCTTGGAGAATTGGTAGACTGGGACGTAAAAAGACATTCGAAATGAGAGGAGGCGACGTTATACAAGCAGTTTTGCTAATTAACGACGCATGGTCGTATTTTCTTAACTGCAATGCCGACAGGACGCTACGAAATAGGCAACAGGGCTGAATGAATTATTTCTTTAAGGTCCATACGCGCACATTCCCACGGGTATTATCTTCGACCAACAGTAATTGAACAAGATTATACCAACACTGAGAAAATCTGCTCACACCGACGGGTAAAAGCATCTTTCTCAAGCCGATTATCACCTGGCAACTCGCCAGTGGAATTCGACGAACTTCGATTGCAACTGTATAGTCTGAGTGAGGAACTTATGAACCCTTCATTTTATCTAAGGTGAATTTTTTAATAACGATATCCATTTTTGAAAATTAAATCTCCAACGCAATTTTATTGCACAGAGTATGAAATTTCAGCTTCGGAATTACGTTTCATCCCAGTTTACCTTCTCATGTTTTTTAGCGAAAATTATCCGATTTTTGTCAAAGGGATGTACGTTAAGAATTTCAGGAAACGAAAACTATGTTGCTTTTTGAAATGCGATTACAAGCTGGTGACGCTCTAATACTCTGTTTGGATTGGCTTTTACCTTCAAAGTGCTTTCAGACTGCGTCTGCATGTGCTTTAGTCCTACATTTTCGCTTCAGTGACATGTCGATGATAATAACTAAAACTGAGCTTTAGTAATTGTAATAAGAAATGCAGTTTCTTTTTTTAAATAACATATAACTTCAAGATTATGCAAGTTTTAGGAATGCATATTTTTCTATACATACATAGTAGGTATTATGCATCGTAAGAGCAGTTTGTTAAATAAATAATTAAATCATCTCTCAAAAGGCGTCAAAGTATAACTTTCACTTTAGAGAATTCATTTTCAATTTCTTATTCAGGTTTTGATCAGATATCTCTTATCTGCCAAAATTAATTCTTCAATTCAAAACATTGAACACTGAACAAACATAGATTTGATATAATATAACAATTAATTTAGATTTTTTTTTGCAAATGCAGATATTTCTTTACTGCAAACATTTAAAGTTTAGCACTCTTAATCTAAAATAAACTCGATTATAATACAAAGTACTTTCATTGTAACCTTTTTGGATAAATTCTAGAATCGTCACACTCCATCATGGACAGTAAATTCGTTTTAACTGTTGATAATAATTTAACACATTAATTATAAATATTATCACAATCTTGATATGTATTCGTTACGTGTTTCTCACGTTTGAATTCTTTTGATATCAATTGGCGACTTGTACCTGAAAGTTTAAAATTAATTAATTTAAACTTACCAACTACAGTTATACTTTCGAATTGTATACATATACGTCGGTATAAAGTATATGGTCTAGAAAAATTCTATCCAACGATATTTTGCTCTAGATAATCAAAATTAGCTTTCGAATCTCATCCGAAGCAACCAGTTTGTAAAATCATGACGGAAGATAATCATTAAGAATAATTTTAAGATGCTGTTTTCATCTTCAATTTTAATATCACAATTTTGCCTCCTCAGAACATTTTTATCTGAACAACTTTTTTTTTTGAACATTTTCCTTATTTAATCTTTAAACTAAAAAGTCGAATAATACAGAATAATAATAATAATGATAATAATAATAAAAGAAAAATCAATTTTTTAAACGTGTTACGGAATCTTTCACCGATGATATTGTATTGATTTTACTTTACCCCAGAATAATCAACAAGGAAACTCAAAGTGGAAGCATCTGAAATTCGCATTGAACTCTGTAATAGTCGTTATTATATATAGTTCTAGAATTGCCAGCCCTCGGCGGAAACGAGGAAACTCAGGCGATGAATGAAATAATAGAACATTATCACGATAATATTCTAAGGAAATACATTTACCTTTCTGCACTTTCCATATAAACTTGATTACAAAGCTGTACAACTAGAGTGAATGAAATTCATATAACTCAATAAAATGAAATTGGGCCATAATTAGTTAGAATTACTTGAAGGAAAAAATATGTAAAGAACAACGTTATAATGATTTTGTATGCTTTCAATTTAATGAATTTAATTACGACCCTTCTTATATATTTCCTCTGAAATTTACTGCAAATAAAAAAAATATTACACCTGCAGAATTTGTCCTTCCTACCCAATTGAATGAGAATTAATTCTCAATTATTTTTAGTCCTAATTTCGACGCATCTTCCGTCATGACTGATATGTATTTGTATTTATAATATGTATTACATAATACCTTAACGATACAGTATAACAACTTCCAATGTGGATTAGAAAAATATTAAATCTTTGCAATTTAACTATCAACCTGTAGTACGTAATTAGTCATGGATCAATGTGATCCAGATGACGCTGGATAGACAGAAACGCCTCTGAAGGCATCTTTCTCTTTTTTTCTCATCGAAACACTCATCCGCGCAGACTTTCAATCTTCGGTTGCTTCTGCACAAGTACTTTGATGCACTCTTGATTGCTTTTTAATTTTTGTCCATAAAAAGAAGGAAAAACAAGTATTTGTTTCCGATTTGCATTTAAAAAATGGAGACAAGTGTTGTCAACTGAAAATATAGCAGGTAAACACTAGAAAGTTGATCATCTGCATCTAGTATTACTTCGTGTGCTTTTGTTTTAATTGTTTTCTAATGATATAGAAATTATTTA
The DNA here is from genome assembly GCA_032275145.1 of Synergus laeviventris. Classification (NCBI taxonomy): domain Eukaryota; kingdom Metazoa; phylum Arthropoda; class Insecta; order Hymenoptera; family Cynipidae; genus Synergus; species Synergus laeviventris. The sequence goes on from JAUESI010000036.1 coordinate 4,759,165, forward strand.
GCTGATTAGAGACATACGCGTAAGCAATACGAGTCAAAGTACCCAGTGCAGAATCGCTAACTAGGAATCCACAACCATTCATGTAAACCTATAGGTGAAATCTATTCCTCAGGCCAGCCAAGGTCTTCGCCCACGAGTTCATAGAAATGTTGGTTGTGTTCATTGAAAAACTTGCGGAGTTTTGTAACTACCACAGGACTAACCCTGGGATGTCGACGACCTTTGCTCTCCCTCAAACATTTTTCAGCGGTGTCGTTGCGAAGACAGTAGAAGCCCTTGGTGTGGTTGAAATAGAAATTATGCCTACCGATTTTCGGATCCAGACCCAGGAAGCTCTCGATCCTGCGCAATTGGGGAACTGGATCCTCTATGAGCCGATCACCATTCACTACTAGGATCTGATCACGAGAAAAGACCTCAAGCCATCGGTGCATGTAGTTGTGATATAGAGAAATGGCGATCGGTCTGTAGAATTCGTTGATCGACCCATCTGACCTTATAACCAACTCCTCAAAACTGCGGGATGGTTGAAGATAAGGAATTGGTGTTCCATTGCTTGTTGTTGTGGACGCTGTAGCTGCGTGAGTTCGCAATTGAGTGTAATCTGATATCGCTCTGGTTACTGGCTCGCGCACGATCAAGAGCAATTTTACACTCGAGTTCATCGCACGAATTCTTTCAGGCACCTGGAAAACATTTCAGGAGTGTTATCTCTTTTAGTTCCTTGTTCAATGAAGTTTTGTTGCAGATTCACTTAAAGAAAAAATGAGAAGAAATGTGTACGCAAGGCAAAAGTTTGAAACACTACAGGAAGCGTGTTGAAAGTTGAAACACATATTTAGTTAAGAAATCAAATGTTATTTCTTCCTTCTAAAAGTTCAGCTTTCCATAATTTGAACTAAGTTCTCCCGCAAAAAATATTCAAACTTTGCTAAACAAGTTAAACCTTCTTATTTATGGATCCGTGCTCCACCCTACTATAGAAGTAAAGAGATAGAAAGAGATAGAACTTTTCTATCTCTTCGAAGTATAATCTATAATCTATCTCTATCTCTTTCAATCTCTTCTCCATTCCTTGTATACTACTTCAACCTAAGGAGACGCCAAAACAAATGGTTAACAAATTTCAACAGTTCCTACAATTAAACACAATATAGTGTCATATATGACACTATTTTTGCAGACAGTTTATTCCCGTTAAAATTCCTCCCTATGTTTCAATTTATTTTACCTCAGCTGAGTTCTATAATAAAGAAACATTTTCCTGTAAGATGAAATCTTTGAAGATTTCATTTTTGCAGAAAATATTTCTACATTTTTTGCAAAGTGAATACTATTTCCACTATTTCCCACGCACGAAAATTCCATGAAACTTACTTCCGGTGTGACGAAGTAACTAGGACTTTTCTCGATAGTGACTTGTCCCTTGAAGGAGTATGGCATCTTTCGTCGATACCATTCGAGACCTTTGCTGTAGTTATCGTCACGGTCAAAAAAATGAACTTCGCCTGCTGCCTTCTGGACTTGTGGATGAAGGAATAGCATTTCGAGAAGGGCCCGGGTACCGCATTTTCTTACACCGATGATAATGGCTTGAGGAAGATGTCTATTCGTGCGCGGAAAGTGTATTTTATTGGAGAAAAGAAGAGGAGGAGTTGCACGGGCTCGGGATACTAGTTCTACCGCTCTGCCCTCCATAACGGAAGCGGCATGAAGACTGTAGATTGCACTATCATAAAGAATGTGGAATGTGAGGAAAAGAGAGATTAGAGTGACAGATAGGAAGGCCGCGGCCATTTTTGGCCGTGATACGCCAACCACTAGGATACAGTCCGATGTGTCGCCCTCGGCTGGCCTCATAGCGGAGCGGGGCATCCACCTAGAATCAGAGAATTAAACAAATATTTGTAAGTTTCGGTGACAGTAATCTCTCCAAATTTCAAGAGATTTCAAGAGGGATTTTACATAATTAAAAATAATTCTTCTTTAAGTACAGCGATAGAAAAAGATAGAAGTTTTAGGATAAAAAGGGAAATTTTTCTATTTCTTTTAACTAGTCGATTTCCACTCCGAAACGTTATCTCTTTCTATCGACAAAATTTTAATTCCGGTTTATCCCTAAATCTATCTATATCCGTTTCTACTATATCCTCTTACCAATTCTTGTCTATTCCCTTTATATCCTTGCCAATCTCAATTCGCTCTTATCTCTTTCAATCCCTACTTCTTTATACTCCTTTCTATCTCTCTCATATTCTCGTCTATGCCTTTCTATCTTCCTGTGAATCAAGATCGCTCCTATGACTTTCATCTCAATTAGCTCCTATCTTTTTTAATTCCCACTGCTTTCTTGCCTATAACTTTATACATATCTTCTTGTCAATCAAAATGCGCTCCTAATTTATTTTAATAGATATTACCAGACTGAGGGATAGGAAGAGATAGATATCATCGGACACGGAGATACAGTGGTATCTCTTGTATATCCAATTCTATATTTTTCAATTTCTTTGTCAGTCGTTATAAATCAATATCTTATTCTTTTCATCTCCTTATTTCTATTCCAGTCTATCTCTCGTCTATGCATGTCCATCTATTTCAATCTCTGTTAGTATAATCACTAACCTATCTATTTCAATCCCCTCTTTCCTCTATCTTATCCTATTCCTTGTCTGCTATTTTCTATCTATTTCATATTTCCTTGCGCCAATATGGTTTCATTCCTTTACCTTTTAATCCGCTCTTCTTTATCTCACAGATGTATTTTATTTTTTCATTTGAGAATAAATTGCAAATTGTAATTCATGGGATATAAAGAGATAGATAGAGATACAGAAGTAGGGATTGAAAGAGATAATAGTTGATGTGGATTGAGAATGGTATAGAAACAGATACAATAGAATAGACAAGAGATAGAAAGGGATAGAATAAAGAATATTCGAAGAGATATGCGTGGATGTTATTGATATGGAGATAGGAAGTGATAGACGTGGATAGGCGAGAGGTAGAAAGGGATAAATAATCCTATCCCTTTCTATCTTAGAGATGGATCTATTTATTTCCAGCGGGGAAGGCTTTAAGGAATTTAAAGGATTTCAAGAGATTTTATGAACAAATATCTATTTACTGAAAAAGAGATATGCTTTCAATATACGAGAGTAGGTTGTGTTTTAGGATTTCGCTCTTTACATTTCAGATCGCCATTTCTGTCAGTTCGATTCGTGTTTTTCAAAGTTAAACTAGGTATGTCACGTCGACTTGTGTACACGTCAATTTTGCAGGCATATTCGCACGCAATACTGGCATTAAGTTTTCCGATGTCTTAAAATCTTTTTTATTTTTGCAATACGACTGGAATCACAGCATTTTTTTTCTTCCCATATAGCTGCCAATATACTTACAGATCGAAGAAAAAAAGAGAAATAAAAGAGAAAATCATCATTAAACAATGGACTTTATAGCTCATGTCATCAAAAAATGTATATTTCATGGCTATATGTTATACATAAATAGCTCATTTTTACAAATTTTCTTCTTACATATATGCATGGCTTTATCCCCATTCCATTCTTTCCTTTTTCAAATTTATGTTGTACAGATGGAGATAAATGGCTTATCGTTAGCAAAAAATATTTATTATTACGTGCGTAAATTTGGGGAAACTACGTAAATTGGTCTTATGGTAAAGTATCACATGTCCCTAATAGAAATAGAATATTCTCTTTTATCTTCATTTCCTCTCTAAAAAAAAGTGATGGAACGAAGTGTCTCGAAAATGTCTCACAATATCAAAATCTCTAAAAATTCCTACAAACGTCTAGAAATTCGAAGAAAAATGTATTGAAACCCATGCGAAAAATTCGTGAAAATATCTAAAAATTCTGAGAAATATCTTGAAATTCCTTTCTAAAAAAAGTGGTCCAAAGAAATGTCTCGAAATTTCGTATACTTTTTTGTTTCAAATCTACTTTTGAATGACTTAAAGTCGTAAGAAGTAAAATAAAATAAGAGTTGGTTTAAACTAGTTACACTAAAATGGGCTTTGCCAAAAGGACATCTGCAAGATCTTTGTATAATTTTGCTATATTATAAAATATCAGTTTTGAAA